>CM033624.1:15458203-15951587 GCA_019453435.1 Rhinogobius similis | reverse complement strand
TATATGAAAGTAATTTAGTTTACAGCATACTAATAGAATGGTTTTAGAAAGAAAAATAATATGATACTAGAAATCCTGGAAACAGGACACAGCTCTCATTTTACATTGGAACTAATTAGGACTAATCCTAAACCATCCTCAGAAACAGCATTCTGATATACCCAAAAACAATGTAAACTATTACTATTAAACTATTAAATCCGCTATAGAACTACTATGGCATTCTTGTCACACAACTTTTTGTGAGTGAGATGTATTTACCTTGACATGTTTCGTCTGCTATCTGCGAGCCAACTTCAGAACTGTCACTGGTCTTGGTGGTGACCTGTCATTTATCAGCTGATGTTACTTCGTGAAAAGACAAGATGAATGTTATCAAAATAAATAATTAAAAAATACTATGGCATTCTGTTATCACTAAACTATTACAACTTACAGTTTATAACATTGCATCATTACCTTATTAACGTGAACAAGAATTTGGCAAGAAAATTAATGGCATGAAAATGTCATTTTTAAATGCATTTGTTGTTATGTACTTGAAATTGTTATAGAAGTGTGCTACATTATAATGAGCAATATGTAAGTGGTGGGGGTGCCATAATGTTCTTAATTGTTGATGCTGATCTTTGAGACAAGATGGGATCAAGATGGTCAGCTGTCAAAATCAGTGTCTCGCGTTTTGTCTAGTTTGTTCTCCCTGGCCCACTCCACTGCGACTGTTTTTTTCCCGTAACAGGTGTAAACTTGTTATGTTTTCAGAGAAATGTAATGAACTGTAACATTAACTCGCTGCTTGCAGATTTCTTCCCGAAGCCTCTATACTAAGAATATATGTAGTTTTTTAAAATCTTATTTTACACTTTTTGCAGTCAGCTTCCAAGGTCTGTGTTGTTTGGTGTCAGCCTATTAACATTAACACACTCGCGTGTTTATCTATTGAACATCTACTGAACATACTGTAGCTCCAGACTGTACTTCTATGTGCATTATCTACATTTGTTGTCATGTTTTGCTGACTGTGATGTCGTCTGTATTGAATAGTTAATTCATCCTTGTAAATATACTCTTAAATATATATATATATATAGATATATATGTGTATATTTATTAGGGCTGTCAAAGTTAACTCATGCGATTAATCATCAACAATCATCAATCTATCATTAAAATTGATGCGGATTAATCACACGGGTTGATTTGACGAAACACGCTCTTTTAGATCACGCTTTACCTGAGCGAAGGAAGAAGGTACAGGGGAAGCGCTGTCGTCATGCGGTTCATTTTACACATAATCTAAATCCTCACGTTGACGAGCGCAGAAATCTCAGGGGGTGATGTTTACGAGCGCAGAGTGGCGAAGAGTGATGCGGCGCAGAACAAAACCAAACATGCGGCAGACATCACGTGTCGAGCCGCGTGTACTACGTGATGAAAACAAAACTCGCGTGTGGACCAAACATGTCACCAAACTATTACAGAACATGTGCAGACACCAAAACAACAGCTCCATCTGTCTCCATGAATGTCAGTTACATATGTAACTATAGTTCTATGAGTGTATGAAGGGCCCTTAATCCATTAAACCTTTGTTTGCTCATGTAGTTTAGATTTACCTGAAACGTGTACCACAGACTCAATATGAAATGTGACTTTAATTAAGTCTCAACAAATCTAAATAATGTATTTATATCTGTGAATTGATAAAATGATTTAATTTTCAGATGAAAATGTGCAAAATACTTTTAAATAGACATGTAAACTATGACACCTGAAAAAGTTCGTGAGGCGATTAATCATGATTAATCACAGTTCCAAAGTGTGATTAATCAGATACAATTTTAGACAGCACTTATATATGATATATATGATGATATTATATATGTGTGTGTGTGTGTGTATGTATATATATATATATATATGTACCACAATATATAAATAAACTAACAACAAGTTTACATCTGCTGTTCAGCTTCCCTATCCTCTCCTCTCAGTCATTGTCATTACAAAAGTTTTTGCGATATTGAATATTGACCCGCAGAAAACCTGTCCTGTATCTTTTCCATTGTTCAGAGAAGACTGTAATAAGAGGAGAGACACGGACAATGCAAAAGCCTTCTTAGAAAGAAACCTGAAGTTACTCGGTGTCAATCGTGTTGCATTTGCATCCTGGCACGTGAGCTGCTCCTCAGGGGAAACTCAATCTGACAGAGAGGAAGCCAGAGACACTCAGCTACATTGAACTGACTTACAACTATGTGCTTTCAGGTCTACTGTGACCTTGACTAGAACACAGCTGTTTCAATACAAATATGAAGTTAATCCTGACCAAAACAGAACTTTGCCTCACATGAAGAAATGTTTATATTAAAAATAATCAAAGCTGAACTTCTAAACTTGGATTTTCAGTTATCATACCCTTAAGCCTGTTATGTAAGTGATCAAGCAAAGGCACAACAAACAAAATTATCACGGTTAGTTTCATAGTTTAAACCTTGACTGCAAAATTCATGCATCTTTAAACAATAAACAGAAGTGAAGGGTTCAGATTGCACTTGGCCTGACCTGGTTTGACAGTGGATATCCATCACTGACAAGGGACAGAGCTGGAGCATCTCTGTGTTAACTAAAACTTGAGTTACACTGGTTTTGAACTTGATCTGCACCGTGGGCTCAAACCATATCGCTTCTATTGTAGAACTTGTGCCAATTCTTTTGCTTGATTGCGTACTAGTGTCCTAATGTATTTCCTTGTACAAGTCAGGACAATGGTAAAAAGCTGCTATAATTTGTAGAAGCAGAGTTTAGATTTTTGTTCAGAACATATCTCTAAAAAAACAACTCATATATTTGTATCTGCTATAAAAGATGGACCAGGACAACATTTCTCATGACTATATGCCTCCATTTTGTGTCCTATATGGCCACATTGAGAGAGCTGGTATTTGGGACTTATGTTTTTACTGAGAGTGAGAGAGTGAGAGTGGGGCATACAAGGCGTCTCTGTTAGCTGTATCTAATTATGTGTGATGCATATCTAACTACATTACGTTGCTAATGCGTTCTAAATGCCTGTTTGTATGGGACGTATGGCTGTGAGAGTTTAGGTAAGGCTGGTCCATGGGCTGCTCTGTTCTCAGGCCTCGGTCTTAGGTCCGAGGTAAGTCCTACTTGAGCCCATTCATGGATAAACAGATTGTTCTGGATCAGTTACACAAGCTGGATCCTGGAACCGTGGTGGTGTAGACTGTAGAGAATACCAGTACAACCACTGATACTACCTCTAAAATACTACTACTACTAATGCTAGTGTTACTGCTACTGCTGCCAACAATAGCATACTACAGTTATATTTTATCTAAAAAATGGGTTGTTATAGTTAGTCCTATATAGTGTGATCTGAGGTACTACAGGTACTACTGTTATTACTACAGATACTACTAGGGCTGTAGTCGACTAAAGAATTTCTTGGTCGACTAAAGACCTGTCCTATCGACCGATTAGTCGACTAAAATGGGTGTGGCAAAAGATATATAAAAACTGTAAAGTATTTACAATTATCTAAACCAAACTGCACTCAAAAGACCACAACTGTAGAGAGTTCATGCAAAACAACTATTTATACAGAAAAGTACTAGGAGACAGTGTATTTATACATTAACACTCCAAAATCTTCAGCTAACTTATTTCATATCTTCTTGTTTTTGCCATACAAATCATTTTATAATAATTTAATATAAATAAAACGCAACCCTGGGAACGGGAATAAGCGGTAGAAAATGAATGAATGAATGATTAGTAATAAAAATCTTGGTCGACCAAGATACCATTGACCGACTAATCGACTAAAGGATTACAGCCCTAGTTGCTACTATTTACCTTCTGAATATAAATATAAAAACTCAGAATCAAAATTATTTGTGTCATAATTGAAATAATCACCATTTGTGTACTGTCAAAGAGAACATAATAAAAGAAGATTAGACTCGTTCCAGGCAGAGATCGGTTATTTCCCACTTGAACGTTATCAGGTACAACCCCAGAGTTTCAGTTGTATTAACTGGTTTGTAAACAATTAGGCTAATGCTATTCTGTAGGCTAAAGAAATGTAAACGTTATATGAATTACAGAATATTGTCGGATTTAATCATGCGCAGTGTAAACAAATATTTACATTATGTGATGTTGAACAACTCAGATTAAATTTTGTGTGATGGTTACCGTTGTTGTAACACGTCACAGTTTATCTTGTATGTGAAGAGGGAGTCTCTCAAGCCTCACAAAAGGGAACTACCAGGTCGAGCAGTGTTCCAGGGTATTTTTTCAAGTCTGAGGTGGGAAAAATCCCAATTACCTGAAATGTGCCATTGTTAGTAGTGTTTTATGATTCATGTTTTTAAGCCACTGCAGTCTGGACAAGTGGCAGAACAAGTGCTTATATATTTCCGAACATGACTGAATTATTGCTTTTTTCGTCATTACACAGTTTATTAAATTGTGCAGCCCTAAGTTACAGTTAGTTAAGCAGTATTAGCTGGTGACAAAGCTGACTGCTTCTCCCGCTGATCATATTATACAGTGTAATGGATTTATGATGTAGTGATTAAAAAGTGCCCTTTATGTGTTTATCTCCAATAGAAAACAGACTCCGCTCAGATATGTCTCCTGCTCTACTTCACTCTTGTCCTATAAAACCAAGATGCCTGTAGATCTGACTCCAGCACCATGTCCAAGAACTTACAATGATTGTATTAATTACTATCAGTACTAATGATTTAACAAATTAAAAGTAGCAGTTGTTGCAATTACAGGACCATCTTTTGAGTACAACACTTATTTACTTTGATCACTGCTGCAGCTACTTCTCACTGCTGTTAAAACCATATATGTTTGCTTTTTATTGCACTGCAGTAAAATGTTTTCTCACTTTTGAACTGCAAACACAATTTAGCCTCCTTATTTGACTGTTAATGGTTGGTTATTCACAGGCAAACATGAAAGTCCCCGGCTGACTAAACTACATTCCTTTACATAAACGGCACACTTTATGCTGACTCCTTGTTCAATAAAAGGGTGTGATGTGGGTCACTATCAGAACAGGTCATATCTGCCGTGTCGATCAGATTCACCCGTTCACTTCACATGTACTCTGCCCCATCGCCCTATCTCCAGTCAAAGGCCTGTCCGATAATGAAGTCATCTTTGAGGCAGTGGAAAGCCCTGGAATGTAAATGCCAGCAGGAGGGGAAGTACTCCATTTTGTTACTTCAGTAAAAATAAAAAAAAATACTCAAATAAAAGTATTACATAAAAAATTCTTCATATCTAAGTATTAAAGTAGTTTACCTTGTAGTAATATTATACAAATATTATTACTACTAAAGTAAAAAGTAATTCACACAGATTTTGATAACTGTTAAAGGTTTAAATTGTTCTCTTGATAAAGATTTGTCCTGATTATTGGTATATTATACTATATATAATATAATTCTTTTACTTTTTTCCAGTTCAAAAAATGTAGTGGAGTAGAAAGTACAGACACCTGCTCTCAAAGGTATCCACTGTAAAATGTATTTAAGCGAAGTACAGATATCAAAAAATGTTACTTAGGTACCTTACTTTTTTACTTCGTTACTTTCTACCAATGAATGCCAGAGTCTCATTTGTAGTTTTTAGCAACTTCTACGGACGAACTTCCCTTTTCTAAATATATACCCCAGACTTTTTGTTCATGGTTTCCTCATACATATATAACATGTAAATCAGCTTTCATGAAAGACTGAGAAAGGACCAGGCAGTGCGTGAAACCCCAAGTCCCGAACTGTGCCAGCTCAACAGGCTATTCTTGTTCTTTCATCATTTGATCGGCCTGACTGGCCAAAGAGGATTTGTGAATGATTACAATGTGTACTCATACATTTGTTGTGAGTGCCTCATAAGTGCAGTCTATTTATAAACAATGTTGTACTCAAGTAAAAGTACCTCTGATTCGGCATTACTGCTACTTCTGGCCTCAACCTCTACAGCACTTTCAATATTATGTGTTTGTCCAAGTTAAATACTAATACATAATAGTGCCAAGACGGCAAACCAAATATAGGCAGTTACTATCAGTACTATTTCTTTTTATTCAATGACGACACCTACCACTTTTGCTGATAACACTAGTAAAACTTCTACTGCTCCATAAGCTTGTTAAGCTTAAAGTATTTCATGTTTGTCTGTTGAGGTTATTGTAGCTGTATTCTGCACCTATCCTTGCATCAGTGTTCATTGTTTGAGACACTGAAGAGATGTTAGACTGGTTTTTCAGGACGTTTCAGGGAAACGCAGGTGCTGCTCAGAACTCTCCTTCTTACTTTCATTATTCCCCAAAAGTTATGTACCATTATTTAAAACGATATAAAACTGATCCAATATCATCGTTAAATGTTTCCACTTATCAGTATATTAGTAATAATAGAAATATGTTTTATTTATAAGGTTGTGTTTTGAATTTTGAGTAATTGCCTCTGTTATTTTCAATTAATCTTATTTGTATTTACTGTAGAGCAGACCCTTGAAAAAAAATCTATTTGATTTAATGGGTTCACACTTATAATATAATTTAATATTATAATTTTGGAATGTACTGGGCAAACGTCTGAGCCCAAAAAGAAAGCATAACAATCGCCATGGCTTAATTCAAAGAAGTGAACACAGTGGCATGTACAATATTTGCCACATTATATAGGCCCTACCACTTTTTGTGAAAGGTGTGATATGGTGATATTTTTGTAGGTGGTGCGGAACCAAAAAAGTGTGTCTTGACTCATAAATTTGAAAAACAACGGATAGACAAAAATATTGCCTTCGTTTTGTAAGTATAGTTGAACAATTCCTTACCCAGACAAAAACCTGAACAGCTGCACAAACAAGTATCTCAAATTAGTCAAACACCTGTTGCTGCTGTTAAATGCATGACTCTGTCCCAGTCATTGTCAGTGAATTTCAGCCTGTCACATACAGTAAAGTGACAGTGGGGCTATTTCAACTCGCAGTGTAAAAAGCTTTGCGAAAGGATGATGTCACCTTCTGCTGGAGGGGGCGGAGCTTACTGGAAAAGGGGGCGGGGCGTCTGTCTGCCGCTCCGCTTCAGTTTCAGGAACGCTTCAACTTTCACAACAACACCCGGCGAGCGGCAGTACTCAGCCACTGTTCAGAGAAAGCTCATAAAGGAGCCAGAAGAGCAGCATCCACTTTTAAACCATTGAACTTTATAACAAGGGAATACAGATGATAAAATACGAGTTTGGGTTACTTTGGACTGGAGACAATGCACTGGGAACAACTTCTTCGTTTAACTAACGTTAATAACAAGGTATGCGAGAGTTTGAGTGCTTTTTAGTGGCTTTGATCCATTGTCTTCTGCGTTAAATTGCTAAATAAATGCGCAAAAGGCTCATACATCTGTGGGATTTGTGTTCAGTGTGTAAAAGCCGCTGTTGTCTGTCTGTCTGTGGGGATTAGTCATGAGTTGGCATGCAGCAGGTGAGCCAGGTGAGCTTGGTTTTGACCCTTTATGGTGTGGCGGATCCAGCTGGAGTTGTTTGACTGGCATTAATGCATGATGACACATTTCCTTTGCTTAATGCCTTGAGCTCTGGGATTAGTTAATCAAAAATATGACTAATTATGCGGCAATAACCATCTCTTTTCTGATTAGTTCAACAAATACTTTTCAGTGGTTATTCAGTGGTTTAGTTAGTTTAGGGCGTGTTATTAACATCTGAAGGGTCTCTAAAACTAATTAAGATAAGACATTTATTTTAGTTAGATAAGATAAATTGTATTGATCCCAGACCAGAACGAGATAGTTTACTCATTCAAGCAGCTGAGTTTAAAGTGCACAGAACTATTGGAAGTACAAAAGTGTGACACTGAATGAAGAGCTCAATAAATGGACAAAAAAAGTATAAAAAATTATAAAATCACATACATACACCCATTTTTACAATAAATTGGACACAGCTCTGTTTTCAGTTTTGTTTTTTTGGTTAGGATTAGTTTTCTTCTTACAAAAGCGTAAAAGGCTAGTTTCCTCTTTTAAAAATGACCAAAGGTGACCGAGTGTCTGATTTTTACCCCTTTTTGAGTGGCCCAAACGCAAGCGTCTGATTTTTGATGACAGTCAGCAGAAATACTTTCTCGTGCCACTCAAGTTTCTTCCTCTTTCTTTATTTCCCCCTTTTTTTTTTTTTACTCCCAATTGATTCCATACTCATGTGCTTAGATCCAGTGGTCACGATTGGACCTGGTTAAGTCAAGATTTAGTCCAGTCTTTTCGGAATGTTGACACCTTAATTAATATGTGTTAACTTTTATTATCTATGCTCTTCAATTTTAAAGAGGTAATTTTATATTAAGTCCATAATAACTGCACAATAGAAATAATAACCATGAGCTTTTATCATATGTTGAAAGTTAAAGTTTCTGGTCTAACACTCATTTTCTTGTCGTTCTTGTCTGTTCAGATTGACCGCTTGGAGGTGAGCGCCCTCTCTCAAACTCCTCTGGCTGTATCCTGTGGGGCAGACGGTTCCTATCCCGGGGCAGATGATGGCACCCCAGACCCTCAGCGCACCAAGCAGGCCATCGCCCAACTGCAGCAGAAGATTCTTAAACTCACGGAGCAGATCAAAATCGAACAAACGGCTCGGGATGACAATGTGGCAGAGTACCTCAAGCTGGCCAACAATGCAGACAAGCAGCAGAGCTCACGCATCAAGCAGGTACAAGGAATTTTGACTGTATTTTAAAACATTGTTTACATTATGGTATGATTTATGGATCACTTTTCTTGCATTTGATGTGAACATGCAGGGTAAATTACAGTAATGATCCATATGATAGAGAGTCAATAGATATTTTATTTTTTTTCATCAGTGGTCGGTGATAATTGTACTTAACATCATCGCGCCATTACCTTACGTACAATCTAACCTATAATTTGTCTTTTTTCTCTCTCTCTATTTGAGTTATACATTTGTAAGTAACAGTGCTTTTAAGTTCAAGTGTATGTCTTTACTTCTTTTTTTTAATGTATGCTATAGCTTTTTTTAAACATAAAAATCTTTTACACTATTACACTACCAAGATATAAATTAATTATCATCCTTTAGTGTAATAGTCCATGGTTTGATGTTAATAAAGCAAATGAAGCTCATTATGGAATGTTATTAATGAAAGATGGGCGTGGGATGAAGTAAGCAAATGAGAAAGTAACTTTGTACTTGTTTGACTGCATTGACTGTCAACAAGGATGCAATTTATTTTCCAATGTATATGTTTACTTTTCCAAAAAACACATAAATCTTATTGGGTTTTCTGTTTACTCTCATCCATAAGGTTTTTGAAAAGAAGAACCAGAAGTCGGCGCAGACCATCCAGCAGCTGCAGCGCAAACTCGAGCACTACCACCGGAAACTGCGCGAAGTGGAGCACAATGGCATCCCACGGCAACCCAAGGACGTCCTGCGTGACATGCACCAGGGGCTGAAGGACGTGGGGGCTAAAGTTACGGGGTTCAGCGAAGGCGTAGTGGACAGCGTCAAGGGAGGACTGTCCAGTTTCTCCCACGCTACCCACTCTGCCGCTGGCGCCGTCGTATCCAAACCAAGGGAGATTGCGTCCCTCATCCGCAACAAATTTGGAAGTGCGGACAACATCCCTTCGCTAAAAGACTCTCTCGATGACCCAACAGTGGAGGAGGCAGTGGCTGTTGTAGGTGGACGATCTTTAGGGCACCATTTTCAATCTAGTCCCAAATACGGCAGCGAAGATGACTGCTCAAGTGCAACATCGGGATCGGCGGGGGCTAATAGTACGACAGGGGCGCCAGGTGGTCCCCCGAGTTCCAAAGGCAACACGCTAGAGAGGTGTCAAAGTTCGGGTTTGGACATGCTGCTACAGGAGGTACAGGAGCTGAGGGAGAGCCAGGCAAGACTAGAGGAGAACCTTGAAAGTCTAAAGGCCCACTATCAAAGGGACTATACTGTTATCATGCAGGCGCTGCAAGAAGAGCGATTCAGGTAAGACTAAAATACTGGATTTAATGACTTTAAAAAAAAAATTATATGCCCCTGACTGTATCCATGGCTTATGAATAGGGCTGCAATTAACGGTCATTTTGATTCGATTAGTCTAGCGATTATTCTTTTGATTAATCAATTAGTTCACGAAATAACAGTGAAAATAAGATTTTAACTGAATTTGACCCAGATGAAGCTGAAGTGAAGCCGCTTGAGGACATTCTGTTCAGAATCAGAATTACTTTTATTCATCCCCAAGGGGAAATTCATTTCGTTACAGACATGCAACCTTTGAGGATAAATTCAAATGGAGACACTTTGCTTTTATTACTGGTACATACTAAAACCATTGTAAGGTGAAGTTCTTCTATTATTGTGCCGTATTTTAATTATTTATGTTTGCTCATTGCCTTCCCAGAAAACAGTACTAATCCTTTTACACAGTACTGCTGAATAGGTTTGACGGGTACAATTAAACACCCTGGAAAACCAAATACATTTTTTTCCTAGGGATGAACTTTTGACACCTACGCTATCTCATGTTGACAAAATGACATACATGCAGACTTGATTTTATTATTATCTACCTATCTAGTTATCTAGTTTACAGTGTTATTTATATTTATGAAACAATGACATAATGTTTTCAGACATTTTTATGACACTGTTTTGCTCTACACTTATAAACGCCCACATCTTACAAGTAAAAGTGTCCGATGTTATTTTAGCCCATTTTAATTCTCCTTCTTTTATGATACCAAGACAGTGTTAATTGTTATGACTTTGTGGGGGCAGCTGTCTTCATAAAACAATCACAAATGCCCAGTATGTTCAGTTAAAATATCATGATGTCTCGTATTATGGGCAAAACAACATCGCAGTTGATAACGAGTAAGGCAAGAGCATTTTTCTGCCTAAAATGTCCATAGCCTTAGCAAGCACTGCTTGTCCTAAGAATAAATGGGGACTGAGTGACCACATCCTGCCAGCTGGGAAAAGACATGATAAACACATCATACCAGCAGGAAAACTATGTAAATACTGTTACTATTATTGTATTTTTATATTTACAATTTTCAGAAAGTCTCATCTGAGACCAATCTTGCGTGAAGTTTCTCATGGAAATGTCAATAATTTGTTTATTCTATAGCACACACAAGCATATGTTTGTATTGCTTATAATGGGTGTTTTCTGTTGTAAATGAATATAATTACATTATGACATAATTATCAAAAATTGGTACTTAGAAAGTGTCCACTGGGCTCTTTTCAAGCCTGTATAAATGAAGGGTCCAAAGTAGCACAGTTTATTATTTACTTATATAAAATATATTGTGAATTGGACAACTAAACTATATTATGTATAATATTTATGTTTAGCCTCTATCTTTTAGCATGTGCAAGACAAGACATTGAAATCGTTGACTGTTTTCTCTATGTATAGTACTGATTCTTTAGATGTAAACAACAATAGTACAAGGTTTTATTCTTGCTGCTCTCTGATTAGCCAGTCACCTCCTGCTGCCTCATTGTGATTGGTCAACTGGATCAGCAGATGACTAAATCTAATGAGTCGTCCAGTCGGCTGCCTATGTGGTCAAATGCCTTTAGGAAGATCTGTCTCTGACTAAATCCTGCATGTGTCTCTAAATGTAAGCCAATTACACCGCAGTCTCACGTGTGCGTCTGTATGTGTTGATGTGTTCAGGTGTGAGAGATTGGAGGAGCAGCTGAACGACCTCACCGAACTTCATCAGAATGAGATCCTCAACCTAAAACAAGAATTAGCCAGTATGGAGGAAAAGATTGCCTACCAATCATATGAGAGAGCCAGAGACATACAGGTTTGTATCTAAATGTCACAAGTTGATCATATTTAATGAATGAATGAATTAATGTCTACATTATTAGTCACCAAGTAAATTACTTTTACCCCCATAATTTTAATAATATTCTTTGCTGTGTTAAATGGCTGACAAATGCAAAGTGGCTTCAAGTAAAAATTGTACAGCTAATGTCAGTATGTACAATATAAACATGTGTATTACAGAGATTTCCAGCCATATACTCATTGCATAGCTGTCTTAACTCTGTAGTCTTAAATTATGGACAGTAAAGCCACATGGATTATATGAACTTAAGGTGGATTTAGAGTATTTAAGTTAACAGTGCAATCATTTAAGGTGATCCTATACCTGCTGAAGTACAAAGATTACCTCATTGTCTGTGTGTAAATGTCAAACAATGTGGTGTCCAAATAAATCCTGTCTGTCCAGCCTTGAGTTTGTTCAAAATAAGGGCATTTCCTTTTAAACAGCCCAAATTCACTGGGTGAGAGATCAGGTTTCTATTTGGGTGATTACCTTCTTACAGCATTACCATTGCTCTCCAGCAGGGGGTGGTAAAGCCTCATGAAAGCCACTTGAGTCCGCGTGTAGTGTGTTTGCCTGGGGAAGGTGACCTTGCTCATTAACCATGTGTTACAGGAGGCGCTGGAGGCGTGTCAGACCAGGATCTCCAAAATGGAGCTGCAGCAGCAGCAGCAGCAGGTGGTGCAGCTGGAGGGGCTGGAGAACGCCACGGCCCGGACCCTCCTGGGGAAACTCATCAACGTGCTGCTGGCCCTGATGGCCGTCCTCCTGGTCTTTGTCTCAACTGTGGCCAACTGTGTGGTCCCCCTGATGAGGACGCGCTCACGCTCGCTGTCCACGCTGCTGCTAATCGTCCTGTTGGCCTTCCTCTGGAGGAACTGGGACGCTCTGTCAGGATACACTCACCGCGCACTGCAGTCTCCGGGGTGAACCTAAACCAGCCCGGCACTGGAGATTTCTTATGCTTTGGTGACAACAGTTGAAGAGAGTGTCATTGCAGCCACGCGGGACACTTGTAAATGTGATGGACTGTGACAGTGATGGAGTCTGTAGCTGAAAACCCATCCGGACACAGAGACAGTTGAATCACAATGATCAGAGGCAGAAACTGTGAAGTGAAATACACGATTTTCACGTTGAAGGAAAAGACAGTTTACATTTTAGAAATGAATTTTTAGTCCTTACAGGATGCATCACTGGACTGTTTATGTTTAGATTTTAATCTATTATTATGATATAATTTCTAATATGAATATTTCCTCAATGTTTTATTCAGTACCATGTAGCATTATGGTCCTACTCTGCAGGAGTTTAGTCAGGACACTGGTCTGGCCTCAACATTAGGTTGTGATGATGCAGTTGCTTTTGGAGGGAAAGAAGGATTCATCATTTTTTTAAATCGACATTTAATAGCGGCTAATCAGCTAACGTCTGCAAAATCCAAGATATTTACACTAAATGAATATAATAATGACATAGTAGCAAACGTATGGTCAATTTTAGGGTGAACCTGCCATATTTAGAACATGTCTAACATGCTGCCAGTTTCTATAGGAATCGAAGTTTGGTTATAAAGCAGTATTAACCAGTCACAATTAGGTTTATTTGCTGGGATCATTTGCTGAGCCATAGCTGTTTTGGTGCTCCATCGTTATCAAGAGCTGCTTTATACCACTCTGTCAGGGGCACATTACCCAGAAACCTTTTCAACCTCACCAGAAATAATCTCTAGCTCTTCTTTACCATGTTGTTTTTGCGTCCACATCCAGTGCCAAACCTTGGTCTACCCCGGGCGATCAGTGCACACACATCTGAAAGAAGCTTAGCTAAAATAGGTGAAGTTACAATGAATGTCTAAAAACTCTTCACATTCATTTATCTTCTGAGCGATGTTTATTATGAATGAAAGTGTGACTTGATAGTGACTTCTTTTTTGCTTCCTACTCCTTTTTTATTTCCCTGGATTTTCAGTATTTGATATAAATCTTATTAGTGAAGGGCAACAATTTGCACTGAGGAGCAGAAGATAAAGCGAGACCATTCAAAGTACGATAGCGCTGCACTTTAGCACACAGCGGATAACGTGTGTCAGGCTGAGATGGGGTGTGGGTACTGTGATCGAGACTTCAAAGGTTGCCACTCCTAAGACAGTAGTCCTCCTGGGATAAGAGTGAGGCGGCCTCAAGTCAGAAATACTGTCAGTTCGGTGTTAACTTAAAACCCATGGGCAGTTACTACTCTTCATGTCAAAACGTCAATAAATCTCTTGAAACAAAAAGTAAATTCTAATAATGAAAGTGATAATATTTTCAATGAGCAAAAGTAACAATGAACTCAAGTAGAAATTCAATGAGTTTACAGCAGAAATTTGTTTCGAACAAACTCACCAATAGTTATTTAAAATGTAAATTCAGAAATGTTTAATGAGAAAAGGAAACACAACCTGAAATATGATTTGTTAAAATCTGCACCACATTATTGATCATATCTTTCACTGAGTGAATACATTTGGGAAAAACAATAATTTACAATGCAGTGTTACACCTGTGTAATGTTGCCTTTGTCTATCCCGATTGTTTTAGAGTGATGGTAATAATAATGTATGGCTGTGTGCTACCACTCCAGTGCCTTCAACTTTATTTTGTAAGTGTGGATTAAATAAATAAAGTGCATTCCTGACTAACACAAGAGCAGCTGGTTTTATGTTGTTTTGAGTCTGGGTCATGGGATCTACATTGATATTGGTGGGTGAAATAAGCAAGCTCTGAGTGAGGTGCACTCAGGTAGCACTTTTTCTTTCTGTTTGTGATTCTTCCTCCACAGCGCCCTAATCTAACTGTATGATTGTGTTTGTAGAATTGATGCTGCTGCATAAATGATGATGAGACCAATACTGAACATGTGGCAATACTGTTTATTTATTATGCCAAAACAAATTTTGTCATGAAGTCATGAATTTGTAGGTACAAAGTAATCTGTATGTTTTTTATGTTTTTAGTTTTTTTTTACAATGTTACACAATGTTGTCTTAAATTTAAAACACATCATGGGTTTATGGTTCTTACAGCAGGAAATAATTTTCTACGGCCTACACACACATACTAGAAATGGTGTAAGGGGTTGTATTACATGTTTAGAAAACATACAACCTGCAAAAACCTCAACACTTACATTACACTTACTTACTCTTATGGTGATTTATGAAAGTTAGTCTTCAATAACTTTTAAGTAACTGACCTGAAACTAAATTGTGTTTTTAAAGGTGATTCATGGTAAATCATGAATATGAATACTCAATAGCTAATAGGAAAAAAATTGAAGATTCCCCAAAAATCCCATTGATGTTCATAATAGAAAAGTAAAAGTAGCAGTAGATGGCCAGCAGTCAAAATTCATAAGTAGAGCTGTACAGTTAAAACAATTTTAGATTCAGTCATGTCTAATCTTCAATTATATGGTTAGGGATTTTAATGATGGACTTTATTTATTGATTTTATTGTAATTCATTAATTTATGTATTTATACATAGGAAAAAAAATGATGTTGTCAGTTTAGTTCCACTAACTACCTCCTATCATTCTACATATTAATGTTTGATTATTAATAGAAACATATTATAATGTTTAAAAATGATTTAATTCAAAACACTTAAATATGTTAATACAATTCAAGAAGAACAAACATAAAGGTTTGACTCCCGGGTTTTTATGTATGGAGGCCCCTGTTACTGACAAGTGGCCCCAGCAGCACTGGTTGAATGTTGGTTCATGTTGGAATAAAATGAATTTCTTTGTCTAATTAACCTTAATGAATTAAACATAATTAGACAGGGGGCGCTTAGGAGCGCCACCTGAGTTTGCTGTTTATATTATTGAGCTAACTAACATTTTTCTTACAGCCGGTAGATGGCGCGCGTTGGCTTTCTTCACTCCTTCGCTTTGGCTGTCTGTGCCATGTGGCGCTTGGACTGAGAAGGCGGTGGTCTGAGCGCGAGGAGGTGTCACTCCTGATCGGGAAGGAAACCGGTCTGTGCGAGGCCCCTGACCACTGGAACACCGCAGAGTGTCCGCGCGCCTACAGGGACAATATTTTCATTCTAAACACAGAGGAGCCGATGTGGCCCGCTCTGTGGCAGACAGTCTCCGCTTCAACAGCGTGATAGAGCAGCAGCATCTCTACCGATCTGACGATGCTGACAGCTCTGACCCGCGCCGCACCTTTATCCTCGCACGCCCTCGCGCACGCACTCCTCAGCTGCTAATAGGACACCGTGGCACACGCGCGCACGCTCGAGGTCGCCTGCCTCAGCCATTGTCATTGTACGTGTAGTTTTGGGGGGCATTATGTTACATGCACTTTATCCCATCACTTTCTTGTCTGTGCGCGGGCAGGTTTGATGCGCGTGGCTGGGCGCCAAAGTAAACGTGGGGCGCACTTATCTGGCCACCGCCAAGTGGCCAATGGGAGACCAGGTCTCCCGAGGGTTGAAGGCAAATGGGCAGAGGAGATTTACCAACTTTAATTATTGTGTGTATTTAGAGATAACGCGTTCAGGCATGATTTATGCAGACACACTCCACTAGAGTCCAGGAGTGGGAGACCTGGCACTGTGTGGGACTTGACCAATAGAAGGAGTTAATGAAGCTGCTTGTTAGTCGCATTGCTATTTGACAAAAGGTAGATAAAAAGCATTGCCACAATGCAAGGTAAAATTGTTTTTATCCACACTTGCCCCCAGATGTGACTTCTGGCCCTCACCGGTTGCCCCACAAGATATATTTTCAGGACGCTGACACTAAAGCCAGTTCATGTTGAATGAGGGCGCATGTGTTGAGCTTGAATATTTATGAGCTGATCTTTGTTGGAGAGACGGGAATGTCAGAAACCGGAAAGGTGCGCTCATGTGTCCATCTGGTAGCACTTTCACGGTGCTTACCGTGCTGTGAGTATACTCATACGGAACCCTCCGGATCCGCAGAACGAATCTGTGAGTGGAGATGTGGAGGAGCGAGAGGCGGGACTTTGACCCACCATTAACCCCCAGATGAGCGGAACCAAAGGCGTGGGGTGGGGCATGGTCAAGTGAACAGCTTGAAAGAAAAAGTAGATAGTTATTGCAACTTCAGGGACAGACCCACCCCATAAATTTATCTGCCAAATATTAGTAAGTCTAACAAATGACAATGAAGAAAAAGTTGTGGCACGTGCATCGAACCACAATTAATTCTGCCTGATAAGCATGTTCAAGCGAATACTGACAGATAATACCAAAAATAAATAGTCTATCAAATTGTGGAAAGAGGGGTTTCAACTGTAACCTAATTTGGACTATTGTTCAAAGTTCATCCATATGCCTTAATTATTTTGATTTTCATTGTACGCTGAAATGCTCTTGGTTTGAGTGGTGATAAAACATGAGTGATGTGTCCCGTTGCGCGTCAGGAGGAGCGAGGTTGTGGAGCAGCGCGGCGCACAGTGAGCTGAGGGACAGAGGAGGCAGGATGAAAAGAGGAAGCACGACTCGCTTATCGCGTCATTCGGGTCTAGGCGTTGAGCAGGAAACAGCCTTTCCTCTCGGATTGTCGCACTAGGAACAAACACTATTTTGTCTTTGCTCAATGCACCCCACGGCACAGAAGACGCGGAAGCCGGTCAGAAGGAAAAATGCCTCCTTCGATAGAGATAGCCGTCCTTCTGCTCAGCGTCCTGGCTTTGGAGACGCGCCGCGGTGCCAGCGCGCTGCACATCCAACAGGCATTTGCGTCTCCAAATCACACCAATAACTTTGTGATTGACCCTGTCTCCGGGAGAGTCTACCTTGCCACGGTTAACACAGTGTACCAGCTGAACGGGACACTCAGTCTGGAGGTGGAGAAGAGGACGGGGCCGGTGGAGGACAACCTGTTGTGCCATGCGCCACAGCTGCCCCAAGCTCCGTGCGAGCATCCCAAATCCCTCACGGACAATTACAACAAGCTGCTAAAGCTGGACCGGGAGCAGGGGGTCGTGGTCGTGTGCGGGTCAGTATACCAAGGCTTCTGTGAGCTCAGGAAAATGGACAATATCTCAGAGATAGAGGTGGCGTTCCCTCCTCACGGGGAGAAGACTGTGTTCCCAAGCATGCTCAACATCGCTGCCAATCACCCAAACGCGTCCACTGTGGGACTGATCTTCAGGAGTCATGGGGGCAACACCCGTCTCCTGGTGGGAGCAACATACACAGGGGCTGGTACCCAGTATTTCCCCAAGAACCACAGTAAGGAGGACCTGCGCTTTGAGAACACTCCTGAGATAGCCATTCGCTCTTTAAATGTCAAAGATTTACCCAGACTTTTCACTTATGACATTAACCCTTCAGAAGATAACGTCTTCAAGATCAAACAGGAGGCCAAGACGAAAAACAAGCTGAACTTTGTGCACGCTTTCATCCAAAAGACATACTCGTATATTGCCTTTAATAATGACGCCAAAATGGGCCACAAGGAGAGCCAGCCCAACAGCATCCTCGCCCGGATCTGTCTGGACACTGACAACCCAAAGAAACCCAGCGGACCCGAGAGCAGGAAACTCACAGAGTCCTACATCCAGATGCCGCTGCTGTGTGGATCCAGTGGAAACATTTATAACCGACTTGTGTCCGTGTATCCCGTGAACATTCCCACGGAGGAACGGTCGACCCCGGAGCCTTACCTGTTCGGAGTATTTTCAAAGGCGGACCGTAAGTCTGCTCTGTGCGCCTTCAAGTTCAGTGACATCGAGGAGGAGATTCGTCAGGCGCGGAGAAACTGCTCCAACTCCCCCAGCAGCGACGTGCAGGTGCTGGACAGCGTCATCCAGGGGTCTGGGGCAGCATGCATCCAGAAGGGCAACCTGGTGGTAAGTAGTGTTTGGCACAATGTAATGCCTACAACTATGTGACAGACTTTTCACTAGAAAAATGAAGTTTGATTTAGCACATGGCCCTTTTTTAGCACCAAGAGAACTTATTTATAAACAGGAAGTTTCATTTTGTTGCTTTAATTGGGTTGTTTTCTTGCTGCCTAAGTGCGCATGTGCCTATTGACACTTTTTCATAGCCCTAAGGTTCATATTTTACTATGATTTTACCCGATCATGACAATATAAGTTGTCGAGTTTTCTATGGTGATGTGCGTATGGTACAGTTAGTTTTCTAGTAGATCCAAACGATGTGACTTCTGAATGTCATTTATGGCTTTCCTGTTTTGTTACGCACCAGAATTGTTCCTGAGGCTGTTGAGTGCGTGCGCGGGCGCGTGTCTGAGCTTCAGCGTGTCACGAGGGCAGGTCATGATGATAGCTGTGGTGGCCAGATCCACACAGGGGGTTATGGGAAGGGTGAGACTCCCAGCACATCTAGAGGACAACTCAAGATAACATCTTCAAATTTAAAGATGGACCGGGGTCAATAGTTTGGCTCTGTGTTAAAGGCTCTGAGACATGTTGTTTTAACTGGACGCGAGACTAATTATAGCTTCAGCATGGATTTAGCACTAGATATTGAATAAATAGACTCTTTGTCAAAACACATGGTAAGATTGTACCAAGAGGCTGTCATAGTGCAAAATAAAACTTTTTGTTCTCACATTCCAAGTGAGATTTTTGGCCATCTCACACAAGGATTCAGGCCCCTCTTTGAGACTGTATTGACAGAAGTTAAAAGAGTTTCAAACTGTCCACTGTTCTGAGGAATGCTCTGAAATCTATCTTTTCATTATGGTGGTTTTGAGTGACAGCGGTGAGGTCAAAGGAGGCTGTCCAACAAACCAATGTGTTGTCAGGTCAAAGATCTGCCACCAAAGCAGCCCTTCTGTCGCACAGGGGCCACCTCTCCCACTGGCATTTTCTGTTCTTCAATGCCTTATTCACTCAAAAACCGCCTGTAACTAAGTAAAGTTCAGTGTGTTATTGTTTTCATGGCCACTGGAATCAATGTCTTTTGTTGTTAGTTGTGTGAAGGCCAGTGTGCAGCTAAAAAGTCAGACACAATTTGATAAGAGAGACCCAGAGCCCGTGGGAAAGCGCTCTGCAAATATCCGTACTGCTTAATTCTCCCTGCCGCTGTGTGTGCGCTAAAATCTTCAGAGAATTCCCACTAGATCCTGGTGTGCATCCGAGCATGGCATTAATGTGTTATCATTGCCTGTGGAGGATTTGACAAAAGCACGGTCTTATGAGTGTTGAAGACCCTTGTAAGCCCCTTTCAAGTATTCACAGAGATGTCAAGGAAGTGATTCAGTGGAATTAGCAGCGCGGTTGTGATTACCACTATCAGCTTTTGTTTTATCAATCCACTTTTGTGTCAAGGCTCTGTCTGATCCTCTCATCTGTATGGACTAGGTATGACAGCTCTTTAATTGCTTATAGAGTAGGGCAACAGAATATATTGTCATTTTGTCATTAACCAAAGCAAACACAATATTCATATTCCAAGAAATAAATGTATCACAAATTACATTTGAGTTACATGAACCTTATTTGATTCAGCCACACCTTTTTTTTGCTGTTTCTCCATTAGGTTTTCTAAAACATGTCGTCGGTGTTATGTCAGGAGCATTAGGTGATCTACAGCACTCGAGAAACCCTTTTTCCAGTCTGAGGCAGGAGTACTAAGCTGGGCATGTTTTGTTCTGATTGGAGGGGAATTGATTATAAGGGCTTGACATATTCAGGTGTCAACTTTGACCAGTTGAATCTTATGCATAGTCTTCCTAACCAAGACTTATTCTTCTACAATCAATAAATAATATACACAACCAATTTTAACATGACTGTATTGTTATAGCCAGGCATGTTTTATTATTATTTTTTATTATTTATTTTATGAAAAAGACTAGCCACTGTTAGCAGGTTTGAAAAAGTTTATTCCAAACCCTGTTGAGTAACCTGAAAAATATACAGGTAAAACATCCAAACATCTATAATTATCTTACATTGACTGACATGTGTAATCATAACACTGAAATTTCACATTTCATTTAGATACAAAGGAAAGGGCTCAGTACTCGGCATAAGTGATGGACAAAATTGACAAAAGTTTTTTGAAGTATCCCAATAACAACAGTCCGATATTATGTCAATCCAACAGAAAAGTCTTTAAAAGTATTTGTTGTGGACTAATTATCAAACAAACATGAAATGTCTGTAAAATGAAAGTACAGAAACCTCACCATATACCCGTTTTTATTTTTAATCAGCACTTTTTATCACACTTTTTCCTGTAACTGTACACTCAGGATGTAAATTTTGCATGTCTTCAAAACAACATTAACGATATTATTTACATTTTGACATGTTGTCCACCTCTGCTTGGCACCTATTTTGATACCAGTAATAATAAAAATGCTTTTTAAAATTATACAATAGAGTGTAATTTTAACACAAAGAAATAACTGACAGATCAAGACAGTTCTGTTCAAGAGAGGTCCAATTCTGTCCTGTTTTTTCCATTTTTTTCAGTAGAGTATCTAATTTCAGTACTACTTTTGGTATCAATTAATATCTGGGGATTGATGCTTTTGCCAACCTTATTCCTGAATGATATTTATTAAGATAGTTAAACTGCTTACACTTGTCTAATTGTATCTTCTGTAGTTGCAGCCAGATCAGCTGGACTGTGGCGCGGCCCACCTGCAGCACCCTCTGGCCCTGCGCAGACCCTTGAGAGCAGCGCCTCTGCTGGAGACCTCTGCGCTCACCTCTGTCAGTGTTGACGACGTGCACAATCACACTGTGGTGTTTCTGGGAACGAGCAGTGGACGTCTACGTAAGGTGAGACATGTTCCTCTGCTCCTAAAACTATGCACCACCTCGGGTCACAATCTAATGGCAACATGTAATTATCGCCACTGAATAGAGCTAATTTTTTTAATGGGATTTTGCCCCGGAGCTTGGAAAATCTACAGCGTTCCTGAGTTACAGAAAGCTGCTTTGATGTGGCCGACAGAACAAGGAGTATATGCTGTAGGATCACTTACAAGCAGAAGTGGGAAGTTACATTATCATTAACTTTGTACTTCAAGGAACTGTTTAATTACCATACATTTTATGTTTACTGAATTAATAGTATCACATTTTGGTAACTCCACCCACCTGTCAATGCGGTGAAAACAAAGTTCCCTGATTAAATTAGTATCAGTGATTAGATCAGATTAGTAGAAAAACTGCACCTCTGCTAGACAGAATGCCGATTTGTCAGTTGTCTAATAACCTCAGGATTGGACTGTACATTAAAGGTGGGACTCATTTTCCACAAGACGAGACACAAGATTGGGTTCACAAGAACAGGATAAAACAAGAACGAATGTCCAGTTCAGTTCACATTTATTTTTGTTCTCATTGTAAAACTGCTGTTTTGAGCTATGACTTCTCAAAAGTTGTAACTCACCAGCACTTAACCCTTTTTGTACAGACCAAACGTAAACACACACACAAAAAAATCTCCTGAGATTAGTTCCTCATGTGTGCACAGTCATGTGGCAATTTGATCTAGTGAGATCTCATCCGATCCCTTCATGTAACGTATGTTTTGGTGGCAGCTTTATATATAGTACATGTTCAAGTTTGAATCCTTTTGCTTAAATGCGTTTTTTCATGGACATAATAAGGCTGGATAAATGTACAGTCCTCACACTGTCACTCCCAGCTCTTTGTCTGTACTGCAGCAGACCATGATGACCCTCCTGCTCCATTAAGTCGTCCTAATCACATGCTCTGATGTTCAAGAGACCTGCTTATTGTCTGCGATCGCCACAAAGCTGCTTAACAGGATCGCTGCTCCACAAATGAGTCAGGCCCTTGCTTTGTGTTGTCTGATTTTCATCCAACAATCTGCAAACCTAAAAACATCTGCACGGGGTTTGACTCGAGTCTAATTAACAACATGCCTTAATTCTGTCTCACACATTCCTGGTCACCCCTCACTGGGCTTCTCTGAGCAGCAGACACACACTCACCACAGTCTGCAGGAAACAACAGCCCTGGGAGCTCCCTGCCCCATTGTTTGGCATTAGACATGTTCAACAGTAAATTCAATAGTGTTGGTGGGTGTTTCATTTTACCAAAACGTTCTGTGCTTCTTTTTGCATGGATCAAAGTAGTATTTTTTAAAACAACTGTGCAGAGGTGGAATTCAAGCACCACTTTTACTGATGTAAAAGTAGACAAAAGTGTAAACCTATTTCAAATTTTTAGCTTAGTTTTTCATGCTATTTACAAGTATAATATTGAAAAGCCACTACAGCCGTTGGTGGTACTATCATTTGGGCAAACTGTAAGTTAAGAGGTTTGAGTCCAGTCACACTAGCTTGCTCTAAATGTTTGGAAAATACGCTTTAAATATGTATGCTTTAAATCTAGTTTTGGAGTGTAAAACTTCATGTCACTAAAAGAGTTGCTGTGGAAGATGAAAGTAGTGTTTTCCTCCATGAAGGCTGTCTATAATTGGTTTTGGACACTCTTTATGGTGTTATGCCGTTGAATGTTGATGCTGTTTCTTTGTGTGTCTGAATGTGTCTGTTTGGATGATTGCAGGTTTCACTGTGTTTTGAGGTGTCGAGTTTGTGTACGCGCCAGTGCCAGTGGTTTTGTGATCTCATGTATTTACTCACACAGACTCCAACCCTGTCATTATGAGCTATAAGAGTGTTCCCTCCGCTTCTGCCTCGTACTGTCAGCCATGTGCAAAAACTCAATAATATTACTCAAGAACATAGGGCTCATGCTACCCCTGTACTACAACTTCTGTTATTGCAACTAATATGCAAAATGCTATTATGACTCCTTGTAGTCTTCCACTATTACTAATACTTGCTACCAATTTTACTCCTCACACTTCACTTCACTTCTACCACTGTAACTGTTGCTGTACTTTTCACTAAGGATGTCACAAAATAAAATGTTAGTGTTATTGAAGAAATGCAACGATTCCTGATAATCTACATCAAGATATGTATAAATGAGTGAAGTTGTCTGATAGACCACATTTCCTGTAGTATGTGATGAGCTTTATGAAATCAAACATTCAGAATGAAAAGGTCAAGTGAATAATTGTAATTAGATGTTAACACTTATGATATAAAACATCATAAGTGTCATAATATAAACAGCCAGCTATAAAAGCTTTATTTTCCAGGTTTACTTTGTAGTATAGAGCAGTGGTTCTCAAAGTGGGGGTCGCGAGGGATGAGCTGGGAGTTCAAGATCTAATTTGAATAAATATGACACTGTATTTTCCCTATTTTTTTAATTAAAAATAGTATCTTTTAGTGAAATAGTGTCTAATAAGACAATAAACTATTCAATATTAAACCTGATTTAACATGCTTTGACACTTTTATTTTTCATTTCACTTTGGGGGTCTCTTCGGGAGTCGGTTGCATGGCTATTTTGGGGGTCCCAGCCAGAAAAGATTGGGAACCCCTGGTATAGAGTATAGATTCAACTGAAATAATCTATTTTTGCTTCCAAAATAGTCAGGATTATTATTTTTTAGTTGTTCAATAATCTTGATAATCGATTGAGCGAATAATTATTAAGCGAATAATCTCTGACATCCCTACTTTCCACCAAGGTCAGCAAGCCAATTAATTTAGATTTCCCCTTCTTCAAGTATAAACACATTGTAATGATAGTTATGTTATAGATTTTTTTATTGCCTGGAAAGGAGGACAAAACCCTGACAAAACCAGGACTAAATTAAGACTAAGCAATTTCTGCATTTTCTTTAATCAGAAGAAAAATCACACAATGAATCGATAGTATAGTTTACTCAAAGTTTACTCATTTATTTTGTCACGTCATCTCGTCTCAGACAAATAAAAAAACAATGGCGTCATCAGCAAACAACACTAACTGAATATTATAATTTATATTCATAATGAATAGTTTGGAGCCCAAAACTCACCCCTAAGTGCTCCCACACTCAGATTCAAATTCCCCTCAACTTCACAAATTGCTGCCATTCTTGAAGCTACTTCCTCACTCAGTCCAGAGCCACCACTCTCTATATAAAAATGTAATTGAAATAAATCCAAATTGCAAAACAACAAAGATATGATTAAGAGAAACTTGGGTGGTACCCTGAATGCTTGTACACAATACAGTACGAAAGATGACAAGTCCTAAGGCTGCTATTTTGAGTAAGTGTTCAGAATAGGCTTTAGAAAATCACTATAATCTTCCCAACATGCATTATATATATGTGTGTGTGCGTGTGTGTGTCTGTGTGTGGCTTAGCGATCCGGTGACCTTGGCTTTTTAGCTTGCCCCTCTTGTTGTTTGCCTATGCATGTGTGGCTGGTGTTCGACAGTGTCTGTGTGTGCCCTGAGGATAGAGCCGTTACAGAGGTTAATGGGGCTGTTAGTGAATGTAATGTGATTCTGAATGTGAGTTTGGCTCCCGCTAAAACACAAGGGAGCCGCGGTTCAGATTGAGTTAGGCCTCTTTGACTACGTTTCAGTGAAAGCCCTCACTAAAGTCATTTGTGATTACATGCATGTTTTAATGAAGTCGCTCCCTCCCCCATCACTACCTTTCTCACACTAAACGTCTTTATCTGACTTCATCCAATTTCCTCATTGTGAGCGCCTGACCAAGCCCTTTCACTGTCGATTCAATCCCGTCCACTATGAAAAGGGAAAATTGGCTATATGTCCCGAAATATAATGTTCAAGGATAATGACAAAAACAGCAGTAGAGATATTATTACTGCTGGCAAACTCAGAGTGGAAGTTATTTAGTCCATGTTTGTTTGTAAAAAACTATTTACTGGCTTGATCATTTCTTCTTCTACTGCCAGTCTTGCACGGTCTCTGTTACTACTTAAAATCTATCACTACAACTTTCTCACCTGTACATCTTTATATCTTTCCTCATCACTCACCCAGAACAGTACTTTTCATTGTCACTTTAATTCAGTTTACATTAAAACTCAAATTGACTTTATTAGCTGAAAGGTCATGGCTGCTGCTGATTTTACAATCCAATTAAGCTTGCTGTAAAATATTACTCAAATTATACTTTATTATACAATGACTTTGTGCTTTCCACTGACTAATGAAGTCATGTCCAAAGTAAAGTCGTCTACTACTACAGCTACTCCAGCTACTACAACTACTACAACTACTACTACTGCTACTTCTACTACTACTACTACTGCTGCTTAATTCGGCCACTTACTACTTTATCAGGCTTCCTATCCAATTTCCTCATACCACTCTCCCACTGTCAATTCAAATCAGATTTAAGGGTCAAGACGATTGTACGTCCTGAGATAACGTGTCCATAATTATAATTTTATCACTGGGGAAAGAAAAGTAAATATAAAAAAATGTCTAAGGTTTCACCTGGCTTTGTATTAGTTTTACTACTATCATTACTACCACCGCCATACCCTAGTTACTTTTATTAACAATATTATATCATAGCTAATACTCATTTGTTGCAAAGTCCGTCTTTATCTGGCGTCATCCAATTTCCTCACCTCTGCCTGCACACACGAGCAGTCAGCTCAATTCGATGCACATTTGAATGGTAAAATGGGCTGTATGTCCTGACCCAGCATAATAATTTTGCAATAAAGATAACTGCTGCCTTATCAACAAAAGAATCAAGAAATGGCAGCTAGAGAATATTTCTTGCTCTAAATGCCATTGGGCCCTTTCAGGAATACAGAGTTTATGTCTTGTTTTTATCTAGTCACCTGCTCGCAGTTTACATTTTTAGTAACACTTTTGAATAAATTGTACTTCTAACAGTAGTTTTATCATGTCATACTTTTTATTTCTACCTTAGTATTAATCCATTCAAGTATCACTGAAATTGAAATGAAATGAGAAGCTTAAACTTTGTACGTATTGTCACTGACCTAAAATGTGTCTCCATGGAGATGTTTCGGCTTTACCTGGAATAGTACACAGTGTGGCATTAAGCCTATTTACCTCCACTGGGACAAGCGGGTGATGCGCCCAGGCCAAGTTAAAGTATGGGATTTTTAAAGCAATAAAAACAGCTGTAAATAAATTCTGATTGGCAAAGCAGTAACATCTCCATGGAGACAAGCAGGTGGCAGAAACCCCTCCGAAAAGTTACACGGCACACCTTAAGGAAACAAAGAAGACAAAATGAAATAAGTGGCTTCAATAAAAGGGATTGAGCTGTTGAGGAATATTTTTCTCATAAAACGTAATGCAAACAAACAACTCAATCTGTCTTTTAATCTCTATTCATTCTTTCTTTTGTTTGGGCTGAAGTTTCCGTTAGTGCAGGTACAGCTCCAAACATGCTCACTCATTCAATGTACTGCAGCTGAGCGTGCAAATAGGCTCTTTCAGACTCAAACAATCACAACAGAAAACAGCCATAAACCTGTCGCTAACCTGAGCAGGTGTTCATGGAGCAACATGGTGACCCCCCTCATGTACACAGAAACATTCAGTTCAATTTAAAGGCATGGGTTAACTGATAAAATATTTGATGTTGCAAGTAAATATATTAGAAGCAGGCAAAAAAGTAGTCAATTTCCCATTTGTGATGACCTGGGGTGCACAAGCACTTACCAGAGGTATTTGGGATGATTTCAGATTTAAAATTCAATTAGGGCTGGGAATGACAGGGTCTGTCACAATTACAATAAATGAAACTGGGCTCATGATACAATAATATTACAATTCTGCCATATACGCGAATATCGATATATTGCACATGCTATTTTGCAGTATGTTTTCAAGACATTCGTACACAGTATTTCTTTGTTAACCCAGACCTTGCATATACTTAATGAAATGAAACTTTCTTTCTCTAATGAAGCAGCAAAATAGTAGCGCTGTCACAAAATACATCATTAAAATATACCAATCCCCTACTGCTAGTGTATCACCAAATTTAGCATCATGATATATCAATATTTCATTATTTTAGCACACCCCAAAATTGAATAGTTTTGGTGTATAACCTGTGCTTTGAAGTACATTTTACATTCTTAATAATGTTTATGTCGGATAATTGTGAGCATCAATATTATTAAATCAAAATATAATAGTTATAATAAAGTAATAATATAATTGGCAGTATACCTGTTTATAATTTCTAAAGAAACACCAGTGCAAGGACAAAAAAGCTTGGGCACCACTGGACTATGATGGGTGTTAGAGTATCAGAGTCAAATGGTGACTCTTTTGTGATATTCAGGGTCAACAATCAGCTGTATCAAAAACACGTCCAAATTTCTGAAGAAACATCTGGTTGTGACAGAAATGTGGTAGACCTATGTTTAATTAAATACGTATAAATAACTGCGACTTGCATATTAGCAGGTGGTCATAATGTTACACCTGTCGGGCGCACGCACTTCTACTTTCTCTGACATATCCACGTTGCTAAGAAGCTCAGAGATCACGCTTCATTTGTTTTGTGTAAAAACAGATGCCATAAAACCCAAGCGTGTGTGTATTTAGTTTAAGCAGGTGTTTTAAAATGGAGAGTGGTTCTTCGGGTGAGATAAGTGAAGTCAATGGTTTACTCAGCCTTGCGTTTGCCCTGGTTGAACAAACAGTAACATGCCTGTCTCTCTCCACTGCATGTGTGTGTGTGTGTTTGTGTGTGTGTGTGGTTGTCTAGTGTGTGTGTGTGTGTATGTGTGTGGTAGGGTTGTGTGACTAAGGGGATGGTGAGGAGACAGTGTCCACGCTTGTAAACAGATGCTGGTCAGTCTGTCAGCTCGTCTAAAGTCTCCATTGAAGGGAAACCAGACAAATCATAGAAATAAGAGCTTTGTGAGCACCAGGGCGCCTGACAGGAAGTCCCTGTCAGCATTCTGCACAGCCGGGGTGTTGGTCTGTGTGTGCATGTCTGTTTGGGGCCATGGCATGTTATTTGTACTCTCATAGCAGCTCGGCAATATGACAAAAATAAATCACAGATTTTCCCTTTTGATTGATTTTTGATTGGCCTTTATTTTTCCTTATTAAAACAATTAAGAAATGCAAATTCAACATTTCATAGTTTTTCTTTGCCAAGAAGGAGGGTCAAGGACAGGGGATTCGCTGGAACAATTATCCATTTGCTAAATTCTCTTAAACATTGTTTATTTAATCTGCTTTCTATCTGTGGCACATCGAGGCAGCTGTTGTTTTGATAATAATAAATTGAATTGAAATTGAATTTTTTCTGAACAAAACAATGAAGACACAAAGGCACAGCTTTTACTCTCAAATGAGGGGCAGTGGACGTCTCGATAAAAAAGACACAAGCAGATCATTGACAATTAGAAATCACTGATTAAAATGACCATAAAATACCATTGAATCAAGGTATAGGGATAAACTAGAACTAAACTAGGATCACACTTGTACTTGGACTTGTCAACAGTTAAACCAAAATTTAACATGAATTAATTCAGCACTTTTTAAACCAGGATTACATTAGGCCTAATTCTGGACAAAACCAGTACAAAACCAAGACCAAACTCTGTTTTAAGCAGGACAAAACCGAGACTAAATCCTAGATTAAGCCTTTTCAGGAACAACTAATATCTGGTTGTAAATCTTGGTGATAAAACCAGATGGTGGAGATCTTATAATTCTGGTCCTGCTCTAAAACTACTACTACCACTACTACTACTAATAATAATACTTTTACTGCAGCTGCTACTATCCGTATGTCTGTTCCCCTTAAGCCTTCATTCAAGGGAGACCAGACAAATAGCAGAAATAAGAGCTTTGTTTGCAGTGTGCGTGACAGGAAGTCCCAGTCAGCAGTACGAGTTTGTATTTTGTTGTGTGTTTCTCTGTCTGTCTCGATGTGAAAATGCGGAGTAAGAAGCCGCGGTGCAGATAAATGACTGCTCGACTGAACCAGATTAGGCACAGAGCTTGAACAAAAGCTCTTCTAAAATCTATTTTAGATTTGACAAGGTTGAATTATAGAAGAATCTATGAATGTTACCTATCCACATGATAACAAACTGGGTCCTGAGGAAATGTTATTATTTTTATTCATAGTTTAGGCTACTTTTCAAAACCAATAAAACGTGATTTATCTTTTATTTTTTATTGAGTACATTGTGTCCATTTAGTAATAGCATTATCACACTCAATGGAAAAGTTCTGCCTGTCCCATGTACCCCAAAAGGCTTAAAGTTGGCTTTTTATGCGTTATAAGAACTGCAGTTCAGTTTGTATTATTGTATCAAATTGTTGTTTTGATTATACAGTAAGTGGTTGGATGGCATTACCCTGCAGCATTGAAAAGTCCCTATTTCCTTTTCCCAGTGTTACATTTTCCATATTTGAACACTCTTTGTTTGAATATGAAGCAAGAAAGACTGCTTTTGATAATTCAGCCATTGTTAATGGCACCAGTCTATCAGAGGTAAAAAGTAAATAGTAGTTTGCATTGGTAAAGTAAAAATGTAAAAATAAGTCAAATACTTCAAATACGTAAATTCAACCCAAATGTTGTACAAATACAGTTTTAAGAGCAATGGTTCATGTAGAGCAAATTATTAATAGCAGAAAGCGGATAAAAGGACTTTCTTATAGTCAAATTTACATCCATTTCCTCTTTTTACTCTTTTGTTCAGTGCTTTTTATTAACATTGTTTCGACATAACAGTGCAACAGATTTGTATGAGTGACTTTTGAGTATTTTTCTCCACAGTTTACGAAGTGTTTTTTCTATTTTCACAGCTGACTCTGCTGCCGAACCTGACCATGGCCAATCAGTGGACTCTGAAGCTGCCTGCGCTCGAGTCGGTCCACCACATTATGACCTTTGACCCCACTGACAGAAACTTCCTCTATGTGATGACATCAAACCATGTAAGAATGCAGTGCCTGTCTTTACATGCTTGTTTTTCTTTCACTGTCATATGATTAATATTTATGGACACCCACTTGAGAGATGATTCACTACGAAAACAGCTTATTAAATTACTCCACAGGTGAAAAGAAACTACATTTAATTCAAAACAGACTTAAGCAAGCGCAAAAAAGAGTGAATTGCAATATTAATCTTCTACATTTTGACACTGACCTAACATACATTGATATACACAATAGAGTTATAGCGTAAACAACCTGAGTACATGCAGTTGTAATGCACGTGCTTACTTTTATTAGAATGTGTTTTAGATGCACACTCCATTCATGCTATACAAACAAAACTGAACTGAATTTAATCATGAAAAACATCTGTACAACACCAGGCATGTAATGGAAAAGAATGTTCCCTTACCATAAGTGAATTCAGTTGAAACAAACAGTAGTTTATAGGGGCATGCATTAGGGGAACCATATTGCGACGCAAACCTCACAAATTAGTGGTAAAATCTAAATAACTAGTAGTAGTCTAGTAGCATCTTGGTAGTGATAGTCAAAGCATTGTTGGGACAAACTACAAATGAATATAAGAGTTCCAAATCAAGTCAAGAGGTTTATCATGTTAAGTGTGGATTTATGCATCTAGTGTGTTGAACTAATATTTATACTCACATTGTTGCTACAAGATCATTGTCGTTTGATATACTCAAACTGTATTAACTCATATTACTCAGGATGAATATGTATTTTACAATAATACTTTCATTGTAACACTTTCATGTTTCTCGACTCGTAATAATAAATTAACAGAAATCAGTGCACCTTACACCTTTACAAAAAGTTATCAATTTTATATATACATTTTCTTTGTTTCCCCTTCTTTGATTTCCATAATTGCACATTGACTTTCCAGGCCAGTGTGCTCGGTGGGTCAAGCTTGTGATGGGATGTGGCTTCACCTCCAGCTCTTCTTGCTCTATACTTAAATCTGTTTGTAGACATCTGCAGAACTAAATAGCTGTTTTCTTTCTACCAGAAGCCGTGAATGCAAGCTTTCATATGGCCTTTGAATCTGACACAATTGCACTTTTATTGCTTACATTTTAATCTATAAGATCTGGGACAGTGGTACAGACTCATCATTTATCTTTGGGGAGTATTTATCATGACATTTTAAGACACCGTGAAAATGGCATGTGTTTAATTTTTCTTCGGTTTTTCTCTGCCGGCACCACCGCAAATCATCTGCCTCCTATAGGATGAAGTTGACATATTTATATCAGATGGCCTTTTTGAGTGACCCCAACAAATGCTCTTGTGACTGCCTATACATGCTCATGGGTCATATTCAGTGTAAATGTAGTTAAGTGATTTGGTACAAGAAGTCAAAAACAATACACAATCACACAAAACTCAAACAAAACATATAACTACATAGACTCTGATAGACAAGATGAAAAAGTAACTTTTGTACTTTAATCCCGTTTTGTGCAGATGCTGAGGGTGAAGGTGGCCCAGTGTGACCAGTGGCAGAGCTGCAGCGAGTGTTTAGGAGCTGGAGACGCTCATTGTGGCTGGTGCACTCTGGAGAACAGGTAAGCACCACGGACTATCAACTATTGATGTTTCCATCGTAGGGCTCAAAGATAGGGATTTTTCTGACATGCTTTGTCATTGGATTTGTGGATTATATGTAGGAGTCTTCTCAGAGTAGGTCTACTGCTAACAATTATTTTGCTAATCAATGAATCTAGTAATTAGTCTTAATTGTTTGGAACTTAAAATGCCCATAAATATCTGATTTATACAAAAGATTTACATGAAGAAGGTAAGATAACGGCAGTTGAAAACATCCTGATGGAGTATATTTACTGGCAAAATGGGTTTTTCATCAAAAACAGTATTTGTACATGTTTCCAGTGTCTTTTTCTAGTAATTCTTGTCCAAGTCCAAGCTATAAAACCTCTTCTCTCAGTACATGGCATGTTTTGGAGCCTTTGTACAGTCCAGATAACAATTATTCAATTACTAAATTAGTTGACAATTGTCTCAGTAATGGATTAGTAATAATTAATCGCTGTTTCTGCCATTGTTCTGGCTGCACATTTTACACACATCTAGGAGCAAAAGCCTTTGAGAGCAGACGGAAGTGTGGACTGCTAAACTAAAACATGAATCCCATGCATTGGGGTTTGCAGGTTATATCAAAGAAGAAGGACATTTTCTTGTTTGCAGAGGAAAATGTATTACTAATTCAATTTGCAATACTTGAAATTAAAATTTTGATAAAAATTTGGTAGAAATGTTTTATCTTTTTGAAGCTGTTGTGGATTTGAGTCAAGTTTGGTAAAGTAGCGGCAGCATTTTAAGCATAAGTAGTTGTTGTGATTAAGATGCATTCCTCTGTATTAAAAAATTTGCATGTCTCGAAATTGCAATAAAATATGATTTACAATTCTACGGTGCAGATCTGTAAAACCAATGAGGCTTGTTTTCGGGTTCCTTCTAAATCTTTATGACGCCAAACTCAATGACTCTTGGCAGAGAAAAACACACACAGACTAGACAGTGTTTTGGGTTCGAAGTAGTGAAATAAATTGTCTTTACATTTGCCTTGAGCCCAAAGCGACATCATTGTTTGGCCCATCCCTCAGTACTTGTATCGGGGAATGACAGGCGAGGAGTGACTTGGCTGAAGTGTTACAAGAGCTTTGATTAATGTGGCTGGCTCTCTCACTCTCTCGCTGTGGCTTGGCAATCTGGCTCCTTCTCTTTTGGGTTGTAGTTTGTTTGTTTGTTTGAGTAATAGGCCCGGTATGGCTGGACGCTTGCTTGCTTGTGATTAAAACAGATCAGGCTGAGATAGTAGCTGGATTTCACATTGAGCTCGGGAGGCCCCTGCATTGCCAGAGGCCATTCAAAGCAGCAAGACTGGAACTGATGACTGTAGTGTGTGTGTGTGTTTGTGTGTGTGTGTGCGCGCGCATGTGTGTGTGTGAGTGTGAGTGTGCGTGTGTGTGTGTGTGTGTATGTGCGCACGCATGTGTGTGTGTGATTGTGAGTGTGTGTGTGTGTGTGCGGGCTATCCCTGTCATATTTATCTATCTGTCATTTCTTTATCCAACTCCTTTTCTCGCCTCGCTGCACTTTTTTGCCCATGCGATTCCCTTCTCTGTCTTTCCCTCTCTTTCTTTCAGTCGCTCTGAGACTTCGGACTGTCTTTCTAGTGACAGTAGTAGTTTAAATAACAGAAGTAGCAATGGATTTAGATAAAACAATACAAATATATACAACATCTGAACAGGGATTCACTCACTCTATGTATTGCTCAACTGATTCAATTAAGTGGCAGTGCCAAACTATTGTGAGGTGAAAGTTGCTGTAAACAGCTTTTGTCTAATATAATTGAAAAATGTATTTAAAAAAAATAATGTTGCAATTGTTATTTTGAAGATATGCAAAATTACAATATTAACTATATTGTCTATTAAAACTATGAAAAAGTACCTCAAAAAGAAACAGAAACATCTAGTGTAATCTTCCCTTATCCCTGGCAGTTCAGTTGTCCAGCTTTTACTGAATTCAAAGAACAATACATTTGATTAAATAAGTATTAGTATACAAACGTTAATAAATAGTAGTATTAATTTAAAACATCATCAACATCATCGGGGCCATGATCCTTAAAGCCCTTCCCCAGCGTCCCCAGTTCAGTTCACATAGGTTCTGCATTTTTCAACCTAATTACCTCCTAAAACTCTCTGTTCTACAGTTCAAGGAGAGTAAACAGTCACTCCTGCTCTTCTGAGCAGCCACAGTCCTATGCAGAAGATTGTCTATGTTGAAGATTATGCCCTTTATGCATCTTTCGCCTCATGAATCTCTCCAGCACAGTTCCAACAGACTCCACTGCACTTACACCTCCCAGCACTGACCCAGCCCTTCTCACCAGGTTCTCCAGCTTTTTACTGTCTCTGATAGAAATACAGCTTCCCCAACACACAATGGCATAAAACAAAGCACTTGCAACGACAGATCTGTAGAACATGTCAGCACAGACATCAGATGATCTCAACTTCTGTAGAAAAATAATCGACTATGTCCTTTCTTGTACAGATTCTGGATGTTAACAGACCAATTGAGCTTGCTGTCTAGGTGAACATCAAGATATTTATAGGTGCACAATAGGCCATCACATAAAAATGTTTCAAAAGTGCAAATGCAAATGTTAACTGTTAAAATCCCCTCCTTTCTCTTATTCGCTGCCCTTTTTAGCCCATTCTTTTCCCTCCTCTGTCTTACCCTCATCTTTTTTGCTTGAGCTTTGAGACTTTAGTGATCTGTCTCTCTATGTCTCTGTAGTCCTCCCTTCCTCCCCCCTGGTGCCCTTGTCGTCCTCTCTATGCTCGTACAAAGAGCTGTGATTGTGATGGTGGCAGTGGGAGGGGAGAGTGCACACAGCCTCTTTTGACGATGAAATGTCAAACTCGGTAAGTCTATGTGTCACTAAGCTGTCTCTCTCTTTCTCCCACTGGTGCCATGTGTGTGTTGCGCTGGTCATGTAGTAGCCGCTGGGTCTCAAAATGCATGCAGACCGGACAGAAATGGGGGGGGGTTGGAGTCAATCTGTAAAACCACTAATGTCTCTATGGGGGTCTGGGTTATGTTATGTTTTAGTCTGACGTCTGTGTGTGTGTCCGAGTAAGAACACGTCTATTTGTGAGAGGAGACCCTATTGTTGTCTGAAAGATGAATGGCTCTAGTAGGCTCTGATCACTTCTTTGATGCATGAGCTTGATTAATTAGACAAGAACACTGTACAGCACTGTTCACTGATAACAACAAAACCCCTTTAATGAATATCACAGGGATTAAATAGAAACCCAAAGCTAACTGACTTCCTGTGCTCAGTACTTTTTATTCAACCATTATAAAGTAAAGAATAAAGAAATGTTTCAAGTTAGCCTCCACTGGACCCTTACCATGTCTTGTGGCAAGTCTGAACAATCTAGGCCCTGCTTTACCCCGTCATCAAATGTAACATTACTCAAGAAATATTACTAAGGCATTATTTCAAAATTTAGATAATCATGAATGTTGTTTTGAAGATATGCACATTTTGAATATTGAGTCTATTGTGTATGGTTAAATATGCTACCAAGAAAGAAATGAAAACAAAAATGCCATGTTATAAACTTCCAATAAAGTGTATGAGGTGATATTTCTGCACATTTTACTGACATTTCACATTTGTCTGATAATTTAACCTCAACTAAAACATTTAAAGACACGTTGAACACATTTCTGTGGGATTGCTTTAATATTGTCTGAATATTGCTACCAGAATACATTTTTTGTCGATTCAATTCTGTGTAATATTCTACAGGAGGATTGTCCTACACCCATGACCCTCTTAACCTGTGAGTTCAAGTTATTTAGAGAGTGTAAATGTTCACATAAGCTGAGACACTACAGCTGAATAGGAAAAAGTCTTACATAGATATCAATTTGAAACTTCTCCTGTAGTTTACTCACTCAAATGTAAGAAAAAATATATTACAAGTTTTTCGTCATGTAATGTTTTCAAGTAGAAATAATACATTTTGTGTGCAAAATGGTTAAAAATACACATAAATGGACAAAACCAGGTTTAAAATTCTCGGTTGATTATACACATATTAGTTACAAAAAAATGAACAGAGGGGGTTTTGGATTTCTTATTTTGTTTTTAAGTAAACTAGATTGGACTGAAAATTGCCCAAAAAATTCAAATTTCGCCTCATGTTTTTGATCAGTTTAGAATTAGATATCAAAAATCCTTTTGTATGTTTCATCAAAATCTTATTGAGTCCAAGATTGTAAAGTTTGGTGTGTGTGGGATCTACTTTAAGTGATGATCTTCATGTCCCGAGGGAGAAAAATGCATTTTAAGAAAATGGCCTTTGAGGTTACAATGTCCCAGAGAAATCTATGGATGAACAGTGTTAGGAGCAGGTTGGACACATTTGTTATTTCCAGATGAAAGCTGAGATATTGAGAGCAAATTGACCAAAAAACAAAAAATTAAAAGAAAAAGAAAAAGGAGTTTTCCCTGTATTGTCTCTCCTTAAGTTAAAGAACAGCTTTCCCTCAAAAGGTAAAACTTTAAGTGTTTGGTGTATCTTTGCTTTTGACCTCTGTAAATGAGGTGAAAGGTTTTAGGCTGTGATCTCCAGTAACATGCTTTAACTTATTACAGTCATCACACTAATATCTTTATTTGAATCAGATTAGACATCATGCGCTCATTTCCCTTTTTCTCTGCAAATGATCACACATACAAACAGTACTTGTTCTTGTCACGGGCAAGTAAAGATCTAACAGGAGGAAATGTTTGAAAATAGAATGAACTCAACTAACACTACAAAAGGCCTTTTGGAATATCATTATCAACTTATTATTATTATTAAATATACAGTAACTGTTAGGAATGTGACAAGATCTCGTGAGAAAAATGGAATCACACAATTTATTTATTATAAATGATGTTTATTTTCTTGTCTTTTCTCTTGTCTTGGCTCGTTCTGGTGGATTCAGTCTTGGTTGTTGTCTCATTGCGTGGTAATTGTGCCTCATCCCATCTCTGTTTTATTGTACAGTAAAATAAAACAAATTAAGTGTAACTACCGCTCACTATACTACTAATACTATCCTAACTATCCTCAATCAGTAAAGTAGCTAATGTAAGATCTGCTTTCTTTAACTACTACCATGCTATTTACTACTACTACTACTACTACTACTAGTACTTCTTCTTAAAGTCATTAGTCAAAAATGTTCTTCTTTTACAAATCATCACATCTCTCTCAGTCTCTTTCACAGTAACTTATTTTGAGGATTTTACAGTATGTTATTCGCTGGCTCAACATTTTTCCATCCTTCAACACATGAGGAAGTGGTGCGCCTTCTCAGGTCATAATTTAGCTGCATATATGTTAGCTGTGTTTATTTTAAGAACGCATTTGAAATAACTTAAAAACTGTGCTGGAAAAAAGAGTGATCATGTCATTTTAAGATACTGTGAAAGTCTTGTGAATCTGAAATGAGCCTATTGTGCTTGATCACAATGGTTAAAAAGGCTACGTCTGACAAGTACAAGGAAAAAGTGAAATTATATATGGGCTCTGTGTCATCTTTGATATTGAAGTTGGAGCCACGGTTTGCAATGTGGGACAAAAGGAGTTACTTGGACAGTATTATTATTCCTCATCCGCTGTTTGTTGATTTATATCTCAAGGTTTCTTTTCAGATGTTATTCTCGGGAAGTTGGTTTTTGAGCTCACATCAGGCTTTATCTATCTATGAGCTGTTCAAGATCAAATCTGAAATCTGTAGTGGACTTGATGGTCTAAGGATTTTTTATTCAAAAGACATAAAAAGAAGTACTGTGTCTTCTCTATTTTCAATTTGTCATCTATGGGCCTTAGGTGGGGTTGTAATGCAGACATAAACACACAGACAGAAGCTCTCTTTCAGATTCATTCGTTCTCTTAATCCCACTGTGCACTTCTCAATAAAATGAATCTCATTATCTCATTTTATTACATCCATTAAAGCTATTAAAATGTTCTGGTTGTAAACCTTTTGGCTGCTCTCTCTCTGTCAGGGGTCAAAACAGTGAATCGTTGGTGTTAGATACTTTGAGATAGTTTTTTGGTGCCCGATGCAGCCCTCTGAATTTATCCAGGCTCGTTTGAATAATCACATTTTGAAACTAACATCCTCTGCAAACAACAAAATCTCTCTTGTTACTTAAATGTGCACTAATTTTCTTTTCTGGGTTAGTGTCCTCTATCTGCTTGTTTCCGTGGTGATTGATAGCCTGGATTGTTCCACATTGTGGAATTAAATGTATTTACTTTGAGACAAGCAGTTGTCGGACTTCTCACCAGAAAAGTTCTGTGTTTTTAATTAAACTAAACTAAACACTAGTTTAAATCTAGAATATATTCAGAAACACTTTTTTTTAACACTTTTTTTTTTTTCGTTTTGGAGTTCATATTTCAATCCTTTTTAAATATTCCTGCAAATGTTAATGCTTGTAGATGAGACTAAATGTGCACTGTGAACAGACTGATGATTTTAAAACCCAAGTTGCAAATTTAGTCATAATCACAAGGCTTTTCAGAAAAGTTGCTATAAGGTAAGCGTGAAAATAACTAATTTCAAATACTCACATTACTGTAATTTAGTCCATTTTTGGTTTGTACTTTTTTCTTAGATTATTAAACCTGTACTTGTAATTGAGTATAATTATAGCCTTGAAATTGTAATTAGCTACATTAAAAATCATAGGCGTTACTGAGTACAGAGGAAGTCGTCCCAAGTCACTGCTTTCTAAACTGACAAACACAAACATCGCTACATCGTCTGCTCTGATTGACAAGAGCTCAAAGAATAAGCTGATTGATGTTTAAAACACTTAAAAAATCCATTCATCTTTAAACTGTTTAATTAATTCAGTTTTGAATAAAAGACTAAAATGCTACTAAAATTGCAGAAAAACAATTAGTTTCAGTATTTTTCATTCTTCATTCTTTTCATTCTTACTTTTACTTTGTCAACTTTGGCAGTGATACATGCACCTTAACTGAGTACATTTTCAGTCATGATGTAACTTTATTTTGCTCTTTCTACCTGGCAATTAGATAGTTTGAGCCAAAAATAATGCACAATTTACCAAAGTATTGTGAGTAGGGTATAATGACTACATTTTTTATTGCAAGTTGGGAAATTATTTTGGTGGGAGTTCAGTTTCAAAACATCTATATTTTGGAGAGAAACAGCTAAGCACAGCACTTTCACTATTCTTGTCACACAGCATGGTATGTTTCTTTCTTGCCTTTTTGCTGACCCCAATTACAGAGCTAGTACAGGCTGAACCTGTGTCATCCGATGTCTGTCTCTAAATCAAAAACACCGAGGCAACCACATATGTGCTACTCTAGACAAGGCACTCATTTAGCCCCTCTTCAAAAGCCTCAATTATCTCTTCGAAAAACATCACAAATTCATAAGTGACCTCAACATGAAACGCAAAACTCAATTAGTTCTTAAAAGAAGGTACATAACACTAGAAGATGAGAAGATTATGTTATTTTGTTGCAACTTAATTACACACAATAATTTAATTTATTTGTTCATTCAAATGCCCAAATTATATTGTTACATCAAGTTAATAATGTTTCTAAAGTAGAGCAAGTAAAAAATAAACAATTTAATAAGAAAAAGTGATACTTCTAGCTCACTAAAATCTCACACTTCCACACAAACCACATACAAAATAGGACTGCTACTAAACCTGAAACTAAATTTGCTCTAAACTAAGACTCAAACAGGACAAAACCAAAGGCTGAGAAACGAGAACTAAACTGCTCAAACTTGGACGAAACCAGAACAAGTGTAAACACACCCTCAATGTAACTGACTACAGACAAAAAACACTGTATTGTTTTTTGTTAGAACCCAACTATCCAAAATATTTGTATTTATTTATTCATTCAAACATCCATATTGTATTGTTACATCAAGATAGATAATGATGCTATAGACTTTCCAAATTATGATGTACTAAGAAAAAGTTATACTTCACTAAGACACACCGAAATTAGGGCTATTAATAAACCAGGAATTAAATCTGGACTAGAACAGGACCAAACCAAGTCTAGTCCAAGAACCAAGGACTAAACTAGGCTCAAACTGTGAACCAAAGTGTGAACGCACCCTCAATATATAATCTGACTACATAAACCCACCTCTGATTGGAGAATATGTAGTTTTATGTGCTGCTTGCTTTTTCCTCATTTTGGAAGGAAGTAGAACTGATTACTTGATACTTGGAAAGAAGTGGCAATTGCTGGTCAAATTAGCATGAAGCTGATGAGAACGTGTTACTGGCTGATGGGCCTATAACCGCAGAACATTTCCCCCACTGCTGCTGCTAAGTTGGTGACTTGTTAGTGCTTCTGAGTGTGTTCGCGATTGGGGGGTTATGTAGCTAGCAGCAGGGCCACTCCACGGGTTATTTTTAGTGGAGCATCTGACCTCACAGCCCCTTTCTGTCCCTCAATGCCACAGGGACTCAGCGTCTGGACTCTGCACGTACATTTTGCACAAACACTGGCGGGCATGTGGCGAGAGGGGGAGGGGGGAGGGGGAGGACACAAGGATAGGGGAGTTTTTTTAGTGTAAAAGTGATGAGCTCGTGTCTTTGTGTGGGACAGTGGTAAATGGGGTCTATTTGGGTTGGGCTCACTCTAAGGTCACTTTGTCCTTTTCACAGGGCGCCGCAGATGCACAGACAGTCAAGTTCATCAGAGACCCAATTCAGTTTCAGACTGGCCTCATCCACGAATTAGTGGTTGCAGAAATTTGCAGGAAATTACAACAAATACATTTACAAATACAAATAAATAATTGGTGACAGGATGAAAATATCAGAGGCAGAGTTACTCTTATTCATTCCCAAGGGAAAAGGATTTTTGTTACAGACATGCAGCCGACTGATGTGAACAAACATGGAACTGAATCTGAAATTAAATACCAGTATTACAGTAAGAATAAAATACTATAAATTTGTGTTTTTCACAGCTAAACCCCTTCAGTAAAAACAAAATACATTTGCATTTAACTTAACTTATACAAAATATAGTACCCTCACAACATAATTGCATATATAGATTCAGTATAGTAAAAAGTGGAGTTATCGTAGGCCAGTTACAACGTTGTTCATTCACTTTATCACATGTTAATATGATTAAACTAAACATGTATGAATCCTATTCATTATCAGGAAACATTGTTACTATTTTCAAGGCAATACTATGGGAACAGGGTGGCAAAATGTATTATCACTTGTTATCACAGTTAGCATCTATTACCTATTACCAATAAAGCAAAGCAAAATAATTAAAACATTTCCAATCAGAGTAAACCCTATTCCAGCAACAATATTAATATTAATATATTAAATAATAACAATATTCAGACAATATTATGTCAATCCAACAGAAATGTGTTAAAATATGTGCAGAAAGTTCACCTAACCCTTATTTGAAAGTTTACAACATCACGTTTTAATTTTACATTCCTAATAAGCTCTTTTTGTTGAATTTTTTGCATATCTTCCAAATACTATTCACAATATTATGTACAATTTGATATATTGCCCACCTCTGTCCATAGGCATGAGACACGTGTGAACGTGTGCATGCATTTGGGAGATGTACCCTACTCTTTGTATGGGACGTTGTAAAAAGGGGTCTTTTTGAGTTCCCCTCAGTCGGAGGTCACTCTGTCCTCTCACAGATGAACTGTGCTTCCTGCCAAACAGACAGTCAAGTTCATTAGTGAGGCACAAGTCACTTCCAGGGCCACCTTGCTTGTTGAATGCCCCTCTCTCTCACACTGCCTCTGCCCTAGACCTTCATTATACTCACAGATGGGCACACTGCTGTACTCTATGTGTCCTCCAGTCAATGCCGCACACAGATGTAGAAACTGTTTTTGTTATTGTTAGTTTTCCTTACTCCACTGCCTGTAACTAGCCCCTGATCTTCGCCTGGGGCAGGTTGCCATAGCTGCGAGTGTGACCCAGTGTCAAGTTGTCCCTAGTGTTGAGCCATTTACAAAAAAAAACCAGCAAGCAAACCTGAACGCATTATGTTAGCGCGAGCATCACCTCATAAATCTCTGGGCAGCCGACCGTGAAACCTGGCAGTGAAAATTCCTACCAAAATTAAACCGGTAGGGCGTTGTAAATTTGTGTTTTCTTTCCACACAAAAGGGTGACATGTTGACCTTAAGGCTTGGTATTCTCAGTGCGGCGCTGGTGCTGTGTCGGAGCGGCTCTTGATAGTTACAAGCAGCACCATTGACAAGCAATTACTGTATATTAGATGTTCGTGTTCAAGGGAAGGCATTGCTGATAATAGACAATCTTCCCCCACAATGTCTCAGTGCAAACTTCCCCAGGAAATAGACTGTTTTTGCTGAATGGGCATGTCTGAGGCTCTTGTCAAATTTACAACAACATGCCGGTGCAAGAGACCAAACATTTATTGAATATATAATACCTGGGGTGAATATTAAGTATGATTTTTAATTTCTGTGCAGGTGTAGTCTCCAGAAGGACTGCAGTCTGGGTGTGTCTCCGCGCTCCTGGATCAGTTTGGGAGAAGGACCGCAGCAGTGCCCATCCATGACGCTCACCCCACCAGAGATCAGCATCTCCGCAGACATCAAGGTGCGTTTACTCACAGTTAAATGTTCAACTTGTACCACTCACTTTCCTGACAACAGACTGATGTTTAGGGCAAATATTTTTTCGTACATTTGGAATTTCATAAACTAAACAGACAATAGGCCGAGCGGGTGGCAGCAAAGGTTGCCTCATTGCATTGAGCTCTGAAGGAGACCTCAGCCACTTTTTAACCTTACATAAACAGTTTCAGAGTTTCTGTGATTCTTACAGGAGTTGTTGAGGGGTGAACAATGCGCCCTTTATCTGCTTCTGGCAATTCTTAGTGTATAAGCGTTGTTTACCCAGTGTTCCTTCAGTCTTGGGTGTCGCAAAGCACATAGTGGTTAGGGGAAAACAAAGATAGAAAGACAAACAGATAAAATTAGAGTAGTCCTGACTGTTTTAGACGTTTTAGTGATAAAGCCAGATTTTCCAGATGGAGGTGGTTTGTACAGAAGAGGAACTGTATTTAAATTTACTGGCTGATTCGCTGTTCCTGGAAGGTAACAATCAAATAGGATGAGATGATAATTCTAGTAATAACTTTTTGTATTGAGCCAATTTATAAATCTCTTAGACATGGGAAATGTGCTATTGACTACTCTAATAATCCCATTAGAGTCATTTTAATGAAACTTGACAAGATAATAAATCATAATAACAAATACATGGCCTGTGTCATTTGAGGACTATGATGGCTATGTTGTGCTTTCTGCAGGTTTGCACAAAACAACCGTAAAAGCAGCAGCCGAGTTGAATTGGCTGGCTGAATCCTGACACGTTAAATGCATTTGACCTGTAATTATGGCTCGTAATGAGAAGAGGCGGCGCTGCGACAGGTCATTAATTGGTTCATTAATTGGTGAAATTTTCTTGTTATGTAGGTCAGCCCCATCCTTCAGGCATCCTCTAAGCCACAGGAAAGACCGCTCAAGGCTGTCCTCCAAACAGGAAGCAGCAGACAGGAAGTTAGGGTCCGAGCCAGGAAATGATCAATTCTAAAAGACAATAGAGTTTGTGAGAATAGTTTATGGACAAGTTAGTGCATGTTCCTTCTCCAGTTCTGTGTTTCCGGGTTTACTAAATAATGCTTTGGAGTTAAAAAAAGAGAAACAACCAAAGAGCATTACTACTTTTCTTTCTTTTGATATCATAATTGTCCTATAATTATGCTCTCTGGTAGTTTTCAGTTTCATTTTAACAACACGTGCTAGTCCGCAGTGAAGGGGCCGTAGTTTGTTATCTCCGCTGAGCTAAAACGATTCAGTACATGTTCAAACACTAGTCTGATACTGTTTCTTACCTTGTGTGGTTGAATTCCTCTCCTAGTCTGCTCCTGTTCTTTATCGGACCGCACTGTTACATGCTGCATCAATACGACTAAACTCAGACTCAGACTCCAGATGTGTTATTGGGATGTTTGAGACTGGAATCACGTCTCAATCGAACTTCTGGGGCAACATGTATTTTGAAATATTGGTTTAAGTTGGACTAGGCCTTATCCGGTTTTCCTGTCCTGTACAAAACATAGTGAGTGAAGATGGGGCAAAGGAAGGAAGCTGTGGCACAAAGCTGAAACAACAGGATGAGTAAGGACGAGTCTCAGGTTAAATGGTGTGAACAGAGCACAAAAACGTGTTCAATTCACCACTTTTCTGCCAAATAAATAATACACATTGAGAAACTAATCATTTTGCGGTGATATCTTATATTTTGAAGAGCTGTATCCCACATTGCCCTTGCTTGTAGCCTATAGCTGCCTCCTTGCCGCTGTCTCTTTACACATTGAAATCTTTTTGCTGAAACGCAGTCATGTCAGCGAGGTGCTATGTTTCTCATTATACGTCTGTCATACTTCATCACTTAAGCCAATTTTAGACGTGATGCTAGCACCCCGCCATCTGTTTCTTCATTGCACATTCGCTTTTCTCGGCTTCTCTCCTTGAACTACTGAACAAATTTGAATAAAAGCCAATGTCGTTCAACCTCTGCTTAAGACTAGGCCTATTACTACTGTATAAATCACAGAGTTGGAAGAAGTACTTTATAATGAATGTCTTATTGCGTTTGAAGTTGAGAATATTGCACAATATGAAGGAAAAGTTAAGTACTGTACATAGAGTAGAGACGTATTTGTTGATACTACCATCACAACAGAGTTTGCCATTATTAAATCCAACAATCCTGAGAATATCTTGGGCCGCCGTGGACCATACAATTTAGCTTTAGGTCTGTCACAGTAATACTTTATCGACTTATTGTTCAATATTAGATCAACAATATTATTCTTGTTTCATTTTGGTATTGCGGATCCTTTTCTTTGGTTTAAAAGGGTTTACATCCTGCTTAGTTATTGTGGCAGTGGCATAAGGTAGATTCAATATAACTGTTTATCATGATATTTTCTGTTGCATTAAATCCCACTTCAAATTGTTATTGTGACAGATCTGAGCAAATACACTGACATATCAAAAGTCTGAATTTCTTCTCTAGAAGATCTCTGCTTTTAAAATTTGTGACTTTGTTCCTTCTTTCTATCGCTTCTCAAATTCCCTCAAAGGTAATACAAAAGTACACAACTAAGTTTTTGTACAATATTTTCTGTACAATATTTTCTATGTGACCTCACTTCAAAGAGCAGTGTATAATCAGATACTTGTCCTTGTACTGGAGTAAACATATCCATTATCCACATAGTTTCCACTTTGGCTAAACGTAACTTCTGCAGATAACTATAAGTGCTGATAACCATAAGTGTGTGGGCCAGTGTGAGATGAGGAAGCAGCTATTGATTCACATTGATCTGTCTTTGCGGTTGTAGGACATTGGGATCTTGATAAATGGCAGTGTCCCGGACCTCATTGGCTCTCGGGTGGAGTGTGAATATGGGCCGGGGGTGTCCACAGCTGCGACCGTGTACCTGGACTACGGCCCCGCTCAGATCCAGACCTGCCCCCTGCTTCCTCGAGAGAACTACCAGCCCATCCTCCCCGGCACAGGTGAGCATCGAAAACAAACAGCTGGATTATTATGGGAAACGTGCATTTGTAGAGCAATGTGGATTTATAACAAACTCCAGACACAAGGAACGCCAGTGTAATCTAGTCCTAGTTCCAAGGCCAGATAAATGACCAGGGTTGCACTGTAGAAGGGCATCTGACATAAAACATTTGCCAAATCACATCAGCGTGTGAGAGAGTTGATTTGCTCTTCTGGTCTCAAATAACAAGCCAACATGACATCTCAATCTATGCTTTCTCCTTTCTGCTGTTGTGAATATAAATCCTTTCAAATTCCCCCAAATTATTAGTTGGCTAATTATAATTTTGGTCAACCAAGACACCACCGACCGATTAATCAACAATGACTAAATGACTACATCACTGATTCATAGGATTTTACCTTTTGAATTGAGCTTCAGCAGTGATTCCACAATTTTTATTTGTTTTCCTTTTCTTGCTGGAGGAAATGCACTTGTATTCCCAACTACTGCAAATCTTGTAGGACATCTGTCGGCTCTGTTTTGTCTTGTGACACGGGCTGAATTTTGAATGGTTTGAAAGCTGGCAGCACTCCTCACTGTTTCCTTTGTTTGTGCAGATCATCTGACTGTTTCGGTGGCGATAAAAGTGAATGGCACATCTGTGGTATCTGGAAACTTCATCGTTTATGACTGTGAACGGACCGGAGCCATACATCCAAAGACGTCGTGAGTGCCCAAAAACCATTGTCATACACTGTTTATCTCAAATCCCTCATTTATTCAGCGCTGGCCAAGCGAAAAACATCCATTACATGCAAATTTAATTCACTTACCTTCAACTAGGGGCTTTTTAGAGCTGCAGAAGAAGCCTAAAAAAGACCTTTCTAAGCATTTGACATGATCAGAGCTGCTCCTAAAGCTACAGCGTCACTCAAATGTCAGCCCAAATGTCTCTGTGGTATTGCTGACAAATAGCTAGAGGCAAGAGGAAGAACAATGCTGGTCCCATGTTACGTTTCCTGGCATTTTATTCTGTATCTCACTCCGACCATTTCAGTTTAAAACTGCTTTGTGTTGGAGCTTTTTGTCAAAATACATGTCTTTTATTGAGATCTTCACTAATTATTATCAAGCGTTTAAAGTAACACCGTAAACAGTAAACCGTTTGTGCTAACAGTAGTTGCCAAAAAAAACAACAATTTGGATTATTCATATATTACCATATTTGTCATTCTCTATAGTAATGTAGTGTGTAAAATTATTTTCAGTACTTTTGGTTCATTTACATGTATCCTTGTTTGCTCCTTGTTTGAGCTCAGTTCAATCTTGGCTTGCTTTATGTTGCACCTACGCCGAAGCAAGTTCCTACGTTTGTGAATTTCACTGACAATGGCAATAAACAATTTCTGATTCTGATTCTGATTCTGTCATGTTCTAGCCCTGGCTTATTCAGGTTTAATTCCAGTCAAGTTTGATATGGTGTTTGTGCTAGTATGAAAAGACCATAACATGATCTAGGACGGTCTAGTTTCAGTACAGTTCAGTACTCAAATTTGAAATTAATGTTTTGTCATGCTTGGTAATTGGATATGTGTGTATGGCTTGTCATGTCACGCATTTAGCTTTTGTGAAGGACTGCGACTTGGATGGCCCGGTCACAAAGAGAGCTTTCTCATATGTGGAGTTAGTCCAACTTGGCTCCTTCTCTTTTCATGTTGGACAATGTCAAAGGATCTACTTTATCTGATGGGCGGATAACACTGGGGCTCATGGGGGCTACAGTGTGTGTGTGTGTGTGTATGTGTGCGACTGATTGCTTGCGTTTCAAAGCATCTGGGTGTGTCCCCTTTGTTCCCTTTGTGTTCGTGTTTTGATAAAAGCCTGCCTAGGTGTGAATAGAGGAGTTGCAGGTACATGTGTGCGCTGCTCGGTCAGGTCCAAGAGTGTGAAATTAGACGGCAGTTTGTTGGAGGTGATAATGAGCACAGTGCCATTCTCACAGGAAGCTGCACATTGGGCTGGAAACTGCAGAGTGGGAGAGATGCTCTATCTGATTTCAATCACTCCAATAATCCCCAAAGAGACAGCATTATGAGCTGCTCCTAAATGCGGCTGCATCACACAGTCCAGTGTCAGGGATTTAGGTGTGTCTAATGTCTGCAATAAATTATCTTTGATCCAACTGTCATAAATATGCATTACCCGCCGTATTTGTCTTTGTCAGTCAATATTTGTATGCATTAAGGGGAATTTCACACATCTACACTGCAGTCTGACTAAAGCTATTTAAGAGAATAAACAGTCATTACAATATATGACAATTTAGTGAGGAACTTTCTTTTATTCTATGTACTCTCTTTTTTGTTGTTTTTTTGTTGTAAGATTTGATCTGTAGAGGGTCAAACAAGTTACTTCTATAACTTCTAAAGTGTTTAAGTCTGCTATTTATTTATTTATTGTGCATTTTTAAACACAATTTTACATTTAGATGTGGGTTTATTGGGGTTTCGCTGCTTTAGAGTTATTATAACATGATATATTTCTGTACCCAGATATCCCACTTCAAAATTTGTTATTGTGACTGGCTTATTTTCTACGCTTTTGTTATTTTCATGTGCATGTGCTATTCATACCACTATGACTACTAAAACCTTCTGTCTTTTAATCGTCATCCCTAATCTTCTGGTCCAAAATGTACACATGTTCCCCATTGAGAGATAAACAAAAGTTATCTCTCTCCCAGAGTACTGTTTCAAATTATCCAGCTTTTTTGCTGCTACGTAAAATAACCGCCGTATTAGTAATATAAAGTAAATAGACCCACCAGCGTATAACTACCTCGCTGGTTTCAAATATGTTTTTAGTTAAAATGAAAGCTGTATAATCAATCTGTCAGATATATTTGTACTCTTTAGTCTACTGTAAATCCCATCTGGAGTGAGTATATCATCATCCCTGTGGAAAGAAAACACGCCTATCATTCATTTCTGCTTTCAGCTATATTTTACAATGGGACTTGCCCCCAGAATACGCTTGAGTAATAAAAGTAAGTATTGTTTTCAAAAGCATGCCTCCGACTCTACAACAAAGGGAGGTTTAAGTTACACCATGTCTAAAGCTGTTTCTCTGTTTCTTTCTGGACAAAGTGGTAATGACAGCCTGCCCAGTGGGATGCACCTTATCTGGCCTCTTTATGTCCAACACTCATTCACTCCTTTATTTTCCTCTCAAAGTCTCAAGTTTTATTTATTTTTTTTCTCTGCTTGTGGTCTTGTCCTGTTGCCCTTACACAAACAGGCTAATTCTATTAGCCATGATTTTAATGAGCCATCTGATGTAAACTGTAGACCCGAAATAGTATATGATAATTAGATTTCCGCAAATACCACAATAGTCTTTTTAGTATTTGCTATTACTACTAGTGGAAAGTAATTACAATTGCTTGCGTTACTGTGATTTAGTAGATCTTTTGGGTAATTTTACTTTTTGAGATTTCTAAACATGTGCTTGAAAAAGTTTCATCATCTGTCTCACCATTGTCTCTTCTCCTTTCTACAAACATAACCAGCAGCACTGCATAGCCTGCCCTGATTGAGCGAATATGCAGATTGCTGTTTAAAAAAAACATTTGGCTTGAAACTGTTTATTTTAATTAAAAAAGACTGATCTAAAATGCAACTAAAATTACATGACTAGTAGTAAGCAGTAAACAACTCTAGATGTGCTGTAGTTAAATAGATTTCTAAGTAACTGTACATTTTGTATACATTTTCAGTGCTCTTTCCACCATTGCTACCAGTGCTAATGCTGCTATTACTTCTAGTAGTCCTCACATTACTAATAATGCTTCTGTTATGAATAACAATTCTACTACTACTTTTATCCGGTAAATGTCAAATTTATTTCTATCTATTTGCAACTTAGCAGCCCAAAGGTCTGTACATAATAGCGAAAAGACAACATGCATGCAATTCACAGACAATACAAAATAGATGGCAATAATTTAAAACTTTAACTATTAACTTGTGCCCTTGAGGTGACCAGTTGAAGTCCTGCCACCGACCCATGTAAGGTAAATGAGCTCATAGATTTTTACAACTGTCTCCACAAGCTAATAATTAAAAGAAGACAGGATGAATTTTCCTAATACAAAAAATGTCACTCATCATACCAAAAACAGTGAAAACACAATAATGCTACAAATATTGTTTATGGCACAAGAGCCTTATTGGCTGCTTATACTTCTACTATCTTTTGTTGTCCATTATGCTAAATTCGCACCTTTATTTAAACTGCTTTCTATCTGTGGCCCATTAAGGCAACTGTTGTTGTGATTTTGGGCGCTACAAAAATAAATGGAACTGAACTAGTCACTTTTACTATCACGGCTGCTTCTACTACCAACTGACTTCTGTTTTTTTTCCCTCCCCGTGTCTCATATTTTGACCTCCTCCATCTCCTATTTCTCTCCTCAAAACTGCTCTTTTCTTGTGCACACATTTCTCCGTGACTGGGTCGTGATTGAGTGTGTGTGCTTAACCGCTGTGTCCACTGAGAGGCCCTGAGACCGCGGACTCTTCCCTGCATATTCAGCCTATGTGTAAATTTGCCTGTGTGGTCATTATTACGGTTTGGGGAGGGCAGTGTCGGGGAATATTTACTGTCAGCGTTGGGTCAAGCCGAGAGACTGGGGGAGTGTGAATAGAGTAGACGTATGCGTGTAGGGAGGCGGGAGAACTTGTGGGTGGGAGGTAGCTGTTGGGTTGTTTTAGTGGGACAGAATAAGAGTCAGTGAAAACAGCAACAACGATAAGAGCCTCCAGGGGCCATCTGCTTTTAATCAGCACACACTCACACACACACATAGATGGGTGTTTTCCATTATAGCCGGCATCTCCTTACAAGCACACCTTACTCCTCTCGGTCTGGGACGACTGGTAGCACTGGAGGCAATTTCCAGGAGAGGACAGCTGTCTGCTCCTCCAGGCTATATACTGACACACTCCACTCTCACACAAATGCACAAATGATCCACTTATAGCAGTTCATATGGAGGCAGAGCTCAGGGTTTTAATTGTACCCTGTAGGGATTTTGTGTTTGTGCATTTGACCCAGCGATCACTGTCACTGCATGGGGTGATCTGGCAGGAGCTGTTCCCCGAGATGTCGAGGAAAGGATTTGATTTTATTTGGATTTAGTCTTAACTAGATGTAAGATTTGAATTGTTGCAAGGAGAACATGACTTGCCAGGAGAACTTTTATAAGCCCCACCAGGTCCAGGAAATGAATCCAAGACCTTCTCACTTCAAGGCAAATAAATAAGGCTGCAAGATACTGTATTTCGCAATTAACTAAATTTAAATTTGATTGATTAATACTGTTGTTTAATGACGTGTTTGTGTTTTCTTTGTAAAGCGTATTTGAGTGTTCAAAGAAGCGCTATTTAAATCTGGTAGATTTTTTTTTGCAACTAGCAAAGCACACAGATGACATAGAGAGAGACCAAAAATACAAAAAACACAAGCAACACAAGACATTCAACGAAGCGATTGTTGGTTCATCCATTTGTTTGTTATGTCCTGCTTCCCTGTCACCAGAAGCATGCTCCAAAAGTATCCAGTTATTGTATCCATGGCAGAAGTTTTGAGGCCCAAGTGCATAGTTCTGAGTAAATTGTTTAAATGCAATTGTTTTAAGTGCAATTTATTACTTGTCTGTGCCCCGGGTCAGGACAGATTGGGGGAAGCATGCCTTCGGTTATGTTGCTCCCACAGCTTGGAACTGTCTTCAGGCTGAATTGAGGTTGTGTGAGCTGGTTTCAAGGGTTTTCACTCAAATAAAGAAAACAAAACAAGGAATCCTTTTAAATGTTTGTTTGGTGTGTATGTGTAAAGGTTTCTTGTGATTGTGTGCAATGTTGCATTTTGAAAAAGAGGTTTCGATCAATTTTTTTTTTTTACCTGGTTAAACAAAGGTTGATAAATAAATAACTCTTTGTAAACACCCAAATATTCAATCTTTTTCTGTGTAAAACTGCCTAGAGCTCTACAAACATGTCCTGTTCCTTGTTTAGCAGTTCAGATTTTGTCTCTCAAATGTTATGCTCTTGGAAGGATTTAAAATGTGAAATTTGCACAAAATCTTCCTAAAAAAAATCAATGCTTGTCAGAAAAAGCCCAATTTAATCAATATCTTTCAAAGTCTTGAAGCCCTAATGCTAATGACTCTACCACCTCCAAAATGCCGTGTCTACATTCAGCAGCTTTCAGAACAGTGTACAGCTTTATGAGGCGCAGACTTGGATGAGCGACTGATTCACCAGATAAATTATGAAGACATGTGGTGCACTTATTAACTCAGACCGGGGAACCTTGAAAACAATACAGCTCTTGATACAAAACAATTTTAATATGCCTACTCCCGTAAGTTTTAATTGCAATACTGTTGATCGTAGATACTGTGATATTACACCAGGATCTCATTCATCTTATTCAGTCGTCTTTGCCTCCAGATTTTGCTAGTTACCAAACAACCACTGCTCACTCCTAGAGGTGTTTTAATAACCACTCACTGGCACCCTGCAATTATTTTTTGGGAAAGGAAATAATGAAAATAGTGTGCCTCCTTGTGTGCATGATTTGCATATTGATTTGGCACATGTTGTTGTCATTGTCACTCTCTCAATTTCTCCAAGCTTGGGACTTGCACAAAGAGCACACTGTCATAGATTCCTTAAACTGCCTGCAAAAGTGATGAGTAACCACATCGTGAAACTTAGCAGGGAAAACTACATACATCACTTTTTATTAACACCTTGTAAATGTCTCCTAGCATTGCCTTTAAAAAATCTAACATCCTTGCTCCGTCTGCTTTTCTTAAAACAGCCGGTCGACTAATTTCTCTGTAGGGTTTCAGGTCACACAAATCCAATCTTCTTTCAAATATTAATTACAATTCACCAGGAGTGCTTTGTAATCATTGGAAACAACAACGGCAACAGCATGCAAAATAAGCTGCTCTCAAAAACTTCAGTGAAGGCACTGACAAGTCATTGTTCATGGGGTTCACCGTCTTTTGCCCGAAGTAGCATCAGCAGCAGACGTATCAGAAGTATCAGAAGTATCAGAAGTATCAGAAGTATAAGTAGTATTAGAAGAAGTACCAGTTTACAGTTTACAGTGGTTTACAGTGGTTTGATGAATCAGTAGAAGTATAACTAGTACTTTTAACTGTACAGCTAACAGTATTGTTTTAGTTCTGCGTTCGAGAGCTGGTCTTCCCAAAGTTCTTATAGCTGACCTGGATGTAAATGTTTTAAATGAAAATACTACCTATGAATATTTTGTAACTGTAAACACATTTAACAATGCTTAATGTGTGCTGCTGTCTCATGTTAACAATCGTCCTAATTAAAAAAAGGTCACATAAGTAAATAAATAATAAAGAGATAGTAGATGTACAGGTGGCTAATGTACTGAAATTTAAATAATATTGTTAATGTTGTTTTGAAGTCATGCAGAATTTTAATATCAAGTGTATTGTTCATTAAAAATAAAAATGAAAAAAGTCGGACAGATAGGAGTATAAAGTAAGAATTCTGCACTTTTGGGATTAATTTGACAAATATTTCAAAATTTTCAGACAATTAACCCTCAGGGAATATATTTAAAGTCATGTTTTAACAAATTTCTGTTGAATTGACATAATATCACTTGAATATCATACTTCAGTAATATTGAAATATACATTTTTGCCAATCTCGCCCACATTTAAACGTAAGTAACAGCGGGAGTAGATTAAAACAACAGTATCATCAGTTGTAGTGTAAGTAATTGTGTAAGTATAAGTTGAAGTAATATTTGTTGCAGTAAAATGCCCTTCCATATTTGTTTCCAAGCTCTTTAAAGTCCACACAGCTGCAGTGGTATTGGGTAAACAGCGGGGCGTGTGTGAGCAGCGCCGGTCTGCACGCTGTCATTATGTGATTAATTACTGGAGTTTCTCTTGGCTCTTATCAGTGTTGCTCCACCACGTTAAGGTCCTAAATTGGGTCCCAGTCCAGATAATGTGAATGGTCTTCTCTGTGTGCATGTGGTCTTGTCCTGTTGATGTTCCTTCAGGTATTTGAAAAGAAAACTATTTGTCTTCACGGGTCTAATTGCAGGTCTGTAAGTGCAGGGCTACTAGAGTATTTAGGACTAGGATTTATTATTACAGTCGGATGCGCATGGTGAAAACAAACATGAAAACAAGCTCAAAATATGAAGTACAACTTAAAGATATAATGTGATTTTTGTCATTAAAACACTATTAAAAGCGATGGTAAAACTTTCTAACAACTATACTTTTGTTATCATTACAAAAAGCATAGAATTCAAAATGAACAAATAGTTTAATCCTTACTACTAACCTTACCCCCTTAAGTATTTACTAAGACTGACTCATTCTTAATAAATTATTTGTTCACTATGAATAAGTATTTGTTCATGCTTTATTAAAGTTTATTAAGGTGTCGTTATTATATAGTGGTACCAAAAGTATTGAATGCAAATGTTACTAGTACTGCTAAAACAAAATCTACTTTTACTGTCGGTTTCAATTAAATATTACTTAAATACATTTTTTTACTGAATGCTATATAGTTTTTTCAAATACTGCTTTCACATGCAACAATCCAGATTAGAGTATATAGTATAAAACGTGATTTCGATATTGAAGGAAATACTCAATACCAAGTTTGGTATCTTAATGATATACTTAAAAAAAAAAAAATAGACAATAGAATGTAATTGCCAACATTTTTTTCTTTAATATTGCTCTGTAATCTGTTCTACTATAGATCAAGATCATTGAAAACTATTCAGGAAAGGTCTTTGACTTTCTAATGGAATTTTTTCTCCGTCACTACATCCATTCAAATTCAGTATCCATTAGTATCTTTTTGACAACCCTGATCTATTATTATGATTACTGCTACTTTTCCTCCTCTTACGACTTATACTAATTTCTAATACTACAACTACCAATAACTCATTAGCTTTATTAATGTTACACTAATTACGTTTACTATGGGTCGCGTCCTGACCTGAGCCAGAGGCAGTTTACCACCTTCAACAACAGCAGTTAGTTTGAATGTCACGCTCTAATTGTAACTACTACAACAGTTAAGGACGCCTTTCTCCATGTAGACAAACCATTTACCAACATCCTCATGATTCACAGCACTTAGGACCCTGTTTATCAGCAGTTGCCCTTGAGCCACAGATTGTATCCATGTGAAATAAAACGGTTTTAGACTGTATCTTTTGTTTTGAGTGAATTCAGTGATCATAAAACTCAGCTGAATAGTCTATACAAGAGACTCTTTCACAAAAACAAGCCTTGGACAGTTGCTCTAGCAGTTTCAGACAGTGGAACTGGTTGGTTTAACTCTTGTTTCTGTTTATTTTTTCATCTTTATCAACTGTGATTTAGAATAAGTTGATTTCTTTCTTTATTTGTTTCGTTCTATTAGAATCTGCCAACAAGGCCAAAATGATTTGTCAAATTTGATCAAGGTATTGGAGTAAACAGCCGTGTCTTTCTCACACAAAAAGGCTGCGTCTATAAAACTCCTAATAGACCTGTTTGGCTCATAATGGCCTCGGTGAGACAGTCTAAAATTGGTAATGGAGCTCACAAACTAATAAATACGAAACATTACTCACATGCTGGCCTTATCATTTACCCGTGTGTGGATGTTTTGTGAGAAGTGCTTTGTTTTATCTGCAGATGTGGCCTAACTTGACCTGAGGACTGCCTGTGTGTACCATGAGTGCTATGACTAATCATTACTTCCTTTTATTCAACTTTGATGTTTCTAATCGTCTCATCCTGGGAGCTTGTGTTAAACTACAAAATAAATAAATAAATAAAAATCAGAGCGGGCTTAGACTTAAGATAAGTTTTTAAGAAGGTATTTATCCTGGGTTTTTGTCTGGGCTTTTCCTATCTGGAAGCAAAACAGCAAATCTTCTGCTTCCCATATTTTATTGTAACTGTAGTAGTTTAAGCAGTAGTAGTAGCACTTGTAGTAACAGTAATAGTACTAGTTGTGGTAAAAGCAGTAGTGCAGTATTGGTAAAAGGTTCAGCACTTACAGTTTTTGTACTTGTACAATTGTAAATGAGGAACTGCTAAATCACTTGTACTCTGCTTGGCATTTTACAGATTGTCTTTGCTTTGGCCTTTTTATCTTACAAGCCCTTTATATCAGATGCCCTTTCTAACACTTACATTATCTTGGTGATTTCCTCATCTTAGGACCAGCAGAAACAGCACACAGCACACAGTATTTGAACAGGAAGTGTATTAATATTACAGGAAGTATTGATGGACATATTTTCTTGTTTTGAACAGATGTGCGAGCTGCCTGAGCACCAGGTGGAAGTGTTACTGGGACCTGGAGAACCACCTCTGCGTCGCCGGTAAAGATGAGTCAAAGCCCAACCTGCTGGAGGTGAGAAATCCTCTGTTATCTTTGGTAAATGGCAGATGCCTCGAGGATCTCTTAATATTAAAAGCCTTAGACATAATCCATTCAAGCTCAGTGCTTACTGTAAGTCAGGGGAATGTTACAAAATGTCTTCAGTGACGTGGACAAGATACTTAAACTTGTTCGTGTATTTTCAAACACAAATGCTTATTCTTTATATTTTACATATTGCATGGTTTTGTGCTTTTAAGTAGATTTGCGGTTTTGTAGGGGTTGTTGTAGGTTTAGTAGCAGTAGCTCTATAGGAAACAAAATAGGACTATGTTGTAAATATCAGACATAACGTATTAGAACATATTAGAGACAATAATGGAGCTCAACAGTGACCGACCACCGCTTGGTTCTAGAAGTAAATTTTAAGTAGCAAATCTGATTGGGATTCTGAATAAAACTTTATTTGCTCGGGGCTGATCAGCTCTGTGGTGAGTAATGAGCATAAGACCTATGGTTTTACATCTTTTAAATCTGTTTCTGAATCTTTATAAGCTGCTAAGTTATTAAAACGTTTTGCAATGTCTTTTGTTTTACATGTGTTTTTGGACTGAAAACAGCCACGTTATGGACATTAGTTACCACATAGCTGCTACAGCCTCATCCGTGCCTTTTAAATCTTAGAATTTAAAACATCACCCATCAATCCTTGCCTAATATAATTTATTAATTGTGCAACGTTTCAGCCGTGTGGCCTTCTTCAGGATTAATGTGTAGGATCTCTTTATGTTTTAAATTGACCAAGTTGCTCTTATTCATCCTACGCACTGTTACAATCTTACAATTTTAATTTTTCTAAATCCCTATGGCAAAAATTAATGAGAAATGTTGTTTCCTGAACGACAGCAAATTTTGAAATGGGTGTTGAGCTCCATAGTAATTGTAGTAGTAGTAAAACTAACATTACTATCAGAAATAGATATGTTCAAACTTAGGGTTAGGGTTAGCCCACTTTAGTCGTGATGTGGACTTGGATTGGTTTTGTTCTAGTCCTTGTTTACTCCTGATTTAGTCCAGATTTAATTTTGAGTTTAGTCCTGGTTTAGTTCCAATTTTGATGTTGTGAGTGCAGCCATAGATAGCATCATTATTAGTGGTTGCAATGTGGTAATAGTGGTAGTATTCTGTGGCAAATAAGCAGAACTTATTTAACTAGTTCACTCGTTTACTTCAGTTTAGGTTTCTTCACTTCTAACTTGAATAAGTAAAATCAGCAGTGGAGTTGATTTTCTGGCTAGTGTATCTTTTTTCAAGCTCTTTTCCTTGACCTCCTCTTGAGTTGCTCTGTTTAGTGCTTTGGTTTTGAAATCTCAGCATGTGGAAGATTACTCTCCCTGTGTTGCTATTTTTGCCCAGGAATTATTACTCAACTGTCAGGACTTGTTTGTTGCCAGGAAATAAATACGCCCAGTATTGTCTGCCGTGCTTCTGTTTTAACTGGGAGGCTGTAGAAGGGGATTATGGCAATGTTTGTGTGTGGACGCAAAGCCTAATTAGCTGTGAACTAGTCTGTAAAGCAAACAGAACTGTGTAAAAGTCCTGGCACGAGCTGGTAATAGATGCTGTTTATTTAGTGACAACATGTAACTATCTGTCATTGTAACTTTATCCCAAGGTCTTTTTGTCTGTTGATTGAGGATTTTCCATAAACTTAATTTTGACACGCGCAATAAGCAAAAATATAATTGATGTCACAGTTTGCAGTTTGGAGCTTTATCAAATTTGCCACACTAATTAGTATCTTATGTTTATAGTGGAGTGATGATTAAAAAACTATATATGTAGAAGTTACGCAGTTTTTTACTGTAAGACAAAAACAGCACATCATTAAATACACAAAATATGACAAACACACATAATTTCGAATTATAATCTACTGCAGTTCTAATAGGTTTATAATTAGTGAGGCATTTGTAGACAGGATCATGAGACAGTTATATATTTTTGCATGTACAATTAATACATGGTTTATTGTTCAGTTCTTTAGTGTTAGTATAATTGTATAGTATTAAAATGCATCTGTCTCCTGTGACATTATGTCATGCTTTAAATGGCTCAATGGGAGGTAGTTCTTGAAAAAAAATCTACTTCAATTGTTCTTTTCTCTTCGCGGAGGTCTTGTGATGTTAACACTGTACAATACAACTCTCAAGTCTTAACAGAGCATTTGAGGACCAGCTGACAGGGGCCTGAGTCACTCACACAGTCAGACGTCCCTCTCCCTCAGGCCGAAATCTGCTGGTCTGAGCCGGACAATAAAAACTCCACGGGAACTCTGCGGTCTGACGTCCAGTGAGACTTTAAATAAACGCTTTTATCACACGCTCGCGCCAGGACTTTACGCTGTTCTGTTTGCTTTACGGACTAGTTCACTGCTAATTACACTCTACGTCAACACACAAATATCCCCTTAATCCAATCTTAAAGTGGCCAAGTTAAAACAAACCTCAGCAAAAAAGTCTGTTTTTATTTCTCTCTCCTCTCATTGTCAAACTACGACATAAGCAATCTGATTTTATGGTTTTTTGAAGTAGTTTGTCAGCAAAAACAACTTGTATTGAATAGATGAGAAAAGAAAAAGTACACATACAACATCTGAAGATTAACGGCAATTTTGAGTGCAGTTATGTGAGATTACACAAATAGTGAAATATGTCTTTTTATGTAAAAACCTGCAAAGTCTGTAGTTAAAACTTATACAAAAATATTCTGAAATGTATGTAATTCTTGCATTTAGCAGTTTATAGTTCAGTCTTCTCTCAAATGTTAATGTTCCTGGATGTGTTTAAAATGTTCTCAGTCAACTCAGTCATGATTTTTGGATTTCCACAAGTCTAATACGTCTTAACACTTTAAAATTGTTCAGCCTCACGCAGCTACGATTTCTCAAAAACAAAATCTCGATCAGATTAGTGTAGTAATGTAGGTCAGTGTGGGCTGGAGAGGAAGCGGACGAGGCGGTGTTCGTGTCTGCTGAAACCATCACGATGTCCGGCGCGGCGGTTTGTTTTTCTAGTCCTTCATCGCATCTCTATTTGAAGCTATTGTCGTTTCGCTACGAGCCAGAAATCACTGTCTCATTTCCTGCTGCTTTAGATAAACAGGACAGGTATTTTGGGGTTTGCGGAAGTGTGTGGAGAACTCTATTGTTTTCTTAAGTACTTTATGACCCTGGTTCTGAAATGTGGGATGGGTAGTACACAGGATTCTTCTGGTTGTACTCAGGGCTAATCCACGTAATCCTAGCTATTTTGGAGTTGGTTCTCTGATTTATTCCAGTTTTACCATATAGTGTCCTGATTTAGACTTGATTAGTTTTCTGTTCATTCTTGGTAAAGTCCTCATTTATAGCTGAAGGGTGGTTGATTATATTCATTTTATTTTCTTGTATTTAGTTTAAATGGTTAGTTTAGAATCCCGGGTTATTTTAGTCGGAAGTAAAGGTATGGACGATAATGACAAAAATGAATATCTCAGTTTTTTTGGAGTACCTAAATTAGTCAGATGATAATGTCAATCCTGCAGAAATGTGTTAAAAAATGTCTTAAAATCGTATTTGTTGAGGTTTAATCATCAAACAAATGTGAAATGTCAAATTAATTACCTTACACCCTTATTTGAAAGTTTACAGCTTATTGTTTATTTTTATTTTGAATCAGCGCTTTTTGTATCATTTATTACCATAAACTACGTACATACTCAATATTCAAATGTTGCATATCTTCAGAACAGCATTCATAATGTTATCTACACCGTGATATTTTGCCTCTAGTAGTATCGGTAGTTAAGACAACATATCAACAGATTTTTAACACTATTGAGAATTGGCCATTGTCCTATTACAAGGCAGACTTACAGGATTTTTAAAATCTCAATTTTAGCCTTGAAAAATTACCAAAACCATTACGATCGTCTGAAAGCTTTAACCATTGCTGTTTTGTGCCTTTTCCTGTCCACAGAATGCAGATCTTTGTCCCAGTTTGGTGGCTACAGAAGTTCCCCCGTCTCCCTCAGGCATGTCCCAGGACTTCACCTTATTTGTGAACAACGTGAAGGAGGTATGGCAGACAGACACACTTGGAAATGGTCCAAAGGACGTGTTGTGAAAATGATTGGAATAAACCCCAGCATATGGTGTGTTTGCTTCAAGCTGAGTTAAACACAGATGGATTCTTTGGGGTCAATAAATGAGCCTGGCTGAGGGCTGGCTGCTGTTGTGAGCCAGATAAAACATAAACAAGCCAAATTTTAGAGCCTGCAACATTTCTTTTTCGAAATTGTAATTTTTCTCTTTTACTAATATGGATAGATATTTATTGAAGCTGACATCGAGGCTCTCTGTATCATAGTAACGATGTATAAAAGACGTGGTGAAGTGCAGTGCATCAGCCATGAAGACTTCACTTTGTCAGCCAGAACATTGCACAAAACAATGTTTCAAAGTAATTCAATAAGAGCTTGAATAAGTGCTTTCAAAAGAAGGCGGGGTTTCTCATGTATCTTCTCAAAGCTGTGAAACAGCATTTTCTGCCCTTGAAAGAAGAGCCCCAGTGTACAAGATTACTTGTATATCTTGTATCTATGTACATGTGAATCAATGTTACCTTCAGTAACAGTAGCAGAAAGTTGAGGAAGTTATGATAAGGTCTGCTTTGAATTTCTTTAATATAAATGTTTACTTTACTGGCAATGACAAAATGAGTTCTTGGATTTTGAAGCACTTAGTATGTGCAAAGAGTTCTTCATCTACTTGATGTCAGAGCGATTGTCAATATCCGGCCTTTCTATCCACAAATCTCCAATCAGACAGTTCAGGTCTGCACAGGCGCTTTAAGAAAATGTTGATCCTTTTCTGCACCCTTTGCTGTGTGTTGGCTTTAGTGATATTTTGTATGTGGCTGTGGTCTCTACCTGAGATATGTACTTGTCAGCAGCCAGCACAAGCAGCACTCCCTCAATTGTGTTCATTTCTAATTCGCCCTGCTGCTTCCCAAATCAATTTTATACAACTCTTATTCTCATCCTTAATCCACTCCAGAGGTTTATCCCGCATCGATGATAAGAACTCGGTGAGGATCTTGTCTAAATTCCAATGCTGAGTAGTCTCCAGGCGTGGCCCAACCGACACACGCCTCACCCCGACTGGCCTTTAGTGCAGTTTCTATGGTGACAGACACTAGTCACATACAAATGTACCCATAAACACACACAGGCAAACCGCGGCTACACCGGCCAAACACGCAGTTAGGTTTTATTATGAAAGTTTACACGAGCTGACAAGTGTCCTTTATGTCAACAATGAGTCAAGAGTAGAAAGTGAAATGTCAACCGAGTTTGCTCTTGAAAAGCAGCCATGAAAAAATTCCCACAGTTCTTGCGATCATTACATCATAATCCGCTATAGTAATATGTGATGTGACACAGTTATTATGTTGCAATAACCACTGCAAATCAAGAACTCCCCACAAGAGCTACATGTTCTGACCCAGTCGTCGAGCCAGCACAGTTTGTCCCTTGTCAAACTTAAACTCAAATCCTTATTTCTGCCCATTTCAGCTTTTTCTAATGTATCAACTATGAGGACAAAATGTTCACTGCTGCCGTAAAGATTCCAGTCAGTAACTTGCCACAAAGAAGAGATAATCTGTGTTACTTATGTTATGTTCAATTCGTGTATGTGATGATTAAATATGTTTAATCATGTTAATCATTCAGTCTATGGGTGAAACTACATTTTCTTCAACATCTTTTTAAATCATTTTTTTAATCTTAAATGGCTAACTTAGACTTGGACAAATAGTTTTCGGCAGCAAGCAAAAACGTGCTAGCAGCTTCAAGAGCCTTACTTCTCAGACTAGACAGAAGAAGAAAAAAGAAAAACAGTCAGTCAGTGCGTATTTTTTAGAGTTAGAAAGAGCCTGTCAAATCCTCGAAGAAAATAGCGAAGCCCTGGAGAGGCTGATCAAAGTGGACCAATTTAAGATGGCTGGATTCTCTGGTGATTTCAGCCACTCCTGGACTCACCTCTCTCGTGGTTCTGGGCACTAACTTTTACCAGATTGCATTGATACTCTCGAGCTTTCCCCAATGACTCGCCGAGGTGTTGGAGTCCAGATGTTTATGAATATGAATTTTGAATGAATTGCATCTTTGGCTGGCAGGGATGATTATTTCATTTTCCAGCTAACTATGTTGGAGTTGCCAATTGTTAGCAGACGGGTTTGAAAAAGATTTAAATGACTACTTCCTCTTTATAGCCTTGTTTTTGTGTCGTATATATTTCTTTACACCATTGTTTTAACAGGGCAAGGATGTGACTTTGGTCTAGCCCTCAATCTGACCCTGTCAAGTTCTGTACTTTCCCTCTGCAGTGGTGTTTTGAAAGCTGTGTGTTTTAAATAGGTTGTAACAGAATATTTTAACCTTTATCGAAATGACTAACATTCTTCCACATTTGACAAAAAAAGGCAAAACCAATCTAAGTGTGTGTCTGAGAAGAGTGGAGTGTGTTTGTTTGTGCAGGATGATGCTGTCTAGCAATTTCAGTGGTGATTGATCAGAGGGTGGGATTATTTGTTTGTTATTAGATAAAATATGTAATTGAAACATGTACAACGACAAGTATACATCTACATTTAGACTCAGTTTTTCTAGATTGTAACACCAACCTGTCCAGGGACCACAAGTGCAAATGAGACATTTTTGCTATAACCTGGTACAAGGTATCTTTCCTTTTTTTGGTCAGTGTTTATTGTGCATTGTCCCTGTACAAATTAAAATATACCATACCATTCTTAAACTTAAATGAGACATACAATGTTTTTCAGATTCTTAAGTAGATCATCATTTTACATTTTGTGTTTTCAAATTTAATTTTAAGCCACAATATTGGTCTAATACGGCTTAGGGATCATTGACTTTCTATTAAAAACTGATAAGCCCCACCTTTTCATAGTGACCTTTCACCATAACAAGCAATGTTGAAAGTTGTTACGGGACATTTAAGAACCCAACATGTGTCAAAGTCTTAGTAAAATAATTGCTACTAAGCAAAGGGATGTGGGCGGGGACAGGAGGTTGGTGAAAACAGTAATTTTCTGAGCACCCCAGCCTCAGATGCAGAACAATACAGGATTACTTAGACATGCATTAATAAATCAAAATATAACTTAAACTAAACATGACAGAGCACTGTTCAGTAAAGCTCATTAATGTTGATTTTTCATAATATGTCCGTCCTCTTTGACCATTTTTGAAGGAAAATGTTCAGTTTTATGACTTCTGTAGTAAATCTCCTTTATTATGTTGTTCATTTCCCTAACATCTGCAGAATGACTGATTGCCTTCAAATTCTTAAAAATGGCCATTATGTTGCTTCTAACAAATCAACTTACACAACAAAGTGTTCAATTACTGCCAAAAATATCTCGACTGTAAAAAGGGCATTTTTGCATTTGTCTGGCTTTACTTCCCGTCTATGGTGCAGTGTTGAATGCTATATGATTTATATTCTCACCATGGTTGTTGTATTTAACAGGGCGAGCAGCTGGAGTGTGACTTCGGGACAGATCAGCGTTATGAAGCCACCTGGTTGAACAGTTCGGCTGTCAAGTGCAGTGGAGTAACAGTGAGTGCACAACAAGAACTTACAAATCATCTTTCCTTTTTCTGGGTCATGTTAAGACTTGAAGTGGGAGTTGACAAAAAAGGAACAACTTATTTCTGCATTGTTTCTTTTACAGTCCATTTATTTAAAGTGCTAAATTCTGATTCTGACCAACCAAAATCTGTCTGTCATAAAATAGAGTTTCAGCAGGAACCTTAGCTGCATTAGTGTTGTTCAGATACGATTAAATGATGTGCTATTGTTTTGGCTCCATTTCCTGTTTTTAACTTGTTTAATGCTGTTTAAATCCTAGATTAAAACAGACTATTATTATCACGAGAGACAGCATGTGGGAATTAATGCATGCTGAGCTAAATTTATACTCTCACGCACAGAAAGATAACAGACATGTCTACCACTGTTTTTATTGTTCCATTTATATCCCCATAGCTGTCCACTCACCAAAGGACTCAAGTTTACTACCTGAATCTACGGAAAGCTGGTGGCTTTGATCAAGAAATATTCATAGACACACCTGAGCCAATGGAAGGTAAGTTAGGGCAACGACGGATTTTGAAAAAAAGGTCTCTGTTATTGTTAGCCATGCTTCAGTAATTTTTATTCTTTTCACACAAAATAACACTTAGAAATGTATTTTCCTTCAACTGAATCTTGACCTACCCAGATCTAAAGCAAGGCATGAAATAGTGATCAAACGTATGTTAAATAAGGGCAGACCATTGAACAAAGAGACTATACCTGCACTCCAGAATATATGAACCACAAGAAACTCTGAACATGAATTGAAGTTGAACTAAACCAGGACTTGACCAGAATAAACCAGAACCAAGCATATACTGTTAGGTCTATCCAGGACTAAACCATGCAAGGCCTAATCTAAGACTTGGACTGAACCAGGAGGATCAACCCAGGACTTAGCAGTGAGTCAAAACGGGAATAAAAAGGTTTTAAATATTTCTAAACCAAAGAAGACTCCGGCATTCCACCAGGAGAAATGTGTATACTACTATCGGGACCCTCAACACACAAAACCACTGAATGATAGTGGATTTTTGACAGGTGAAAAAAGAACACAATTATTGTAGCCATGCTTCACTGGCTCCCTGCATTCGCCTATTCCCAAATTCAACACAATTCTGACGTTGGCTGCCTCTGTTGCTCCCAAATTGCACTGCACCTAAGCATGAATATTTTCAATTTGATTAAAGCTGTTGAAAAATGAACAAGAGGACAAACAGTGCTTTCACATACAATAATAAATGCTCATGTAATAGACGCATAGTTCGCCAAATAGTACTCATTTAACATAATAGTATGCAGGACTGCTTTGTAAGTGCAGTTAAGGATTATAGCTGACACACAGCACTGCAATTTGAGGTGTTACAGTGGCTCTTTAAAAGCTTTATCATCACCATAGTTGAAAAATACAATTTAGGCTCCATGACTACATAATGCAAAGTGGCATGCATTCTGTTCACCTTGGCATGTTGTGTATAGAGCTGCAGAGACAAGCCAATTCAAAGCCGGGGCCTCACTCAGACCCAGATGTTGCTGCTGAATGCGTGCAGCTTGCATACACTCGGCCAGCATGGCAACACACTTTTCCTAACATGCAGACTCATCAAAAATTTAAAGTGCATTTTTATTTTTTTATCACTTGCATGCAGACGCTAAGATTTTGAATTGTGCTTGCAAATGCATGCACAGATGCACATGTGGCGATACGAATGGGATTTCTCACTGGGAGGCACATTGGGATATGAACATAATCATCTGTTTGGAGCAGGCTTTGTTCTCCTCCACTGTTTTTTTCAAGTGGATTTTTATAGCCCTGAATATATCATCCTCTAAAAATGCTTATGCCTGTTCTTGGCGCGCACACCACATATGGTACTAATATGAAAGTGGCCCAATCAAGCCAGACAAACCAAATTAGCTGTAAATAATGTCTGCGTTACAGTAATTGCTCCTGTTAACATTATGTTTCTGTCTCGACAGTGGAGGTGTACAACTGCGCGGTGGGCAGCTCCGACTGCTCCCAGTGCTGGGGCAGAGAGGACCAGGGTCACCTCTGCGGCTGGTGCGACAATAGCTGTAAACCACGGGACGACTGTCAGCCAATCAGAGACGAGTGCCCTGCTCCAGAAATCTATAAGGTATACTTACATTCTGTTGAGTACAAAGCAGAAGGGGAAGAGGGCAAAGTGAAGTACTGCTTCTTTTCTAATTGCTACTAAGAAATTTTGTAAATTCAATGGGCCTGTTAATAAGATAATTTTCTTTACCCATTTCTTTACCACACACACTACCTCTTGTAACTAGAGACTTAATCTGTGTCCACTACAAACATGCTATCACTACTTTTTTATTGAGCTAAAATCATTTGAACAAGCTGTTTGATAAAAATCAGTTGATGAAATAGTCTGTTAAATATTCTGTTAATGTGGCTAGTACCAGGTTAAGTAACTGTATCCAGTTACATCTCTGATTACTGGCATGTGCTTCTGTGCCGCCTCCGGCTCTATTTCCAAGCTGTAAAATGGTGAATCATGGGGTCAGTGTGGAGCTGCAGTGCCCTGTGCCCAGCCTGTCCCGTGTCAGCTGCTCTGGGACTGTCGGAATAGACTCTCATTAAAACGCTTGGCTCAGTAATAACAGTAACACTCACTTACAACCACTTAGCCCTCCGGGGACATGGCCCAAGAAGATGTGCAGGCACTGAGGAGGGCATGGGAACACCTACTGCCCCGCACAACCACTCCAAAGGGGATTGTTTCAGTGTGTAGGGCTCATCGCGGCATCTGAAAGAAAGCAAACACGAAACAGCAGTGGTTTGGGGGTTTGAGGACAAAATCTGAGCACAACCACATTGGTAAAAAGAGTGTTTATTTTACACAGGATGTAGCTGTGGGTACATTAGAGGGGTAGGAGTTGTCTCATCAGAAGTGGAGACAGTGAAGTAAAAGAACATTGTAGCAGCAATAATATACAGCAATAAACAAAAATGTTTACTGTAAAAGTATGTGTATGAATATATGAATGAAACTTAATGGGGCACTGTAACTTTTCTGTTGGAGGGTCCACTTGCTTGTCTTCATGAACATGTGCTTACTTTGCCTTTAGTGTTCCACAGTATAGCATTAACCTTATCAATCTCCATGGAGACAGCAGTTACAGGTCTGATCTGTGGATGGCCCGCTCACAATAATAATGCATATTTTCCCATTTTGTTTTGGCTATACATAACCCTGTAATTGGGTTTAGTGCTTGGGAACATTCCAGGCTAAGCAATATCACCATGGAGACAAGCAGGTGGCGGAGCCCTTAACAGAAAAGTTACACAGTGCACTGTTAAACTAATTACAGCCACAATTTTTTTTTATCTATGGTAGCGTTGTAACTCATTTAACACTCCTAATTTCTGTTTTTGCGAGAGTCTTCTATCTGTTCTTGATTTTTGAAAAAAGCAACCGTGCAATAACGCCTAATTCAAAATTATGATTAAATTTATTAGTTTTTCATTAGTCACAGCATTGCGCACAGCGGCATCTTCTGCCAACACACTGTACACCCTATCAGCACCACCACGGGAGTCGGTCATGGGAAGCACGGCTCACATGAAGACCAGTTGGCCCTGAACTTCCTGTAGATAAAACCTGGGAGAAAACTCACAGCAGAACAAAGCAGCCAGACGCTCGCAAACACGCATACAAAAACACACACACAGTTCCTCCCAATCTGTCCCAACAAACGGGCCATATTGAAGCGTTCATGATTATTCCTAATTCTCTGTAGCTGTCTGCAAACTGTGACTAACGGGATGCTCTGTGAGAGACTAACTTCAGTGGACTCCTTCGGTGACTCAAGTTTCACTGTTGGCAAATGCGTGGGTGCACCATTGTTACACGGGATTGTTCACACACACACACACACACACACACACACACACACACACACACACACACACACACACACACACACACACACACACACACTGGCTAGATCTCAGGGGAGGCATGTGTAGAGACGATGGAAGGGCTGTGGTTCTCTGTTGTGAGTGATGCAACGCTTTGACGGCCATGTTTTTTTTTCTTAAACCAGAATATCCACAAGGGTTAGAGTCTGGAGTTCCCAGGCTTTTAGAGGGAAAGCCAGTCTCACCACCAAATATTCACAATCTACCAACCTGGCACCGAACAGCACATTGAGAGCATTTGCAGAGATTTATTAAAAATCTGTATTTCCGATAAAAACGCTGTTACTTCACAACAGTAATAGGAGTCAATAGACAACAAAATCACCATAGTCTGTTTTAGGCACAACACAATATTGATCCAGAAATTTCCCAATAAAAAATTGTATTAAAACTGCCTTATGCCACGTACAGTAACCAGCAAAAAAAAAAAAGTATTCCAGATGAACCATATAATAAAAAACATAAGCTGCAATAACAGAATGAAACAGTTGTTTAGTAAGTATCATTTATGGGTTGTATATGTTAATTATTCAACCCTCTTCATCTGAAATGTTTAAAATATTATCAAAAAATAACCAAAAGTTTCTTGTTAGGGCAAAGAAAAGAGACAACAATAACAAGCCCCAAAGATATTGTTCCAGGTTTCATTTATTGAACGATAAATTGATATAGTAATTATTGAGGCAAACCTCCTGTTTTGGACTGCTTTCTGCTTTCTTTTCTAGAGCTGCCACTGCACAATATGTTGTTATCACTGCTACAACGGCTATTCTAATTTTTTATTTTGGCCAGAAAAATGTCAGACTTTTTTTTTACATGTTACCTTCTTCTGAAAGTTTTCCTCAGGAGAAGCTAAATTATTCTTTAGGCTATTCTGATGTGCATATACCAAGATTCACCACCAATGTATCAACTTACTTTGCATCACTGCGCCGTTTTTATTGCTTGTTTTGTCACATGCAATCTCACTCACAAGGCCGTTTGTAACAAAATATCAATATCACAGAGGAGGATTTCATTACACCCTCAAGTGTGGCACACATAAAACTTAATTTAGATGAATGCCATCTGTACTCAGCATTGACTCAGACGATGAAGACATTTATTCTAATACCCACACAGCCAATGTTAGGCGCGTGTATGTGTGGGCATAATAACCAAATATTCGTTAAAAGGTACTGCCAAAACAGGAAGGATTGTACAGCGTTTGTATAGAACTGTTGTAAAAGACCCACCTAAAACATTTGGACTTACATCTCACGTTTAAACGGCTTCATGTAATCTCAAATCAAGGCTTAACTGAACAGAACTTAATAGATTCGTGACCACTTGACCCCTCTATTCGTTTTGGGAGCAATCGCAGTTGCGATCCAAACCAAAGCCTTTAAAAGAGTCAACGTATTTAGGATGGGCCAAAGGGAGGATGCGGTACAGTAAAAGGAGAAGCGTTTCCTGTTTTTGTTCTCACTTCCGTCTTGATTAAGCAGCTGATGATGAACCACAATGAGTTGAAAGATGAAAGTGCTGACCTGTGACATGTGGGATTTTGTTCAATCTATTGCCTAAAAGTAGGACAGAAAACACCATGAGTACCGATCAGCTTCTGGTCGAGGTTACAGAGGCAAAATATTGTAAAATGTTAGCGATTTTCAGTTTCGGGAAATGTTATCTAACTCTTGTTTCGACTCTGGCCAATCATCCTAAATATTGTATATAAGAAGTGAGTAACAGAACTTCTGTCTGAAGCTCTGTTACTCAAGTAAGACTTTAATTTGAGCATTGTTTTAAAACAGGCTGACCATAAAGAACTTGATTTGGGCTGTTAAACAAGTTACAAGCTTGCATTAACCAGTTTGTCACACCCTTTTTGTTGAAAATCAAACACCTAAATGGGACCATAAATGCTCCAATAGATCAGGCTCCACAAAGAAAAAGCTGTTTAAATCAGTTTTGTTGGCTATTTTCTTCTTGAATTATCGGACCATCTAAAAACGTGTGTGTCTGTTTGCTCATGTTTGTGTAGTGTACTGTGGTACTGTGGTAACTGACCCCCCAGCAGAGAACAAAGTGATGTCACTGAAACATATCAATGTCTGGTACTTGTCAATACAAAAATTAGATACAGATTTTCTCAAAACCAGGAGGCTTTACCAAAGTACAAAGATTGTAGTACAAAAGTTGAACATGCACTTATAAATCGATGTTTATGATTGGTCAGTAGAAACAATCTTAGGTGGAGAATGGCTTTAATGAGATTTTTGACCGCATTTTTTCTCTGATGTGAGTGTGTTGGCTTTCCAACTGTGTCAAAAGAAATACATTGGGTTTAAGTGTTTGCTGTGCCTGCCATATTGCTATTGCTCATCTTGTGAAATGTAATAACTTTGAAACAAGATCTTCAATTTTGTCAACAATCATTCAACTTCGGGTGTACAACAATACATATACAATACATATTTGTCATCTTTGTCAAAGGTTACCCCTTCACATTACCTTAGCTTTCTAATATCAATGTTTATTTTCACCAAATTATTAATGAATGATTTGCTTTACCTTTTTCTCTGTATTTCTTTTGTATATTTTATTCATAGCACAGCTTATATCAGTTTGCCCAGCCCAATGTAAGAACTCCTTGTTGTTTGAGAACATAATTTATTCCTTGAACGCGTTTAATAGCTTCATTCTTTCTGATGGAGGTTTTGTCACAGACACGTATTGGCAGTGTGAGATCTCCCCGGAGGCCTGCCGGAGTTTGCACTGTAAATCAAGGCTTGTGTGAGGTGTAAATGAACAACACGGCAGCCTGCGTCGATGTCAGTCCTCTATGGCACCGTCGAGACTCACAAGGAGCGCTGAGATGTATGGTGATAATAAATAACTGCACCTACTCTGAGCCTGGGAGAGAAGGCGGTACGTGCCGCTAGGCATAGTACTTACACATATGTTTGGAGACTGGGTATACATGGGTTGATATGGTTTTCACAGCAATTATACCAATGTAGTGTAATTATTACGCCACAAGCATCTATTATAACAACAACAAGACTACTGTCACAGTTTGATTTGCTGTGGCACGGTACTATTATTTTTGTTATTATGAACACTACTATAACATTACATTCTGAATCATGTTGCAATACTTTATTTGGCTGATGTATTTATGTAAAACAACAACAACAACAACAAATAAACGTATTGAATTTAAACCTTACAAATGTATCATATAGCTTGTTGGATATTTAAAGTTTCCTTCACATGAAGTTTTATATTATGTAGACTCAAGGTCTTTATCAAAGGCAAATAGTCCATTTACCACAGTTTGTGGATTGACTCATTGACTACTTGCTGAAGTGGACTAAATACATTTTTGGTCAACTAAAAACAAGCCCCGTGCATCGATGAGGTAAATAAAAACAAGTAATGCATGGTCCTAACAAAAGACATCAGGACATTAAGTGCAGTATCTTTATGATTCAGATTCAGACACATTTATTAATCCCACCAGGGGCAATTACTTTGAGCTGTAAAAGAGCACGTACAAACATACTACAAAAACATATAACACATATTGGAGCAATTCTGAGCAAAGAAGACAGGACAGTAAAAAGCTTTACATCTGCATTTCACTTAGTGATCTAGCTATGAATCTGACCTAAAGAGCACTCACAAGATCAAAGGCTCACAAGAGTTATGGTAAACAGCATCTTAATATTTAAAAATGAAGATTTAAATTACATTTTGCTTCTGAATCTCCAGTGCATTTGTCCTTAAACCCCTGATAATTCCAACATAATTAGTCAAAAAAAAAACAAAAAAAAAAACTATTGACTGCCAAACAACTAAAGGCACACAGCCCTATTAAGCACAGTGGTGTTACATCTTTTTTATATATATTTTACATTAAGTACAACACACAAACAGGAACTGTTTATTTTCTTGTCCTGCTTAACTACTCCTTCCTTTTCCTCTCCTAGTTTATTTATCCAGACTGTCACTCTTCCTAACATTAGATTTTGCGGTCTTGTCCTCTCACCTAGACCAAACAGAAGGACTGTTTTCATTCTTGGGCTGAGGTTCTGATAGTGCTGGAGCCAAAGTAATAACGCAGAAGGGTCAGTGGGACTCGGGCTCAGCTCGGGGTCATTCAGAGGAGTACAGCTGGCCCTGTCCATGCTACAGTGGCAAGATGATACTAGATTGCTTCTGTCTGGCCGTCTCTGATGCTATCTCTAAGGCTGTGTATCTCTAGTTATGGAGAAGTGACGCTCTCCTCTCTTCCTCTCCTCGGCCACTGATTTCAAAGACGTAGTGTTGAAATGATGCGTGTGAGTGGGCTTCCCGAACAACAATGAAATTGGGCAGTGGAATTTGGTGAAGCCAATGCAGGGAAATAGATTTAAAAAAAGGTTTAGACTCTTGTAATTGGCAGTGTTGGAAAGAGTACTGGAGTCAGGTAAAAGTAGCTACTTAGCAAAAATACTCAATTACAAGCAAGCACCGCTGCCAAACTACCAGTCACTTTTAATGCAATTTTATAGCATTTTAGACCAGCCTTTTATACAAAACAGTGATACATTTAACAGTGTAAACCCCTGAATTAAGTTGCTTTATACTACAATCTGCATATTCTATGAGGTAAAGATTATCAGAGCAGGCAGTGCACTGCTGTTTTAAGTGTTCATTTGTATAAAAGAGCAGTTGAGATAACCTGTAAGTGGGACACTTGGGACATGTTTTTTAAATGTAACTAATTGCAAATACACACCATAATTATTCTTGATTACAGTACAAGTGATTTAAAAATCTACTCTAAAAAAGTAAATTTACCCAAAACAAATCTTGTCAATTAGTGTAATGTTGTAATTAGTTACTCTCCACCCGTGGTTGGACAGTAGTACATTTCAGCCAAACAGTTCAAATAGTTCAAAACTCTGCTGAAGCACTTAGTCTTTTATAGTGTCCTTGAGCAAGATGGTAATTGTTGTTGATTGTAAGAAGAGGGCCAGGGATTTGAATTGTGGTGCCCCTTTTCTATTGTTATTAAATGTATGTATGTATTTATTTTTTTACTTTTTGTTTTTTAAATATAGGCAATAGAACAGAACAGAAAAACACAAAAGAACGAACACGACCAGAGAGAGAACAAGAAAGGTACCAAAAGACATCCAAAGGAGTGAAGGCACATATTGTCCAAATTAAACGTCCTTTTGGTCATCTTTGTAAATTTTCAGATTAAATCCAAATGTGATTTTTTTTTTTCCATTGTACATATGACAGTTATAATGTTATAATGTCAGTCCAGTCTTTGATTGTTGGTTCAGTTTGTGTCATCCATTTTTTGTGATGGCTTTTTCATCACTGCCAAAAGTATGCCACAAAAGTATCCATTTATGTCCATATCCATGTGTTCATGGAAGGAGTTTTGAGGCTCAAATACATAGTGCTGAAGTCAAGTGGGATGGCCATGTCAAAACAGTCTGCAGTGCTTTGTTCATCCCAGTCCAATATTTAGGACAGTCCCAAAACACATCATAATGATGGGCCACCTGGCAACCACAGTTTCTCCAGCAAATAGTATTTCCCTGTGTATAGTGGGCACAGATACATTCATCTTCAGTATTTTTCAAGAATAATTGTGTGTAATGCAGAGATTCTTTGTTAATTGTGAGGAAATTAGCCTTGCCTTGCATACTGATATAAATATTAGATAAATTATAGTTGTAAGTTACTTGTAGGTTTCTTTTACTGTGTGTTGTTGATAGTTAGCATCCAATAAATGCTTTTTACTTTTGTGCCCCTTTTTCATTAATTCATTCAGTTAAATGGTTTGTGCTGACTGTGGTCACATGTTTAATTTTACTTTTTGAGGACTGAAAGTACTTAAAATCATACCAAGACCTATTGTAGAATAACATACAATATAAGATCTCACAGATATAAAAAGATATTGGTCTTGTGACTGTCCTTGGTCTTGTCTTGATCCTATCTTAGTTGTGTCTCTCTCTCTTTAGCCTTTGATTAAGCCAAGCATTGAAATGATGCGTGTGAGTGTGCTCCCCGAACAACAGCCGAAATTGGACGGAGGAATTTGACGGAGCAGATGCAGGAAAACAGATGAAAGGGAAGCGCGCGGTGCATTAATTCCCCTGTGGAGGCTTTACTCTCTCCCTCTCTTTCTCTCTCACCCCTCTCGACACTCAGTTGCCTAAATTGCCTGGCGCACTCACCCACCTTTCCACAGCCTCTCCAGCCGCTCTCCTCTGTCTGCCTGTCTCTTGTGGGATGTGAAGGGGGCTCTCACGCTGCTCTTTATTTGCATGTGCTGCTGTAGAGGATTAGGGGCTGAAGGGTCTTAGACTGGCACATTTAAGTGTCTACAATGTGCACGCGTGTGTGTACAGCGCACGTGTGTCTATTCAATTAGAGAAGGTACACGCGCTGGCCACTTGTCCTTATCTCTCTCTCTCACCATGTCAGCAGACAGCATCTCTCGCCCAACCCCCCCTTTTGTTGTGGGCAGTTTTAAATGTCATTATTGAACTTGAACACATGTAACCTGTTTATCTTCAGAGCTCAAACCAGATTCAGCAGGAAAGCATAATCTGTGGTCAATAAGACAGGATGAGATTTCTTTGCCTGATTGACGAGTAACTTTGATTTGGGTTCAAAGCCACTACTGGAAGTGCTCTACATCCACAGTGATTTCTTGTGCAGATTGAATTTAATGCAGTGTGGCTTGAGGGCCTTTGTATATCAAATAATGTACTAGATTTCGACGTCTGTATAATGTTCCTTTTTTAAGTATCGTCCCAATGGGTTTCATGGGTTTCAGAACAGTGAATAATTAGGAGTGTTGCAACAGCAACTAACAATTTTAAGCCTTAGCTTATGAATGGTGAAAAGCCCTCAAAATATCACATGAAAGAGAAATATTGCTGCGTTCATGTCATTCTTGGGAACTCTGGAAATGTTTTTCAGAGTTAAAAAATGCACATGAACATTCGCACAATTCAGGAAAACAACTCAGGAACTCAGGAACTCGGGTCAAAAGCTGCTGCCCAACACTGCTGTGTGGAGACCAACGAATTTCAGCTGCTTTGTCAGTTTATGTTAATTATTTTAGCTCTTTGACTAAACATTATCACATTTAGGGGTTTACTGTTAGTCATCCATATCATAAGAGCAACATATTTGCATAAGATAGACTAGACACTGTTTAATTATTGATGTAACAGTAGCTAGCCAAAGTAAAAAAACAAACAAACAAACAAAAAAACAAAAAAAACATCAAAATCCTGATTTTCAGAGCTATAACCCACATAAATGCAAACAAGTTCGATTTCTCAACTCAGACACACCTGAAGACCACATGAACGTATATGAATGTACATGGTCGACCAGTTGGTGTTACCCTGTTGCACTTTATACAAAACAGTCATATAAAACATTTTGGAACCTCAAATAAAACTTTTGTTACATTACAAGCAGTGGAAAGGTACATTTTGAAGAGTGAGACTTTTTTGTACAAGCCTTTGTTGCCCTGTTGCAACATGTCCTGTGAAATGATCTTCATGCTGTATGTCTTATTGTGACAAATCAAGTTAATATGACTCATTTTTCTCGGTCTTTGTCAGGTCTTTCCGCTGAAGGGTCCCGTGGAGGGAGGCACCCTGCTGACCGTACAGGGCAGGAACCTGGGGCGAAGGGCGCAGGAGGTCACCGTCACTATTGGAGATGTGCTGTGTTTCCTTGAGCCTTCACTCTACACAGTCTCCGAGCAGTAAGTTAAGCAATTTTCATTCAATTCTAAATGAGTATTGTGACTACAGGGTAAGGGTTAGCTATTAAGGTTTGAATCTTCAACCGTCATACAGTATTTTTACACTCACTCACATACACGAGTCAAATATAACATTATGGACAGCTAAAGTAAATAAGACAGACTGAGCCTTTTCTGTGGTGATTTTCAGAGCTATAAAATGAATGTTTTGCCCTAAAAATTGACATGTTAGAGTTGTTACAAGTTAATGGCAGTTGTGACATGTGTTAGAATACAGGGCTTTACATTGTGTTGTGTAAATGCTCAAGAGTTGGTCCAAAGTCGGTCTGATAATAATATTTGATGTTTTTTTGCATGTTGACAGTTTGGGAAGAACGTCTCTGGCAGCCTAGTCATTATTTAGCTGCTATGCAATTTAGAATTAGCTTTTAGAAATAGAACTTTGTCATGCCGCATTAAAAATGGGTTTGGCAATGGTAAAATTTGGGGTTGTCATGGTAACACCAGACATGTTTGGTCAGGTAAGTAATCAGACGGATGGAACAGACTTTTAGAAATAGTGATGGAAGAATTTGTCACTGTTAACCAAATGAATAGGTACATCCAAATCTAAATCAATTTTATTTAATAGGCTGAATAACCCAGTGTTCCTCATTGGAATACCTTATCATCTCAGAAAAGCAAGAAAATATGTCATTGGTATTCACCGTGAAAGGCTGAACGCCGCCTCTCAAACTTATTTAATTACTTCTGATTATTTGGACTGATTGAATTTGGTGCGTGAATATTAATTCACAATAAACACAAACGACATTGTAGTACACGGGAGCTTAAACCTGGATGTAGGATCACATATTCAAGATCTAGGGCTAAAGCCGCTGCGTGATTCTGGCCGACTGCGATGAATGGTCATGGGGGAAATCTTGTGTTGTAGCTCAATAAACATGGCTCCTCGGTCTAACAGTGAGACAGGGACAACAATTCAACTTGGAACGTTGTACGACCAAAGGCGAGTTGCGATTGATCTTGGTCGCAGAGTGGGTCCTTCTTTCACTGTCTACAGTCAATTTATTCCAGTAAAAACAATATCTACCCATTTCTCTTTCATTTACTAACTTCTACAAGCTCAAAAACACAGCTAGCATGTAGTTTAAGCCTCAGTCAACAAAAACGTATTCACTCAGACAAACTTTGGTCATAGCCTAGTTGATCGTGTGAACCATCACATTCCCAAACTCTACAGCGTAGCGGCCCCCTTATCAACCCGACGACCCCCCCATAATAATTTGCTCTGTACTCAAAAGAATATGTAATGTTTTTCTCTTTAAATTTACTAATAAATAAATAAATAAATAGTAATAACTGTAGGCTCAATATTGATTTAAAGTACTCCATATAGGCAAATACATTATGTAAAATGATTTTCAAGCTCTATTTTCTTTTATGCTTTTTATGTGGGTAATCATTGAAGGCCCCCCTCTTAGGCCCCCCCGGGTGCACCGGACCCCACTTTGGGAAGCACTGCTTTAATCATTTAGTTGATTAATTGGTCATTAATGTTGTCTTAGTTGACTGTATTGGTTGACTATTTATTTTTTTTAGATAATAATAATTTATATGGGACAACAAAAATGAGAAGATATGCTGAAGATTTTGGAACTAATGATTACTTTAATGTAATTCATCTAACATATAAATATTCTTGAGTTGACTACACTGTGAGTTTCAAAACATCTTTTAAGATTAAAAGAATTGTGAAGTTCAGAGAGTTTTATAAACACACCAGATTTGCTTGATTATTTCCAGTGGTTTAGTCTTGGACAGGTCTCATCTAGACGAGTCTTGCCAACATGAATGACTTTATTTCATTCCTTTTTTGACACAGTTTTCTAATGAATCTCTTTAAAAACGTTCTGATCAGATGGCTGCAGTTTATCAATAGGATCCGTCTCGAGCTGAATGTCACAGACTGAAATGTCAGCCTCTCCGGTGGGCTTTGGATTTTATGTATTCATGAGGCTAATTTTGCACAAAACACTATTATGCAGCACACTTCTGGTTTTAAATGACTCCATAGTAAAGGACCATTACACTGTCACCATGGAGACTGCAGGACCTCGATGTGACACCAAAAACACAGATCTGCAAGTCTGAAACTCAACAATTACACAACTTCAGTGGGTAATGACTTGGTACTTTAACACAATTTTGCTCAGTACTTTTTTATTCTACTCCAGTAATGTTATTTTAAACTCTTACTTGCCGACTTTACCCCGTTTTTTGCATCTGGAATTGTTACAGTGGGCTGCTTATCTTGCCTGGCTCCTCTCAAATCTTGCTCACTCAATCGTGTCAGTCATTCATGCATTTCTTTATCTTCTGGCTTGTGGGTCATAGTTGACTAGATCTCTGCATCTATGGCCCTAAAGGTCCAGTTGGTCTCAGCGATGAAGTCATTTATGTGAGTGCAGTAGTAAGCATGGAAAGTGGTAGAGAGCGAGGGTAGACATTCAGCAAATTGTACACAGAGTGGGCTTTCTAACATGTCAGCGGCTTTTTTACTATCCCGATAACGATGTTCAGACAATATTTTAACAAAGCATCAGGAAAATGTGCCTGTATATATTCCATAGCATGGCACTGTTATCGCTAAAAAATACCTTGAACAACACCTGACATGTAACTTGGCCTAAATGTGGAATATTCCAGGCCAAGCAATAATATCTGTTGTTGTTGCATCAATAGCAAGTCCTATAAACAGTAATGTATTTGCACCAATACTCCAGTAATGAAACACAACTGCATAAGCCCAAGTATGATTTCAGTGGAGTCTATCTGTCCACTGTGTATCTGTAAAGCTGCCTAAACGGTGCTGTTTATCTGGACTTGCTCCAGTGAAGCCCGTCATTGTGACTGTAGTCTGTGGCACTGACCCGAGTCTTACCTGTCAGTGAGAGGCTCCTCCCCCTGAAGCGCCCGAGCCCAGACTCCCTCATCACTGCAGGGCTGAGCTCATCTCATGTCGTCACTCCTTAGTGGCTTTGTGGGCCGCTTGTTTTGACAGTTAAGTATATCCTTTCTGTGGCTGTAATGGCATTGACAAATCAGAGCACATCAGAGCATTAGACACTGTCAGCAGGTTTCACTCACAATATATGAGCCACATTTGCAACAATGGTTGGAAATTTAAAGGAAATTGCTTTTTAGGAATGACTCAAAGATGTTTTTTTTGAGTGATTCATACGTCTCTGAGTAATGTTTGTCCTCTGCTATATTTGTGTTTATTATGTTTTTTATTTTTTATCTAGACGCATGAAGACTGGTAATGGTGCTATTACAGGTTGTTTTGTACGGGTTGACTTCCACTCAGAGATGGTCAATATAAAAAAAATAAAAATAAATAATGCTACAAAAAGAGATTACAGAAATTACTGATTAAAAACTAGAAATGACAAAATATGTTGTAAACTTTCAAATAAGGGTATAAGGTGATATTTCTGCACTTTTGTGAATCATTTAAGACATTTAAAGACATTTTTCAACACATTTCTGTTGGATTGATAATATTGTCTGAATATTATGATCAGGATGCTCCTTCAAAGAAGTCAAGATATACATATTTGTCAATATCACCCAGCCCTACTTCCACTTCATTGTGTTTATTTCAAAGTAACAGTACTTTTAAATAGAGTTGGAGCACATTTTTCATTTGTCCATTAGACCCTGTCAGCATGTCTTACTCACAAACACAATGTAGTCAGATTATTTATCCCCTGTCCATTGACTTGATTACTTTTGATCCTATCTCCTCACCTTGACTGGAGTTAGACGTCAATTTAATCTACGCCACCGTATAAATTATCCTTAAATCTAATGCTCAATTAAGTCTTGTCCTGATAAATGGCTACGGGACAAAATAGCCGTGCTTGACAAAAACGTCCTCAGTCGGGCGTCACATCTCTGCGGCAAAGGCACGCTCACACCTGCCCATAAAGCGACCTCATTTATCAGGGCTGTTGAGACAGGTGTGCCGCGAGGTCAAAGGTCACATCTGCGTGCCAAAAGGAAAATGTGTAGCGCTGCGGAGAGCACTAGCGACTTCTCTCGGTGTCAACATTTTAATTAATAGCTCACTCAGTCTAGGCACACCTCATTTACCGAAGTACTTCACTTGATATTTGGCTCAGGTCCTCGCGTTTTTCTTTTTCTTTTTTTTCCTGTTCATTTATCGTCGCTGGTGCAGACAAGTGCGCTCACATACTTGATTGGTGATGATCCTAGTCTACTCCAGGGAAATGAAACATCTAAGTCCATGTTGAGATGTGCTTTGGTCCAGGTTGATTCTTCATTAAGTTCTTCTTTAATCCTTGTACAGACTTGGTTTGGTTCTGCATGGTTTAGATTTGGTTAACGCTGTTGATGAAGCTGTCCCTTTGTCTTTGTACTAATAGTGTGTAATAATAAAATAGCTGTAGTAGTAGTAGTAGTTGTTGTTGTAAAGTAGTAAATATGCCAACACTCATGTGAAAAGTAAAAAGAAAAAACTAAAAAGTAGTGAACATGATCATATTTAAGATTTTACTAAACATTTTTGCCCATTTGCCCCCAGTTTGACAGTTTTTGTAACGTTATAATTGTACTTCCTGGTTGAACATGGGCAGCAAATATGTCATAGGTAGAAGTAATTCCACAGCTGTTACCTAGCAACCATTTTGAAAACAAGGGCCAAAATCTATATAAATTACAAAATTGTTATGATTTGACTAATAACTATATTTGATAAAAACTTAATTTTCTTGAGTGTCAAATTTTGTCAGTCGTCTATAAATTGTCCCTGTATATCAATGGCATGTCACTTTTTGATGACAGGGGGATTCTAGTAGAAACTGCAACTTCACAAATGTAAAACTGTGATAAATATTTACCACAGGTGCCCTCCCACCAAACTAAGTCATAATTAGAATATCTTGAGAACCTGTTAAATAGACTTTAAGATTTCAGAAGAAGTTCAATATGAGGAAAACATTGACTTTTTTTTTTTAATCTACTTGATCATTTTGTTGGAGCAGTAGGCCTACTTAAAGTGCAAGTTAGACTACATTTCACATGATTCTACTAAAAAAAGAGTATTTTAGTTTGAGAATTTTTATTCTTTTACTTCTTGGTTGGACTTGTGCAGCAGATGTGACATAGGTAGAGGTAATTGTACAACTGTTACCTACCAACCATACTCTGAACAAGGGCCAAAATCCATATAAATTACACAAAGGTTATGCTTTGACAAATAATAATTCCTAATAACACCCTTATTTTGTTAAATAACAGTTTAAACTGTCAGAAGAAGGTGTCTGTTGTGTGTAAATTGTCTCTTTTGGGTGGGATTGCATTTTACTTCCTGTAATTTTCAACTTATTTGCCCTTTTTTTCTCCCAAACTTCCACTTGACTTTACCACAGGTTCTATTACACCAAACTAATTAAAAATACATGAGATCTTATCATATGCACTTTAAATAGGCTACAATTTTTGAAAACTACATTTACTTCATGTCAGTAAAAAATACATTTACGCAGAATGGTTTTTTTTTTTTTTTTTGTCTCACTACTCTTCTATATTCAGTTGCTGCTGCAGACAGGTGCTCACATTTATGATTGGTGATGATCTCTAGAGAAATGAATAGACATCTTTGGTAATAGTCCAAATATCGTTTTTATGCAGAAAACCACAATAGAGCGGTGCTGAGAGACTGGCTTTGGGGTCAGTCAGGGCCAGGCTGCTCCTACCGGGACTCGGGATGTCCTTTGACTGAAATCATATCGCATTAACATCACAGACATGCACTCGCTGTGAACTGAGCTACAGGCCGACCTCGTTATAGCGTTCATACAGATAGGCTTTTGTTCTAGTCTTCGAGTTTATAGCATGAAAAAGAACAATTTTATCATTAACGTATCAGGAATCTCCATTAATTTAATTTACCGCTCAAATATTATTACTCGGAATTTAACTTTAGTACATTATTTTGCAAAATAAAAAAAAGAAATAAGAAAAAAAGAAAAGAAAAATACATAAATAGGCTAGATTTGTGTAAACCAATTGCTATTTTCAGATAGCATTTACATAGAGATAGAGATTTACATATTGTTTGTTACCGTTTCTGATCCTTTTCATGACCAGAACTTACACAATTAGATTCAACTTTGTGGCTATTAACATTGAGAGTCTATCTTTTCATCTAAGACCATATATTAAATCTTTACTAACCTTCATCTTTAACAGTTTCTTAAAATCAAACTTGTAAATAAAATGCCAACATGTCTTCATACTTTTCCAAAGCAGGATAAATGAAGATTACTGAAAGGGCATCTGAAGCAAAAATAAAGAATGCAAATTGCCGCAGGCTTGGAGGCAGCTGGCTTCCTGGAGAAACAGAAAAGAAAATCTAAAAGGACAGGAGATTAAAAATGCAATCTTTGTAATCAAAAAGGTTAATAATATAATCTGCACGTGCCTTGTAAATAAATGATTAGCCCCACAGACTAAATATGAGGTGGATATCATTTGTAATATAATGGTGTGACAGGCTGAATCCATTGTAATGATATATGTTCTTATTTCTCTCTCCCCTCAGGCTTACATACCTCCATTTTGTTTTCATTGCTAAATCAGAGCTGGAAATTGGGCTATTTTTCCAAACAGGTGTGACTGTGCCCTCATGCCCTGCACCGGACAGGAGTGTAATTTGAGGGGTGACATTCCTTTACCTGCTGTTTTAATAATTACTATGCACACTATTCTCCACTGCTATCGACAGACAGGTTTAATCATTGTCATTGTTGCAGTTGTTTTCATTTTAAATTAAAGTTGTGTTGTAATTGGGTACATTGTGCCATTCGAGGACAGAAAGAAAGAGAAAGTAACACCATCAGATATTGTACAAAAAGGATGTTGTGATAAAGACTTTAACTTTAAAAGGGGACATATTGTGTAAATGGACTTTTATGAGTTTTTAAACATGTTATAATGGTCTTCTGTCCACTTTAGTTTACTCAAAGTTGGATTTTGATTGATTCTTGCATGTTTATGTATGGTATTGTCCTGCAGAAAATCAGTTTTAACGTCCCCTGCTCTATTCTTACTTGCGATTTTAAATTCAAACTCTGGGTCATACATGTTGAGTTCAAAAATGTATGCAGTCCAGAATGAAGGGGCCTCAACAATCTTTAACTTACCAAGTCTTTTAAGAATAATGTTGCTTTTTACAATTAACAAGATGTAAAATAATGATTCACATTTCAGTTTCCTTCTAAACACCCCCTCTTAAAAGCATAATATATTTTCTTTAAATGTGTTCACTAATTGCATGCTTGGAACCTGATCGCACGGTAGCAATAAAGACTCTTATTGCTTGAGTACTACTTGAGTATCATTATTCTACATTAACAATACTTCTACTGTCTCTCTCCTGCAAAACTAATTTCAGTCTAAGCGTATAATTAAAATACACGCCACAGTTACATTGGTGGTCTCTCACTGACCTCCAGTCAAACACTTTATCTCCCTCCAGCTCTCCTTATCATCACCTCCTCCCACATTAAAACCCGGCTCCTATGCTTATGTAAATTCTCCCACAATCCCCTCTGTCAATCACTGTATCGCCGGCAGAGAATTTATAACCGAACACCTGACTAAATAAAGCCGAGGTGTGGAGCTGCACGCGGATCATGTGATAAAGGTTGTTCAGCCCCTCTGGTACGATTCTACCCCTGAACAGTAGATCCCTTTCTGCGCCCCTTTGTCTCAGCCCCGTGTCATTACAGTGGGACGTCCCCAAAGACCGCAGCCCCGCGCGCAAATGACAGGAGTCTTAATAAGAGCCCGAGGTGAGAGCGCAGCCTAATCTCCTCTGTGCCCAATCGCAGCTGGTGTGAGGCCCTTTGAACTTTACATCTTCTCATATCTGATGCCGCCCTTTATTGGATCATAGATGTAAATGTAATATGCTGTGATGAATTGGCTTATAAGCATAATTCCCGGTGATTAATTAGCTGCCTTTGTTTGACGGTCTGAAAAAGGATGGCCTTTCTCCACCCACAATGCCAGGGAGGTCCAGCATTTTACCAACAAAACCAGAGTCAGACTCACATTTACAACAACTAATTATGTTTTCATTTATACCTAATATTTTTTTAAAAAGCCATTTGTATTTTTATTCATATGTTTTATAATGATGGGCAATAAATCAGTTGCGATATCGAACAATTTTCATCAATATCTGTATGTTCGGCAACAATATTTTTGTGCAATTTTTTTTAACAGACCAATGAGTAAAATAGGAAATAGAAGCGCAATTTGGATTTGTCTCCTTTTTTATGCCATTTGTTATTACTTTTGTTATTTGTTATAAGTGCGTATGACATTACTCAGTGTATTAATACCTCTTGTAAATATAAATTATAATTTTACACCAATCAGGTAGTTGTTTGAAGAGAAAAGTTGAAAAATATGTTGTAATGTAGGTAAAATTAGAGAAAGTAAACAAATTGATGACACCACACTAGGGAGCCAAAGGTTAAAAGTTATACATCGTTTACGCAAAATAAACAACTTTTTTGACCATTTAAACATTGATTCAACTAAATACTGGTGTTCAGAGTGTCTCTCTCCCCTCTTTCCCCATTTGAAGCTACACCTGAACAACTTAAAAATAAAAAAAAGACAAATCTGTAACTGAAAATATCAGTTATAGGCCAAAGCTGTGAGTCAATCGGCAAAAAAAAAAAAAAAATAAAACAATCCATATTAGACCATCCCTAATGTTTTATGTCAGATGTATTTCCTGCCGTTCACTTAATCTATCCAAGCATGAGATTCACAAAAATGGCACAGCTTTTCAATGTACACTAATTCATAATGTCTGGGGAAAACATATTTTCTTCGGTAGAAACATTCTGACTTAAAATGATGTGTAAACGTGTATGTGAAAATTGAAATTATTCTTCACACATTCAAAATACATTACACTTCACACGTATTATCAAAGGGACCATTGTAGTGGTGAATGCCTTTACATACTATTTCATCATTTTTCTTCTTTGTTCACACGGGGAAGCCTCAACCAATATGAGTCCAAAGAAGAATGGCAAATTTATTTAGAACAGGTGTAAGTCTGGATTTATTCAGTGGTGACAGTAATGAGGTAATACAAAGGTTGACTTGGAAATGCATGTTATCCCTTAAAACTGTGGCTTCTTCTAGTATTACAGACTTAAACTTGACGCAAATGGTGGACCTCTCCATGACACCCAGTTTTGATTTTGGCTTTTCAAATTTGCAGATCATCCTTTTCTTTGGTATTAGTGATAATATTATGTTAAATGTGCTGTACCTGATTTTTACTGTCTTAAATATGTGAAAAATAGACTTTCAGTTCATTTTAAACAGTTTGCAGTGGTCCAATGGTATCCCTCATTTCTAGCACATTCCTAGCATCCTAATTATAAGTGTGTTTCACAAGTTTCAGAAGCCAAAGTGAAGTTTTAACACTTTCTGGACGATGAATGATACAGACCTGTTAATTAGATGAAAACAACACACCGCGGTCTCAATTTGACGGGAAAGCTGCCTTTGCAATATATTTGCACTGGGGCAAAATAAATTTAAAAAGCAGTAAATAATGGATTGATGGATGGATACATGAAAAAATATTTAACCTTGTTGTTTTTTTTTACTTTTCTTTTACCTGCATTAGTATTTTATGTAAGGACATTTTGCAGATTGTTCTACACTTTGAAGACCTACTTTCTGTCATTGATCGCTCAACTTTTATATACTTCTCAGATATCATATTACTGATCTGTATTGCTGTTCTCATGTTCCTCATTTCTCTCCTCAGACTGGTTTGTGTTACTGACCCGTCGCCCGGTGAGATGACTGATGTTGTAAAAGTAGAGGTGAACCAGAGCAAGATGGGGACCTCCAGGGAGACCTTCTCATATCTAGTAAGTATCCTACAGACATTTATCTATCTATCTTTTGTTCCCCCTGTTCTTTGTTGTTCCCCGTTCCCCACTGAGACTGTCTTCCCCAGCAGTGCAGCTTGAGTGTTAACAGATGCATTTTATGATTCTGAGGAATGCAAAGTGTGTGGGAATCTTCAAACAGTCGTGTGCAATGAAACTAAGCACTGATGTCACTCCGCTGCCAGCAAAAACAAATACGGCCCTTGTTTGAATGTCCGCTGCTCACTGGTAAAGAAAAGACAGTTTGGTGCTAAGGCGCACAGTATTAAAAACATAATATTCTGGGTTTAATACTGAGATAACAACAATAATCAATGGTATTTTTGTTTTTTGGACTGGAAAATTTATGTTTTTGTAAAAGAGACAATTAAAATAAACTCAAAACCACAAATGTTTTTTTTATAAAACTAGGACAAAAACCTGAGAAACACTAAACCACAATTGAGTCCAGTTAAACCAGATCTAAAAACAGAATTTGACAAAAACAGAATATTAAAAAATCTAAATAAATCCAGGACTGAGTGATGAATAAATTAATTATGAACTGAAAAGGTTCCAAACAAGATTTAGACTGATGATATACTAATGTGAGGTAGGGCCTTAACTGAGTCAGGACTACATTTTGTGCCAGTTCAAACCCAGTTCAGTTCTGAATTTCAGTTTGATAAAAGACAATAGCACTACTGTGATTCCTTCAGTTGTCTTGGCTAGCTCTGCTGGCCACTTGTGTGCTAATTGACCCTGACCCAGACAGTCTCCCATTGGATTAAGAGAATGCAGCGGTGGAAATACCCATATAAAAAGTGCTTTGATACAGTGACTTTGTCGACAATAGGTTGTTCATAACGTAATACTGCAGAGGCCTATCATGTCTGCTGCTTTTGAGAGAGGTTCTGCAGAGATTCTGAGTCATCCCTCTGAGAAATCACCCCAATCTTCAAACCATCTTCAATAGTGAATCCACAGTAACACAAACGGTGTTGTGCTGTTATGGGAACCCCTCGCGGGCAAACATATTCACCTCCTGAGATCTGTTCAGTGAAAGAGGCTGTTAAAAGTCAACTATGAGCTGCTTTTTTACTTGGATAGAAGGAACACCATCTACAATATACTGTATTTTGGAAAAAATTGCACTGCTAAAGTCTAAAATTGCCCTTTTAGATTGACCTCATGAGATTATGTGGGCCCTTGGGCAGGCCGTCTGACTTTTTCTTAATTTATTCCTTTTTGTCCACTTCCTGATAAAAGTTGCTGGGCATGTTAAAAAGAAAGCTGTAGCCCTTTTATTTTCAGTCAAATTAACTATTATGGGATAAATGAGGGTCAGTTTGTTTTTGTACACCTAAAAAAATTACACTAAAAATGTAATAGGACTTTTAATGGATTCCGCCGTAGTCTGTATCTTCAGCTTTACCCCTTTATATATAACGAAGAAATCTAGGTGGGGTTTAAAATCTGCTGTTCCGCTGTAATGTGACCGGATACTCCTAAAAGGAAAATATGCATTTTATTGCATTGATGTGTGAATGCAAATTGGATTTTTTTCATTTTTTTTCATCAAGGGTCTATACAACAGATTCAATGCAGATTCAAGAGGAGTAGTAAATGTGTTGTTTTTTTGAATGGGGAAATACTTGTAGAAAATAGATTTGTAGACAGGATATGTGCTCTCTTTATTACACCTCCTTCCTTGAGCCATGGTCCGGAAACATCTGCCTCCTCGCAGCCGCACACAATGGCCCGTCTCCTCTAAGGAAGTGGATCCTGTCAGTACGGATAAGGGCTTTCCCTGAAGGAGGCTGGTCTAGCAAACCAGGGAAGGGCCACGAATGCTGATGCCAGGAGCTACAAAGATAAATAGTGATCTTCATCTGCTCTTAAGGGGGCATTGTTAGTGCGCATTAGAGCAGTTGTTCTCAAAGCAGATCCACAAAACTATGTCATATTTAATTGACCAAATAGAAATTGTAGACTGTGATTGTAAAGTCAAAATTAAAAAATAAAAGAAGCAATACTTTGTGGACTTTGCATGCAGTACATTAAACTACAAAAGACTCCCTGAACTCTGCATACCACCAGAACCCAAACCATGTATGAGAACTACTAAATCATGGCATATACAGTACTATATGAGCCTGTAAAATCCATGTATGTAACTCAGAGAGGAGCTGTCCTCCTCACTCCGGCCCATAGGCCAGTTGGCTGAAGTAACGCTTCAGCATACTGCAGTGTGGGCCGACTTCACAGTTTTCTTCACTAATTTACTGTTGTAGTCAGCAACTGTCGAAGCCAGTCTAGGAAAGGAAAAACCTCAAACAATTTCATTGGGTGTCAAGGAAAACTATAGAATGATCATAGTTTGATAACTGTCACCTCCATTTAAGGTCATCAGATCTGTTCAATGATATCAATATATTGTGTTTGTCTGCATCCAGGTCCCAAAGTTGCAGTCGATGTTCCCAGTAAAGGGCTCTCGAGCAGGGGGAACCATAGTGACCATCAAAGGAGAACATCTGGACATTGGCTCCGAAGTCCGAATCACAGTCAACCACACAGAGGAGTGCAGCATCATGAAGTGAGAACCATTATCAATTCTCTGACAGCAAGTAAATTTTCTTTACATGTTCATCTGTTTTCATTGCATTGCAAAGGCTTGTGGTTTGTTATTGAGACAACAAGCTAAAATAAAGATTACAAGCAGCTAATAGGGAGTAAATGCAACGCCATTATGACCTGGTTTATGTTTAATATGTCTGTGATTACTTGACCTGTGGACACAAAAAACTGGCACAAAGACACTGGCTTTTAACACTTGCAGACATCACAAGATTTGTGGTTGAGATGTTTGTTCCATTTTGCAGGAAAACAGATGACACCATTGAGTGCACCATGCCTCCAGCCCTGCTGCCACACACAGACGCAGCGCTGGTGTGTGCGGTGTTTGACAAAGCTCCGTGTCAGTTTGAGAGGGTCAGCACCACATACACCTATGAGAAGAACCCCACCATCAGCGCTATCCACCCCACCAAGAGCTACCTCAGGTACCAGTTTTATGCTAGACACCCCCCCCCCCCCACAAACATGTTTATATAGTCTCGAAGACTTGTGTATTTTAAAGGTTGTAGTCACTGAATACACTTTTTAAAATACTAGAACTAAATCGTCAAAAGCTTACCGTCACTGGCAGCTGTGCCCAACGTCCATAGAGATGCAAAAATAAAAGAATAAACAAATTACATGCGGAACAACCTGATAAACTGCTGGGTTTTTACAGATAAATACATTTATCACTCCAGAGTCAGAATACTTTTGAGTGAATAGTAAGTAGTATTTAGCATCTTAAAATCTCCCTTGATTTAACATTAGACTAACTGAAAATTCTATGATGGTGACAATGCTATCTTGAGCTCTATTGACGTTGAAATGCACAGCCAAAGAAGGGCATATCATACTATTTTGAGTTGGATTTGTTTGTTACTGCAGTGGCCTCCTCTGTTTAAAACATGCCTATTGTATGTGTGTGAGTCTTTGTGTTGACATGTGTTAGGATTTTCTCTACACACAGACTGTTTTGCATTATTATCGGCTCCTTTTTTGCTGTGCTCCAAAGCATTTGCATATCAGTGTGTGCAATTGTCACAATTTAGTCCTGGAGCAGATTTGACTGTCTCTATCTCTCTGATGTGTCCCAGTGGTGGCAGGACCATCACCGTCACAGGCCAGGGGTTTGATCTGGTGCAGAGTGTCTCCATGCAGGTGCTGAGCATTGGAACATCAGTGAGTAATGATTTCAATGTTAAAGGGGAACTATCGGAGTTTATACAGGCTGTGATAGAAGTATTTTCACGTGTTTTTTTTTTTCATTAAAGTGGATTATTACACCAATTCAATGGGGAAAATGCTTTAATCATGTTACGCTTCTAAGCAGGACAGCGTTTAAAGTCTCTTTTCACACATTTTTGTGGGATTATATTAAATTCACCTCTACAGTAAATATTTTGTCATCTAATCTAATATTACAATTTGACTGAATGTGATGTGGGTTATGTTCGATGATTGTAACAAACAAAACAGTCAAACTAATAGTCTAATATCTTATGATATAGTTATAATATGTTATGCTAATTTTCTGCCTAACATGTTTTAAGGTGTACTGTGTAGCTTTTCTAATGGATAGTCCGCCATATGCTGTCTCCACGGAGATTGACATTGTCGCTTTACTTGGCATTTTCCACTGTATGGCATTAAAGCTGGACAACCTGATTTTCACAGGGCGAAAGGAGTGTGCAGCAGCCTCGTTTTTGGCACAAAGTCCTATATTTAGGGGAAAACATAAAATGTACTAGTTTACAAAAAATGCTCTGTACTCCGGCTTTAAACATACAGTATCATATTGCATCTATTTCATTGCAGCTGCTTTTATTATATCTCCAACAGAAAGTTGCATGATGCACTGTTAAAAATCCCATACTACACTGAATTGACGTTTGTTTACCATGTTGTTTGCTGGGGATTGTAATTAAAGCATAATTTGGGACCTTAAAAGTAGTTCATCTAATATGACTCAAATGCTCTTTCAGTATTGCACAGTGCTCTCCACCTCCCTCATCACCTGCCCATCACCGGCCGCGCTCCAGTCCCAGCAGGCCTCGGTGCAGTTCTACCTGAACGGAGTGCTCTACACAGGGGACAGTCCTGCTCCATCTGACAGCCACGATGAGGCGGAGGACGAGGGAGAGGAGGAAGAGGAGAGTGATGTTCTTAAAGGTCACTTCCTGTTGGAGTACGTGGAGGACCCGCAGTTCTTCACGGCCAACAAGGAGAAGCTGATTAAACACCACCCCGGAGAGCCGCTGACACTCATCATTAATGTGAGTGGGACCAGGGACACACAGTTCATATGAGCGCCAGGCCACTCACTGAGATGAGAACTGCAGCGTAGATTCACCTTAGGAAATAGTCTGTTGGCTTGTCTTTATTAAGAGAAAAGGGAATTGGGGATGTCACAATATGCATTTGTACTGTTACGATTATTGTGATTACTAAGAGACCATGACCAAACAACAGTGAAATCCTTCATTTTATTCAATTTCTGTCGTCAAACACATTACTATTCTTCAAGTCTGTGACCATCTTTATGGACTTGAACTTCCTAAATGACACGATAGAGTACATTAAACAAAAAGTGGTAGATAAAAAAGTATTTTACATTTAGATAGAACTAGAGGTTGAATTAAAAACACTTCAGCTTCTCAAATACATAAAAAAAAAAATTATCTCGATTATATTGTGACCTGAATAAATATGAATGAACCTAATAATTTTGACAATCCCTTAGAATTCAAAATGCATTAATTTAAGAAGCTACATGAAAAATGGTGACTATACCATAACGTCCATATCAAAAACATAATTCTAAACCTAGACAAAGCTAAGACTAAACTTAAGTTACATAATTATTGTATAATTACAATAATTAAAACACATAGATTTAACTTTATCAAACCTTCTTGTTTTATAAACTCGTGTAAACTTTCACTGAGTTCAAAATCATCATTTGAGCAGCGTATGGATTGTTATTGATATTGATGTACGCCTGTGTAATCACTCTAATCTACTGAACCTAATCCACAAACATCCACAAGGTTATTTTTAGCCCTTCACAGACATTTCCTCCGGACCATGTCAGAAGGAGACGCCTAATTAGCTCGGCTGTATGTAACACAAAGTTATAAATGAGCTGACTCCTTTGCACGGACAGTTAACGTACCATTTTAGTTGTTAAACACATTCAAACATTATGCACAATGTAATTAGAGATTTGTCTCCCAAGCAGAAACAAGTTCTCAGTTTCACTTCAAATCCAGTTTTATTCCTGGTTTAGGCAACTCTTTTTTTAGATCTTACACAGGAAATTCTGAAAGTGGTTTAGACCCGGTGTAACAAATTTAGTTTGCAAATATTGGCAATTAGGAAAACTTTGATAACTACTGGTCAGCAGAACATGTTTTTCATAACCGGCCAAAAACATTGAGAAACACCGCAAAAGTTAGGGCTGTGAAATCAATCAAATTTTTATTGAGATTGAAATTCAGTCAACTCTAATCGCCATTTGCAAATAATAAGCTTGGGTCCTTTTAAGCATGTGGTTTGGCGCAGAGTTGAAACTTTGGAAGAAGATTTGACTTTTTTTTTGTTATTTAATGGCAATTATTAAGTCTATCTTGTTCATGTTCAGGAACGTGATATTGAGAACAAATGTTTAAACTAAGCTCTTTGTTAAGTAACTCCTGATTGCATTAAAGAGAACAGAAGAGCAAGTAAAACCTGCAAAATCAGTGTGAATAATGAATATGATAAATGTAGCAACAAACCAAATGTAACAATGTTTTCTACACATTTTGTTCACTAGACTGAACTATTAATTTATCTTAGTCTAGCACCTATATTGTCTACTGTGAATATTGTATATTTGCAAATCTTTGTCTGTTTACAATTCTCAAGTTGCACATTGGTCACTTTACACATTTTGTTTTAACAAATTGTGTTTTTTCTCACCTACTCCTCCTTTAAATCCATTGTGTTTCCATGTTCACGGGAAGCTCTGTCACAAAGCCAGCAGCCCCCACTGTGAGCAGCCAGACGAGCCTCTCTGCGTTTCTTTATTCATATTCACATAAACCAGAGGCACATACACCACATCAAAGGCTGCGGCGTCTCAAAATGTGTTGTTTTCTGTCGGGGGTCCGAGAGGGGGGCTCAAGGGGGACGACAGCTCAAAGGGTGGTCTGTGTTCATGCGTTTTGGCTGATCTAAGCACCTGTCTGTATACATTCGTCACCCTTTAGGAGCTGCTGGCTGTGAAACCGTGTAGGACATGCAGACAGGGAAGTGCGAACAAGATGTGGCTTACTCAGACCGACTACAAGGCCACTACGCTTGTGTTTCTGTGAGGAAATGGATTCAGATTTGAACTTTTAGGGGTTTGTGGGTGGTTGAAGCCTCATGAAGCAACTAAGGGCCGTAGGCAGGGTATAGTACAGAGTTTGCTTACTAATTCTGATATTACAGAAAGTGGTTCTATTATTTTACTCAAGAAAAGAGAACATTTTTACACTCAAATAATAATTTAACCTAAAAAATAACCACAATATTGCAAAATTAACCTATTTAACATGTGCTCTGTAATTGAAGCCATGTTATTTAGTTTGACTCCAAAAAAGGCAATTTTTTCCTGTGTTACATTGCTGACCGTGGATTTTACTTTTTTCCAGACCAGGAAGAGGTGTAGTGTGATTCATGACTGGGAATGCATTTGAAGTTTCAGAAAGAATGAGTATTTATGAGTGTTTTCGACCTGAATCTTTTTTGTCCTCTTGACCTTTCTTTTCAGTACAGCGGTTGGCTTTTAGTCTTTTAGTCAATTAGTCGGTCAGTGTTATTTTAGTCAGCCTACAGTTCTATTAGTCGACTCATTAGTCTCATAGTCTTATTTAGATCAAAAGGATTTAAATGGCAAAAGGTCAAAACAAGGAGGGAATTAGCTGAAGATCTGGGAGTGAATCATCAGTTTAATCAGCATTTTTACATATCAATACCTTGTTTCCGAGTATGTTTTCTGCATAGGTTTTGCCTTAACTCCTGTGCAGTTGTGGTCCTCTGAGTGCATTTTGGCACATACATGATGAGATCATAGAGATGGTGGAAAGTTTTGAGAGTTTTTGACACTTAAACTGTCTGTTTTGGTCGAGTGATTCAGGTGCCCTTATTTACACTGCAACCATTATTTCTATTGTATGCTGAGTACTTTTAAAATCCATTTTTCACCAAATGTAGAAATATGGTGACTGAAAGCTTCTAGATAGAGAATATGTATCTTATGTTTATTCGTTTTTTACATTTTGATTAAAGAATGCCGCTATCTTTGGTCTTTTTATATGTTTTATAGAGTCTCCATTGTCCAGACTAATCACAATTAGTCCTACAATCCATCCATCCATTTTTCCAACACATGCATTTGTAAGACACTTTGAGGAAGCTACATTCGGTAATTTCCACTGTGAGTCAACCAGCAAACCCACAACATCCTTGCAAAAAGCTAAGCGCTCAGTCAGCTTTTGCATCCTCCCTTAAACAATATTCAGCAGCAAATAACTTGTCTCTTTCTTATTTTTGCACATGTCAGTGTTGTCTTTGAGTTGGGAGCGTGTGTTGACAGAGGCCCAGGGGGTGGCATCCTGCAGTAGGGACAGGACACGGCCCTGAGGGTGCAATCAAAGCACGGAAGCACACTGGGAATAAACAGACCCAAACACACACACACTCACTAACTAACACTCACACATTCCTCGCCTTGCATTTGTTATGTTGAAAGGAAATTAGAATTACACACAGCTTACCTCATACTTTTGCAATTCATTTCCCCCTGTTTAGCTGGCAATAGAAACAAAGTCGGCACAAAGTTTTAATGGGATAAATCTGGACACGCTGCGCAGCCCAAACGGCTTCACAAACGTAATCATTCAACTAACGAACAACACTCGGGTCAGTCAATCTTATTAGGCAAGAAAAACAGTCCGGCAGTGACAGAAATTTATAATGTAAACTTGTTACGCTGTTTATGGGCTCACTTCCTGGTTCGGTTTTGTGTTGCAATTGTGTTTATAGCATCATGATTTTCAAACTTTCTTTTTTTTTTATCTTGCCACAGTGAGTTTCCATGTTTAGATGAGCGCCATTTGGATACCAGACCTATAATAAAAGAAATAACTATGAAAACAAAATATAGTCAACACATGTTTTAAAGATTTTAGCAGTGTTTTGTGGTTTTGAAATGGTTAGAGAAGGCCAAAGTGGAATGGTGTTGGAATCAGAGGAAGAAATTTTGTAAAGAATTGTTGTAGCAGATGATTTACTGTGACCTTATTTGGTTTACTTTGGGAAAATAAGATACAAATACATGATGTTGTTGAAACCATACAGCCAACATCCAACACATAAATCAGACCTGTAACTTTCTTGTAAAGAGGTAAAGTGTAATAAAATAATCCAAACATGGTCAGTTAGTTTCCCTTTTACAGAGTGGGATGAATAAGTTTAGACAAGGCCCTTATGTTTTGGAAAGTGCTTCAGCTACTATGGGCCTTAGGCACTGTGCACAATAACATAGATTTACACAGTGTTCGCCAAGCGTTCATTCCAAATATGGTCATCATGTTTCCTTCTGATATTGAGGACTTTAGCAGTGTTGTGTGGTTTGGATATGGAACAGCGTCGGAGTCATATCTTGTGAAAAGGCCCTGAGAATGTTATTTTGGGCAGCAGCAGCGATGACTGTCAGTGGGTTTGTTTGGAGAAATTTCCCCGGTCATGTGAGAGCGACTCAGAGGGAATGTTTGCTGCTTTAAGCTCAATTCGAGCCCAAACCGGTGGATTTACAACAGGTTTGTTCAGGCCCACATACTATATAACAGGGACATGTGTGAATTTTATCTGGTAGCATTAGTGAGAAGGAAATATTTTCTTAATTGTTGTATGCTTTTACTTCTTAGTCGAGTATATTTTTAATTACTACAGATGATAAAATGTGTTTCCAGAATATTGTTGGCATGAAACAACTGTTGATTTTTAAAAATGTGCTTTGTCAAGTTTCTTGTGAAATTATTAAGATCTAAAGACAATTTCAGACTGTCTGGAAGTTGGTTCCACTGTCTGATAAAAATGAAAAGGCCGATTGTGCAAACGCAGAGAATCTAGTTTATTCACATTGTTCAACACATTTTTTCATTGGAGGTGGAGCAGTAGTATTACCGTAAAATGCGGACTATTGAGCACATCTGAGTATAAGCCGCACCAGCCATATTTACACAGAAAAACACATTTGTACATGTCTATAAGCCTATAAGCCGCAGGTGTTCACGTTGTAACATGAGACATTTACACAGAAAGATGGAACACGCAAAGTTTTAGTTTAACACATGCCTTTTTCCAAACGGTACCTGTAACACAGCAGTGCATTGAGTCCATTCTTCAGCGCCTCCAACATCTCACCATCCATTCATTTATGACAAGCTCACGTGCAACAGCTCTATTTCCTTCTTTGGTTCCAGATTGATTGCTTTTAACTTAAAAGCTGCATCATATGCATGTTTTCAGTGATGATGGTGTGCGCATGATGCAAACTTACTGTTTAAAACAGAGTCAAACTCTTTCACCGGTCTGTTGAACTCTTCCACTTCCCGCAAGAGCGCTCCTAGGGGCCGTTCCTAAAATACATAAATTAGCCGCATCGCTGTATAAGCCGCAGGGTTGAAATCATAAGAAAAAAGTAGCGGCTTATATTCCGATTTTACAGTAATAATTTTGAATAGTGTTCTTAGCTTTGAATATAGAACTACGTGCTTTTAATGCCTGATTATAGATTTGAGAGATTAGAGCGTCGTCTCATTGGTCTGAGACCAGCTAGATAGACGGTAAGGATTATGTGTGGAATTGATGCTTCAAATAGTTTCAGTACTAGATTTAGCATCAGTTAGTATCTGGGTATTGATACTTCTGATAACCCTTTTCCAGAATAGGTGTGATATAGAGTTCTAGTATAACTTCTAAAAAGGTTTTTAATTTTATGCTTCAACTTTAGTACAAAATCATTTTTACGTTTAACTAATTTAAACGGTAATCTTACTTAGACATACACAGTACTTTTACTTGAGTACAGATCTGAGGTACTTCTGTCTGGCAGTTCTTAATTGACCCGGCTGCCCCTGACCGCCTGACGTTTTTGTTTTTCTGTCTCTGTTTTTGGCACAGAAAGGGCCCAACGATCTGGAGCTGGTACCGGAGGAGTATTCAGTGATGATTGGCTCATATCCCTGTAACATCAGCTTTCATAATGACCAGCTGTTCCACTGCACCATCAACGGACTGCTCAGCACCAGTGAGAGTGAGCTGCCCGTCACAGTGAGTATACAAACCACTCACATGCCACAACACAAAAGATATGGCTGTTACACTCAAGATTCATTTAAAAACCCGTTTGAATGGTCTCAGCCTAGTCACGGTCTAAAGAAACATATTTACTCATGAACACATGAAGTCATGAAACAAACAAACAACAAAACAAAAAAAACACACATGCTGTCCAAATTTAAACAAGTATGGAAAATAAGACCTGACTTGTCACTGATTGGCTGAAACAAGTTATAGCTGGTACCAAAAATATATTGTTTTCAACCATTTCAAGCCACATCTCACAGTTATCTGGAATGTTGTTTTGTTTTATGCCAGATGCCCTTTCCACCACAACCAGACCAGTGGGGTTGTTAAGTGATATCGTAACAAATGAACAAAGCTGTTTTGAAATTTAAAATTGCACAAAAACATCAGTCAAATCAAGTCTTCCTCTGGACATTTCAGACATAAATTATCTAATTACCTTTTCCTTAAAAAAAAATAAATAAATAAATACATTGATTGGGAAAATTGATTGGAAAAAATAGTTAAACCCACTGATATTATACTAACATGTCATATCCACTTAATGTACGTTTTTTTATTTAAATCTTTTGCTCTACCTGCAAAGTGTGTTATATTTAAATCTATTTTTAAACATTAAACATTTACATTTTCCAAGTGTGTATTGCAACATGGAATTTCCCCACTGTGGGACAAATAAAGGTGGTCTTGCCTTATCTTATCTTAATTAATCGGGACGCTCAGACAAACCCCCTGTTTTTGCTGTTTGTATCAATGACACTCTGAACATATGGACCTGTTTTTCACACAGAACAATCCCATTCTGCAATTGTGGTGACGTCTTTCACTCTGCATTTATTGTCTAAACACTTCTATATAATCTCTCAGTGTGAGAGGTCCCATATTTATGTTACATTACCATCCTCAATTGACATTAATTACCTTTTGGGACGCATAAATAATCAACTCCAGTCTGTTGGTTTTGATCCGATCCTAGCCCGGTCTTGGTCTCAGTTCACTGTGGTCTTCGTACCGGGGTCTTGATGAATATGACTCCGACCACAACACTCACAATGGGCATTTTATGAAAGCCCTTGTTGGAAATATTCACAAATTGACCCGGGTAATTTAAGCAGAACCTCCGCCTGTCTCTCAGCGCGAGCCCAGACATTTGGTCAGAAACCTCACCATCTGCAGAGCTCATTCAAATCGGCCCTCATAGGTTTATGCATATTCAATGATGCATGTGTCCCTCTTTCTATGCATTATAAATGATTTGTAGTTGTAGAGCATGAGTCAGCACTTAGCAGAGTGGTGATTCATCATGAGTGCCACAATGCCACAGACGAACAGTGAAATGTTTACCTAATACATTCATCAGCCCGGTTTCTTCAATGGCAGTCTCACCTATCATGCAGATGGTACTATCTCGAAGGGACTACACACTTCGCGGGCTTCTAAATTGTAATTAATGCTCCTAATTAAAAGCCTAATGTGTTGCTTTGTCTTTTTGTACAAATATAGTTGTATTAGAATAAAATTGGCACAGACAGCTGAACAACAATAAAAAATGAGTGATAAAAACAAAGAGGTAGAAGTAATAGTGTGGAAGAAAAGGTATCTTCAACTTTCCAGAAGGTATATTATCAAATAAGCTGCAAATTAGTAAGTAAGAGTAATGTTATGTATATGTTTTTACAATTAATCTAAGTTGAACTGTTTAATTTGTTGTTATTAGTTTGGATCATTTAATGCCGTTGTATTATTTATTTTAGAATGCAAAATTGCTGTTGCACATTGTTGCGTTAATTTGTTAAAGTTTAGTTTGTTTTGCTGACGTTCACTTTAACAAAACATTGACCCTGAGCACTGACAAACCAGTTTGGTCCGTCACATTTTAGCGCAGCATGATGACCTTCGGTACAATTACTGATGTTCTAAAAACATGCACATATCATAAACATGCAGTCAGTTGCCAAAATGATCCTGATTATTCTATAAGTGGTAGCTGATGCTAATTACAGATGCTGCGGTCTGTTTAGCGTATAGCACCATTCTTTCAAAAACCCAGGCTTATTGAACACTGAGAAGATGTATTAATAGATTTATTGGAGATTGCATTATACAGCACATGCATGAGGAAGCCGTAGTCGCATACAAGACAATTACAATATTACTCAAAGCAGAGTGACATTGATTCTTCCCGCTTCTCAATATGCTTTTACATCAGCAAGGTCAAACCATCTATTAGAGAAGACATCAATTTCATGCAGCCTAACTTTGATAATTCACACAATCCCATACCACACAAAGTCCTTTCCCTGTGCCAGATGCAGTTGTCCATTCAAGTGACTTTTTATTAGCTGAGAAGCATTCATCTATATTTAAATAAGAGTACCTCTCTGGAGCTGGAAACACATGTACACGACTGTATGTGCATGCTCGCTGACTTGTAACTACTTCAGAAAGCATTCGCCTTTTAGACTCCAAAATAGCAGCAAAGCTTTTATGCCACCGTTATTTTTATGGTTCTTACCTGTTGCTGCATCTAACCCTCCATCTTACCCTTTTATGACCGCTGCAAAACACGTACAGGAATTAGCAGTGGCTTAACAGGGCAAAGTGTATGCTATAACTAAAGGAGAGACATGTAAATTGTATTATTTTGGAGAGAACAGATTACACAAGTGATTTTTTTTTCTTTCATTAGTCGTGAGATACTTTCAGAATAATATCAAATGTGCTTGCTCTGCTTTCTTGTGTAGTAGTAATCATCAAAGTACTGTATAGTAGTAGTAGATCTATCACAATGGAAAAATTTGAAGTACGATATACTGCTGCAGAAAATATCACGATAATATTGAAACTACTTTATGCCACTGAAACAAAACGCTAAAGTGCCAAAACCTCCCAAAAAGACCTTTTCTTAATTTATACTATTGTTAAAACAAAACTACAGATTTTACTAAAACACAATTAAGACCGTTATATTTATTTTTATTTATTTATTTATTTTTGTTCTTTCTTTCTTTTCTTTTCTTTTTTTTTTTTTTTTTTTTTTTTACAAATTTTGTCACAGTTTGGCCATTTTTTAGGTTTGAAATGTATTTTCTTGACGTCACGTTTACTGTTACGTAGAAACCATGCCAAAACTCTATCTAAATCTAATGCCACAGAAATTAGTTTTTTAACCAATACAGATATTTGAGAACAACTTTACTTTGTTGAATTAGTGTTTCAAGGATCAGAAAACATGTCTATTGTGTGTAAAATATTTTGAATGGAGTCTACGTAGTGTGATGTCATCATATTTTCAATCGCTGCTCTACTTTCTGTGATTTTCAACATATTTTTCATCATAAGCTAGTACTTGATTGGTGTAAAACCATTATTATTATTGTCCCAAATGAAGTAAAAACTGGGAATTCATAAAAACCTGTCATATAGTTTATTTGTTTAAAATGTAACTCCTCGTCTCAAATCTTATCACATTACAACAAAGCAATTCATTTCAATTTATTGTTCTTTCTTTCATACATTTAATTGTGACAGTTATTAAATATTTTAGTTTATTATATGGACTTGCTTTGAAAACTTTTGAATTAACCTTTAGGCTACCACTGCTACTGTTAATACTATGATAACTTTGTTGAGTAGAGTAGTTCTTTAAGTATAGGTCATTACAGTGTATTGCTGCGGTGTGCCTTTCCAATCACTGAGGATGTTTTCAAAGTGCATGAGCGCATAAAAATATAGTGCATGTATATTTGCCTTTCAATAAATGCATTGAGCCGATGCATAGCTCATGGCCATTTGTTTCCTTGCTTACTCTGTGTGTGCCACATCTATTTATGTACTATTCCGTGTTTGTGCTTGTGCTGAAGTGATCCAAGGAGAGGAAGTTGTGCTTTTTTAACCAAAAGAGAAACAGGAACTGGGAACAATGGCATTTTCCCCTCCATTACACCCGCTCTTCAAGGCTCGTCTCTGGTTTTGGCAATAAAATGAATGGCTGGAACCACAATAACAGAAGAGTAAAAAAGTAGAACCTTTATATGTGAGCCTATGTTTGTAGTAAAACTCAAAAAAGTACTTTAGTTAAATCGAAGTGGGATTTAAAGTAGCGCAGTGGTGGAGCGTGTATTTAAGTTTGTTTCTTGCATGTAAAAGATCAAAAAAATCATGGACTTAAATAAACATATTGAAGTACCAGTTGAAAAATGTACAGTACTAAGTACCGAGCAAAAAGGTATTTCACACAGATTTTGAGATCTATTAAAACGTCAAATGTAATCTTGATTTTTGGTCAAAGGAAGCAAGTGAATTGATAACTTCATTTATCAAGTTTTTTGAATATATTTTTGGGAAAACACAGTCTATATACAATTTTACTTTTGTGCTTCATTGCTTTCCACCCCTGATGCAGTTGTAGTAGAAGTTGAACTTGTCGAAGAAGGATAAAAACGCTAAATATAGTACTTGTACATTGTTTCTTTGAGCAATTTCACAACTGGCCTTGTACATTTATTCTTACCATCCCATAGATACGAGATAATGAAACAGGAACAATGGATCAGCTCTTTAAGGCTCTCCTTTGTTAGTTTTAGAATGTAAAAACATACAGACTTCAAACAAGAAATAATAATGGAATAAAAGAAAGTGTAAAATGAATAAATAAAGTATACTGCTAGTAAGTACCTTGAGGAGAGGAATTGCCCCATTATGCAATCAATACACTTTAAATATGTTCTTTTATGAAAACATGAAATAGGAACGGTAACATTCACACCTGTTCAACAAGACGTTCCTCTTTTTAACATTCTGGTAAATATATTAAATAAATGGCTGAAACTAGAAAGAACCGGAATGAAAGAGCAGTGAAGTCTAGTGAGGCTACTGCAGCTTCTCCCTCGGAGTCAGACCAATGTAAAGAAGGATTTGGTTTGAGGATTGGAGGCTTTTCATCTCCGTCTTTTTCATGAAGTTGGGATTGGGGAAGGCGCTGCTGTGGTGCTGCTGCTGCACAGAGGCCCTGCTGACTAATCAGAAGGGGAAGTGTGTGTCCTTTTCTCAACACATCTGGGTTACTCTGAACTGTGTGGCTCTTCTTGCTCATTCGACGCGCAAGGCCATTTTTCAAATCCTCCTGCTGGATGTTTTTTTCCTTCTTTTTTGTGAGCGTGCCTGCACCTGTGTCCATTAAAATTTATGTGTGTGTAGAAACCATGCACTTGTTTCCATTAAGACCTGCCTGTATTATGCTGCACGCAATCCTTTCTACTATAACTACAACATATTCTAAATGCAGTCACTAAATCATGCTTTAGAAGATGAATTTAATAAATGGGATGTGATGTTTCAAAAGCGGTTTCTCTGTCTGTAGATCCAGGTGGGGAACTTTCACCACACCATCGCCAAAGTGCAGCTGGGAGGGAGCGAGCTGGCCATTGTGGTGTCTATTGTCGTGTGCTGCGTGCTGCTTTTGCTCTGCACTGTGGGTAAGTTATCTTCATACACCAGCCAAGAGAACAGCAATCCACACAAGTCAGTCTTCTATGTGATTATTAATGTCTTTTAAGTGAGCAAAATAGCTCATTATTAAAAGAACTTAATAGTGGGTAACGCTTTAAAATAAGGTTCTTTATTAAACACTTTATAACGTGTTAATATGCATTAATTATTTGTTTATAAGCACCTGTCAAGCATTTATCAATTGATTATTAAAATGTGTTTATTAAGCAGCTCATTAATGCTCTTACAATCATTTTGAACATGGTTTATCATGCACTATTTACAAATGCTTTATGAGTGCATAAACAAGTAACTTGCTCATTTTAAAGTGTTACCGAATAGCGACTCTAAATAGCCCACAGTGAATGAATGTGAGAGTCAGTGCTTATCTGTGTTTCTGTCAACCTTGCACCAGGTGGTCAATGACCCTCTAATACTAATATTAAGTACAAGATTAATGTGTAATCTCAAACCCTCAATTGGAATTTGCATATCGTTTTTATGCAATTAATCTTGGGGCTACCAAGACCCATAGTTGTGTCTACAAACGCAAGTTTTTAATGACAATAATTTAAGAGATGTAATTCGCTTGTTGACATGTTTCGACTGCTAACTGTGTTCAGAACTGTCTTGATAATGAAGTATCATGTGTCTGCACCTCTTCTAAATTACTGTCATTAAAAAGAACTATTGTGAATATACTATTTGGTTTATGATTTAGATATATAAAAAGACGTCAAAATTAGCATCAGTTGTGCTGTAGTCACACTGGTAGAAATCAAAGTAGTCGTGTAGTATTGTTTTTGTAGCAAGTAGTACTTGTAAAATATCATTAACGGTGACGAGTTATGAGGCAGGTATACAGTTGATTATTTTTATATTCAAATAAAATAGAAATTTACTGGTAATAGTGAAACATTTATAATGGTTTTATCTGATTTAAACTTAGTTTTTGAGTAAATGTTTGTCTGTATACATTGGTTCTGGAGCTGACTTTGCCATTTTTATCAAATCAGATCAGGGAGCATGTTCATCCTATCATTTTGAAAACTGTAAGGACAAATGCTGCATGCAGTACCTTTAAAGTAGAGGTACAGTATGTATCAACCAGCTTAACCATCCTTCGTCACCTAACTGGTAGATTTGCTCTGTAGGCAAGTTTACCTCAGTACTATAATTCTGATGCAATACTGTTTGGAAATCTTGGAAATCTTCTCTTCCACGATGCATCTTTATATCCTACTCCCCGTTTATGATGTATGGCTGTGTGGCTGCTGTTGCGATGGATGCCCCAGATGTGCAGCAGATAAAAGGGATGGGGGAAGGGGGGTGATCGCGGTGTCCCCGGGCTGCTTCATCTCCCCTCTCTCTCCACAAAGCAGCCTGTGTTCTCTCTGTGGCCTGTCTGTCTGGCTCTGTCTGACTGTGGGACTGCAGCCTGTCATCTCGTAGAGGAGTGCTGGTGTTTGGAGCAGGTGGACTGGCGCAGAGAGGGGATTGAGTGGATTTGCACCATTTCCTGTGTCACGTCTTTTGTTGAGAGTCCATCAAGCATCTGTTTTCAATATATCAGTAGTGTACATAGGAACTAGTCTTACAATAGAGGTCACAAGGTCAACATTCAAGTGGTGGATTATGGTGTTTTAAACCCGTGACTTTCTCTGATAGCACACAAAGCTATACATTATTTGGTAAATAGTATAAGTAACATAAATAAAGTAAGTTTGGCTACGAGGGATGTCACAATATCAAATTTTAGTGTTACAATTATTATGAGAAGAAAAAACACGGTCAAACAAAAGTAAAATACTTGATTTTTCACTTTCAAATTGTCTAACAGATCACCATTCATCTGAATGTGATCAGCTTTTTGAAATCAAACTTTCTGAATGAGAAATTTAAATGCATTTTAAATTCAAGTTTACTTTTTTGGAATATAGATTGACTTAATATTGCTTCTAAAACGGTCACGATTACACATTTTTTGTTCTAATCAATATAATTATATGGTGTCTTGAACAATCACAACAATCAATTAACCAAGTAAATAACTATGACATCCCTATAGGAAAAAAAAGAAAAGAAAAATAATAATAATAGTACAGGCCCTGCTTTTCGGAGCTTCACATTCCGCTCCATTCCTGTCCAAAGGGGAATTAGCCGAGTCTCGCTAAAATAAATCAAGAATCAATTAACACAAAACTGAGAGCGAGTTTCAGATGAATAATCACCGGCAGCATAAGAACTTTACGTACGATGTAAATACTTCACAGGAGGACAACCTGTGTTTGATGAAAGGTAGTGGTTCTGTCTCTAAGTGAACGCAAACCAAAAATAGATTTAATCAATAATGTTAAAATAATAACAAACTTAACTAACCTGTTTACATACACAATCGTCTGCATTCAATGTATTTTTTTCAAGATGTTTGCTTTACATTTAAGTTAATTGATGGTTGCCTGCAGGTTTCCCCCGGTGACATATTTACATTGTACATAAACGTCTTAATAAGCTGCCAGTGATTATCCATCTGTAACTCGCTCTCCGCCATGAGATCTTAATTTTATTTTTCCATTTGAACAGGATTCCATCAATTTGAATGAATGGAACGAGACGTGAATATCTGCAACCGGAGCTAGCCGGGCGCAGTTGTGAAATGGGCCTATTGTGAATTAATTGTTTCATTCTGCATTGGAATGAATCTTCGTGTAGAGTTTTTGTACTAAGACAGAATTTAAAATACATTTATTATTGGATGTTTACTGTCTTTTTGATATCTAACTATTCCTGTTGCACAATAAGTTAAAATATTTACAATACCATAAAACATCAGTTATTATACATTTAAGGTTGAGATGTAGGTTCTTTAATTGCAGTTTATATTGTATTGTTTATATTTACAAGGTGTAACATCTAAGTCAATGATGCTCAATCTTTATTAAGGACACATTGGTCCAATTCTGCGATAATATAAAGAACAGGGGCAGAGAAAAGGCTATTGTAAAGGAAAAAACTTGCTCAAGCCCGATTTTTTAAAACGTATGGTGTAACAACATGAAATAAATGACCAGTCATCCAAATCCTCCAAGCGTTTTCCCATCTGAATCAATAACGTTTATCTAAGTCTAATTATTATGTCACTGCCGCTGCTGCTGAGAACCTCGTCCTAAGACTCTCTGTTTTCCCTCCTTTGAAGTTATTACTGTATAATATCTTTTTCCTCACGTCTCTTTGTTTTCCTTTCAGCGCTTGTGGTATATTGCACAAAGAGCCGGAGGGCAGAGCGCTACTGGCAGAAAACCCTACTGCAAATGGAGGAGATGGAGTCCCAGATCAGAGAGGAGATCCGTAAAGGTGTGCAACTCCAAAAGCAAAAGCACTCACTCTCGCATCATGCAAAAAAAAAACACCTTATACTTTGGGAGTATTTACTATCAAAGCCTGCTCAGATCTCGAATGATGTGGCGTTGTCAGTCTAGTATCGACCAAATGTGTTTCTTTGTTGTGATATGGTTTGTGTTGGTCGAGAGTGAGGTGGGAGGGATATGCCACAGTTGATAGATCTGTGTCTAGTAAGCGTGACTCATAAAACATTGCACCTGACAAATGATCAGTCACAGGCAGACACAGCTCAGATAGCCTCTTTACGTCAGATATATTCCTCCACTGTCTGGGCTTAAAGATGTCTACGCATTTTACTTCTTTGGTCCACTTTACTCAAATCCTTGATCTTTTCCAGACAAAAAAAAGGTCTGCTCATCTGCGGAAGCGTTGAGTGCAGAATAAAACTCTAATGTGGACTAAATAGGTGAACTTTGATCCACTGCTGAATTCAATACATTTGAATAGATGTGTGTTTTTCATGTAATTGTGGAAAAGAATCTGTGGACTGAAATGTAAATCATTTGAAAAAGGAGGTTCATGAATGTTGTTGGTCGATACTCTAAACTAATCCATTTAGCATTATAACAATGCAGGTCAAAGGCTGACATTTAACAGATATATGTAGGGGATTCATCGGGCCTTTCACTTAGTTTCATTTTGTAGTGATAATAGTGATGTACTTTCCTTACAACTTGATTGTGTTAATGCATTTGCAATGAGGTTGCGGTATCTTAAAGCCCCAGCACATAACTTTGTAGGCAAAAAATAGACAAAAAAGTCACATTTTTCGTTTTCATTTAGGATGTTTTTATTGCGCTGAAAAACATTCATCCTTACTGTGAGCGAGCTTGCTTGTCCACAAACCTGACTCATACTTGGCCTGGAGGAGGCTCATTCGGCTGGTTCCCATGGAAATGTCATTCCTTTAGCTATACTATTCCATAGTATGGCATAAAACGTATCTAGTGTGGATACATGTCCCTCCAGACCTGACACTTGCAGGGAACGTGCCACCTCCACAAAGTTACATACTGTTGCTTTAAGAAGCTTTTGTCCAATAGTTTCTTCACTGTATTTATTGCCAAAAACAGTTGAAGGTGTTAAAATGTTGCCTAATTTTAATGTTTGCTACAACACCAATTAAATTTGAAACACAGATGTGCACCAAGCCCTCCGAACCCGCAGGTGTGAGTGCCGGTGTGTACTTTCAGTTTTTGTGCATGTCTTCTTGGGCATTAAAGCAAAGTGCCGTGAAGGCCACTCTGCATCCGAGAAGGGCCAGATTTATGGAGCGGAGATAGGGCAGCGGATAGGGGAAGAGGAATGAAGGAGAGGGGGAGATAGGAGCGCCGAGTCAGGGCCGAGGCAGGAGCGTGGGAGGGAGAGGTTATTTAGTCAGGGGACAGAGATAGATTTGTGGCTTGAGTTCAGGGTGAGTGTGGGCAAAACAGCGAGACACTGCTCTGCCCCAAGCTAAGAGGTGATAAAAGGGGAGTAAAAGAAGCAGATTGGCAATAGACATGTTCCAGGTTGCAGAGATGGGAGGACTTTGGCATTCAGTGAGGTGTGTTCAAGGCCTCTGAATCTAATCAAAAGTGTGAAGTGACGGGTGATTCAATAGATAAATAACCCCAGGAGCGATGAAATACAATACTGTGCCAAAAGCAAACATGAAAAGGTGTGTCACTGTTTCAAACAATTACAAAATTGCAAAAATGTCCAAACAAAAAATTTGGAAATGCCAAATGAGCATGGATTTTTCTAATTTGGCTGATTTGGCTCATATTTATTTGACAGGCCAGTATAGCGTGAATGGGGTTGAAGAGTGGGAGGGACATACAGTAAAGTGACCAATTCAATTTTTCAGTTCAATTAAATTCAGTTTCTTTTTGTAGCGCCCAAAATCACAACAACAGTTGCCTCCATGAGCCACAGGTAGAAAGCAGTTTAACTAGCAATTGACCCTCCTTTCTCGGCAAGGAAAAAACACAAAAAGACAAAAATCCCTGTGGCAATCCAATCGTCCAGGACACATTAGATGGTTAAAACTATTGCTGTAATAGGATGAATCACGGTGGATTTTCTCCAAAGCCTAACTCTCGCTGTATGAAATGACTCTTTAGTAAACATAATTTGTCATACTTACATAAAACTGTGCTGTACGTGGTATTGCCCCTCTGGTCTAGTCCCTGTCCACAAACAAGCCTGGTGCAACCCGAAAATGTCTCTCATTCAGCAACAAAGGGCTTTTCCGTGTGGAGATCTCTTGTGTCTAATTAGAAGAACATAAAGTGTCTTGTAAATCGAGATTAGCATGCAGATTCAAGTGTCTGGATGCTTTCTCACCGTCTGCCTCGAAAACCTCAGCCTGGACACATGTTTTGGAATACAGCCTTTTTCCGGATTTGGCCACAGCATTGTCTTGTTGTAAATATTTGTATGTGTTGTATTGGACTGCAATTGGAGCGACTGGCAGCGGAAGAGGAAGGAGACAGATCACAGAGAGTCTGCATTTGGCATATTTAGCATTCAACCAGAACCTGCCGAGCAGATCTGGAAAATTAAATGATACAATTGTGCGGCTGCTGATCTGAAATCTCTTCCACTGTAATCAGCAGCTTGGCAGACGCTTCACATCATGAGGAAATGTAATGCATTTGCCCCAGACTGGCTAAAAACAGGCTGTGTACCCACAAACAAAAACAAATGGTAAACCGCTACCAATGTTTAAAATAGACCAATCAGGCGTAACGTGACTACTGACAGATGAAGTGAACATACGGAATATCTATTTAACATATAATGGGATAGAGTTGGCACAATGGAACATTTAATCCTCAAAGTTTAGGCGTTGAAACATGAAAATGAAGCAAGGATTTGAGTAAATTGTGATGTCTAAACCATATGTCAGTTCTTAAAGTGTGTTTGTGATCGATCAAAAGTGTTCCAAGTATGAACAGGGGTGCAAGGGCGAAATATGGAGATTGTAGCAAATGTAGTAACCCTAACAATTGAAAACGTGAATGGTGCTATATGATAATGTAGAGCGACGTGATATAGAGTTACATTAAAGATGGGCAATGAATTGTCTAATTTGTTATTTTAGACGCAAAATTCATATTTTGTTATACTGTATTTATAGTCGAAGAAAACTGAAAATTGATTAAATAAATTTAAAGAATAGAAACTAGATATTTTGCTCTTGTGTGTTGAATTTTAGCCTACTTTTTGCGCAATACAAGAAGCTTTATATTTATAATTTAACTGTTTATAATTGACATTTATTAACATTTTCAAACACAACACTGAACAAAACTGACACAGAAACCATTAAAACATTTAAACAGTTGCAGACATACAAACAAAAGTTGTCCCATAGCTCAATTACAACATTAATCCAATTAACTGCAGGTTTTTGCGCCTTTCTAATATAATCTCATTATCATTATCTGTAGAATTCCCCAAAATTCATTTTTCGTCCATCTACATCGTGCAGCCCCTAGGCAACATATTAAGCAGATGGCCGTAATGTTTTAGCTGACCGATTTTGATCATTTTCTTTGCCAGGTTTCGCAGAGCTGCAGACAGACATGACAGACCTGACCAAGGAGCTGAATCGCAGCCAGGGCATCCCATTCCTGGAGTACAAACAGTTTGTCACTCGCACGTTCTTCCCCAAGGTGAGGAAGCCTGCTTTTGTCTACTATCTCGTCACATCTAACACACTGAAAGTAGTATTTTTCTCAATGGGGTTTTTTAATATTTCTACCAGCCAGCACGTGCAATTTCACATTTCCCACTGACGCTAATCTATAGGAAAGAAATTCACCTTGTAACTTTGAGAACACACAGTGGACACATTGCCCCCTGCAGCCGTGCTAATGTGTTCTCTGTAGGTAAGCACTTTTGTGATGGGTGATCTTGCCTCCAGGTAAAATCTGTCGGTGGAAGGGTGTTTTACAGTAATGGCAGACACAATGAAACTCTAACCGCTAATGACTATATCCAGTGGACTTTTTAAGCTACTCCAAAGTATAAATTGAGAAGGGCTGGATCAGGAATGGTATCTGGTGTAAAATCTAAATCAAGAACAAGAGCAATTGTAGATTAAGTAAGAGTCGTTAAGTAAATAGTCATATGCTAATAGTTTACTTCCTCTGCTATAGTTTGTATGAAGTATGTTTCATATTTAATAACAACAATTTATTGGTCTTACTTAGCTCTTTTTTTTTTTTACTTCTTATATGTTAGTAATAAATCCTTTCTCTAAAAGTTCTGTCTCCATTACTTCCACCTCTTCTTCGTCTTCCTTGCTCGATGTTTCCTCCTGCTCTTCCCAGGCCTAGGTCTAGACCAAACTGACCGAGGGTGCACCCGAGTTTCCAAGGGATGCAAAGACAATACTCTTACATTAACAGCAATTATTTTTCTCACCTCAAATGAGGGCGCAAACACTACTAAATGAGTGTGCAATGCACCTTTTTGTTCCCCTGTAGACCCGGGCTGTCTCTTACTCGTCACAGCTTGTTAGAAATGTGTTCATGTCCTCACACTTACACTCTACATGTCATTATTCCCACACTATCCAGTATAATGCGGACATCGATGCATTTCTGTGCCAATCATCTTCGACCACCACAAATCATTCACTCATACATTGACACAGCAGTAGTTCTAGCTAGGAGCATTCAAAAGAGGACCATTATCAACTCCAAAACGAAATTCTGTCACCAGCAGACGAATTAGGAGCAATGGTCACAATCATGGAGTAATAATTTAGTAGTTTTGAAGCAATTGCATTGGTTCCTTGCGCTCCCCGAGGCAGATGATTAAATGTGACAACACAAGAAGGTATAAACCAGAAGGCAAAACAAAAAATACACAATCAAAATATTTCGTTTGGTCTGACCACAGAACTGGATTCTGATGCAGACAGAACAATGTCGGGCACAGAGACAGCAAAACTTTCTCTTGATTTTTCTAAACACTCTCCTCTTTTCTCACACGCCTGGCCTGTTGTTGTGAAAGCGAACATCCTTGTGCAATGTCATATGACTTCAGTTGTTTTGTTGGACACCGGACTCTGTTTTCTGGTTGTGAAGGAAATGAGCAAGGAGAGTGTTGAAAGGCAGAGCGCAGAGGAGCATAAATCCTACTGTTGCTGCCTTAGTATTGTCTCGACAGAATTTTCCGCAAAGGCAGCAAAATACTATACCGAAGTTACAGGGGGCGGGTAACAAGATAGTTTTACTCTGGTGATCTACTTGAGTACAATTTGAGCATAAAAACAGTCTTTGAAGAAAGGTAGATTTAACTTCTCAGCATAAATTATCAGTTATTGCACTTTTTTGTACCATGTTAATTCCATCCTATAGACCTTTCAAAACTTTTGTACATTTTGGAATGGAGGCAACTGGAGGCAAATGTGATAGAATATAGATGATTTTGGCAGAGTGATATCAGAGCCTGTTTTAAAGACATTTACAATTAGGTTTTATGAAACAAATACAAGTCAAGAAATAATTATTATATAATTTTTGTCATATATTACATACTTTACAAGAAATTATACTTTTTGTGAACCTAACATACAATTTTAAGGATAGATTTTCCCCCCATCTTTTGTAAAAGAAAAGCAAATAGACATTTCTACCCTGGACATTCTAAATTGTTGTTTATTTTTTGTATTTAAGATTTAAAGTTATTAGCGTTTTGGTTTAGATGTCAGTAAATTATTGAAAAAGTGTTGTTGTGGCCTACTTGATTTTGCCTCCAGTCGCCTTGCAGAATTTTGAACATTTTGATGACACAGCATTTCAAAGGGTCTATTACCTCTTAATAATGTGCTGTAAAGTGCCACTGTAGAAGTGGCGCAGTAGAACAATGACACTGTAATAGAACATTATCAGTAGCTGTAGTGCTGGTTGTGGAAGTATTTAGTAGACTTAAATTATTTTTCCTAACCTTTTTTATTTAGTGGAATCCAGATTTATGGCACGTTTTCACTGCCTCTGCTTCTCTGAACATGTCATTGTCTTTTTTCACAGTAGCTCCTCTCCTAGCCAATTACTCACTGACAAAAAAGTGTGAAGGCCCAGTTTGAAAACGAGCCAAAAGTAACTGCCCTGAAATGACAGATTGAGTTGAGAGCTTCTTCTTGGCTTTAAGTCAATTTTCCTGCAAAACCATTACAGCTCATGACTGTCAGTGTCACGGAGTCATGTTTCCTTTTCATGGTCAGTCACACAAAATTCAGCAATTCGGTTCCAGTCTGTAAATCTGCACCAAAGTCCCAGAGACAGAGGTGAAACAGAAATATATACTATACACAGAATTGTTTGTGTTTTTTTCCTCTAAATGATATACTTTCTAAAAACATAAGCATTTTAGAATTATGGAATTAGGGTTATCTTTTTTAATAGCTTTTTCCACAAATTACAAAATATTAATACTTTTTTTCAGATTTTTCAGACGTCGGTACTGCTTCCACTTCTGCCTTATGGTTAACCGTTTGTGTCTCTTTCAGATGTCTTTGGATTATGAAAAAACCTTGGTTCTGCCCGTCTATGAGAACGATTCGCTGGGACCTAAAGCGATCCCGGAGACGCACCCTTTGCTGCAGGACTGGCAGGTGAGGGGTTAAGCTGTTAGGACCTGCATCTGCCACACTGCCTTCATTTGGCAACTTTTTAACTCCTTTTGTTTCTCAACTAGGTCACAGTGAAGCTTGTTAGGGTTTTTGTCGTTAAGAAGTTTGGGGAAAGCACATTGTGCACTTCTGCTTGTGTGCACTTCTTATGTGTCTCAGGACTTAACATGTTTGTGCTGCCATGCATACAGTAGCGAACTCATTTTCTTTACAAAAACAACTGACCATAAGACTTTTTTAAAAATGAGTTATTTAATATAAATACACCATCTTTTAACCCAACAGTTCTATATAATTTAACACCAAGTACCACTTGAGAAATAATTGCAATTTCACATCATTTAAAATTTATTGGGGAACCCATCAATAGTGTTTAGTTAAGCTACAGTATGCGTATACAGTAGAATGTCATTGTGGAGATATAAAGGAAACTAAATATTAAACAATAATTAAAATGGTCTGAACCAGATTTTTACCAGGACCATGGCTAAACTTGAAACCAGAACTGACCATGTATTAGTCATTAGTGCCACCAGAACAACCGCTCCCTTTAACATTCACTATCTTTGTGGAGATCAGCTGAGAAATACAAGTGTTACTGCTATATTACTTTTGCATGTCATTTAATGGTTTCTTTTGAGTGAGACTTCCTGAAACCTGCTTGTCAAACACCTCGCTGCCCGCTAAGTTGATGACAGCTGTTGACACACACTTCCCACGGAAAAATACAGCATCAATCTCCAATTCACCTCAGTCTCACGGAAATATAAATGACGTCTTGAGTGAAAGACGGTAAGAGGCCATGCACTTTCACACACCTCTGTGCCAAAACGCCCAACAAGGGAGGAGGCACGTGCACGTTTGAGGGTGCGCATGAGAGAAAGTAACGATTGCGGGTGCTGGTTTTGGGTCGGCAGCCGGGGGAGCTTGTCTAACAGTGATGAAGTGCCTTGGATCCACATCGTCTTCCCAGGAAGTGTTTTCCAGGTCACAGCAAATAAATCTCACAGGCGGGCATTTATCTTACTACACACCCCTGCTCTCCTTCTGTCAGCCTCCAAAACCACACCATATGGCCGCAGTCCAGGGGGAAGTCTTCATCACCACCTCTGCTTAGTCGCACCATAGATAGACCATACTCATTAAGTCGACTCGGCACATTTAGAGACAATTGCAACCCAGCGAGAGGACCCAAAGTAGGAGATACGGTAATGCAGTAGGGACCGGCCACAATAGTAAGGGGTCTAACGCAGCATGTGATGGAAAGATGAATTGTGGGCTGGTTAGGGCACAGGGGGTGAAGTAGATTAGGAGGACCCAGCAGGTGTGTAATGCATTGGTTCTCAAACTGAGGTGAGGCTGTGACTGGTGGTGCCCGAGCTTCTTCTGGTGGCACTGGTTTTAATTTAAATGGTCAGTTTAAATTCCGCTCTAGTTTGGTGTAAGTTTAGTTTTACAAAAGTATACTGTCTGTAGTTTACTTATGTACATTTTACAGTACATACAGTACACAGGAACTGGACTGGACTCATTTGTTTTGTGGGGTTTATTTGAGCACATTCACGGTGACATCCCACCAGAGGGTTTTGAGTTCATGCCAGAGCTTTTGGGCAAAAAAACAAACAAAAAACAAATAAATAAAATACACACCTAAATGTCACAAAAAAAAGAAAAAAAGAAACTGATTCAAATTGTTGACCGAAGATCAGCACAATTTATCATTACAATATCTACATTTAACACTTTACTGCAACGGTTCTCCAATCTGTGTGAGATACTTTTACTTTTTACTCTTAAAATACATTTTAAACGAGTACTTTAAAACTTTACTAAGTTTAGTTTATTTGTTTATTTATCAGGGACAATGCACATAAAAACATTGACCTACACAAAAGAGGAGAGATGCTTTCTCCTGTATTTGTACTTTTATTTAAGTAACAAGATTGACTACTTCATCCATCACCATCACTGGAAGTTTAGTTTTGATTTTGATTTTTTTTTTATATAGTTCTGGTTCAGTTCTGGTTTAGTCCCAGTGTTTAACCCTGGCTTGGTCCAGGTGTAGGCACAGATATAGTACTAGTTTAGTCCTGATTCTTGTCCTGGTTATGTCCTTGTTTAGGACAAATTAAAGAGACCTTGTATAGTTTCCCCCTCAAGGACGTCTTTAAAATTGTAACATAAAACTAAAACTACAGTTTCATGTAAAGAGTTTCATCCAAACTATTGCAATGCATTTGGAATACATGATAAAGAAAATGTGTGTTTTAATCTATCTCTCTGATTCAGCAGGCTAACAACTCTACAAAACCCAACATAGAGGAGGGCATCACTATGTTCTCAACTCTCCTCAACAATAAGCACTTTCTCGTCACATTTGTCCACGCGCTGGAGCAGCAGAAGGACTTTGCAGTTCGGGACAGGTAAGAAAAAGATTAAAATACTGCATCAATTCCTGACCTTTTTTTGTGTCTTAATTAGGTAGTTCCACTCTGGGCTAACCATATAAATCTCAGTGGTCAAATTAATGTATATTTATATTTTACTTTTATTTATTTTGGATCAACATTAAATAATTAAATAAATGACTATGCATGAATTGAAACAGTTTTCCCAAGTTATACTAAGATCTGGTTTGCATTTATGAGTCCAAAGCCTTTATCGGACTGGACTGCTGTGGTGTGAAAAGGGGAGAGAGAGAGAGAGAGAGAGAGAAAAAGAGAGAGTATAGACATTCAGCAAATGGTGGAGGCCAGGACTCAAACCCACACTACAGCGGTGGTTCCAACCACAAATGTGCAACGCCTTAAACCACTGCACGAAAAGCGAGCTCAGCAAATATATTTTTTAATAAAGTATGGGACCTTCCTGTAAACATCCCTGTTGTAAATAATCTCGCTGCCCATTCATCGCGTCATTGTGGAGATCCTCTTAAAGACCAGAGAAAAAGTCCCGCCTGAAGGCCACATCCTCGTCCCATCCCTGGAGTCAGCACTTCCTGATTGATGCACGTCTGTTTGTGCTGGATTAGAAGGGACTTTGTGAGGGAAATCCCCTGCACCTCTGGACGCGCCTCACCCACTGCATTACATCAGAGCTGTTTTTGGCCTCTGTCACAGGTGCAACCGGGACGACTCAGGGCTGCTGTTATTTTTAAATCTCCACTGACCACACACTGTCAGGGTATGTTTGTAAGAGCGTGTTTTCTCTCAATGGTCACATAATTCTCTCTCTCACTCTTTCCAGATGCAGCTTGGCGTCTCTCCTCACTATCGCCCTTCATGGTAAACTTGAGTACTACACCAGTATCATGAAGGACCTGCTTGTGGATTTGATTGATGCCTCGGCCTCCAAAAATCCAAAATTGATGCTTCGCAGAACAGAGTCTGTCGTGGAGAAAATGTTGACCAATTGGATGTCTATATGCATGTATAGCTACCTCAAGGTAAGTGCAGTTTCTCGTCAGAAATTGAAAAATTGTGAATATGATGTTGTTTTTTAAATATTCTCAAATTACACATAAGCATTAGCCTTTGCTGTTTAATTGAATCATATAACAATAACTGTCACCTTTTCTGGACTCGGTCAAATTGATGGCTGAACTTGTCTAATAGCTAATGGTTTTCTAAGTGTCTAAAGCAAACACTGCCATTAGGGTTAAAGGTCAGATGGCGCTACAGACTTAATTGGTACTAAAATATGCCACCTTACTTATATGTTACTAACAATTGTCATTTGCATATATACTTCCATCTTTGGCTTTTTAGCGTTATTCCCGTAATTCCTTCACATAACTCAGCTTTTGCTCACTTGCAGGAAACAGTGGGCGAGCCTTTCTTCCTGCTGCTCTGTGCAATCAAGCAGCAGATCAACAAGGGCTCGATAGACGCCATCACAGGGAAGGCACGCTACACCCTCAACGAGGAATGGCTGCTGCGGGAGAATATTGAGGCCAAGCCGCAGGTCAGACACACCACAGTCACACACTGACCTTGAACAGCCAATCCCAGACGCACAGATTATTCATTTAACAGCCTTAATGGTGCATAATGCAGACAATTCAGCCTGTTTTGGAGCTTTGGAACGGTGTTGGTCAAAGGATGTCAGTGTTTAGAGTTGTGATTTGTCTTTGTGATTTCATCCGTTACATGAACAAATGACTTATTATATTTTATTTTAATATTAGTGACTACATATACATAGACATAACTTACCCTGTAATAACATCTGATTATTAACGTGTTTACATGCACATACATTTAAAATGAGTCAAGCTTTTACAGTTCGTCTTTAATTATTGTTTCTACTTTCTTCTTGTTAACACATGTAAAGGTATGAAATCAGATAATTATCAGATTTCTGACATCGACATAATGTAGCCACTAAGAGAAATTCATGGCATAATTAAAACATTTAATTCATTAAAAATAGAAAACTTTGTCAATAACTTGTTATTGTCTGTAATACACGGTGGATTTACTTGCTCTTCTTATTCTCTTATTCTTGCCAAATATTCAGTTTCTGATTAATATATCCCTCCCACTTACACACGCAGTCATGACGAGAAAACCTGAATCACTAATTTTCCACTCAGGGTTGTTTTGCCTAATCAACAAAGCTTATACTAATGTTATGATAAGTATTTTGCTTTGTTTTTTTGTTTTGCAGAACATCAATGTATCTTTCCAAGGCTGCGGCATGGACTCTCTGTCTGTCAGGGTCATGAACACAGACACAATCTGCCAAGTGAAGGAAAAAATCATAGAGGCCTTTTATAAAAATCTGCCATTCTCACATTGGCCCCGAGCGGAGGACGTAGACCTGGGTAAGAAGGAGAGGACATTTTGGCTGATTATTTTCAGCCTTCCTATCCGACCACCTTGTATGAGATATAGTAATCTTCTTTTGCAAAAGGTCAATTCCCCCTCATGAAGCTCAACTAACCTGAGGCAGCAATATAATAAATGACAGAATACATTGAGCAGGGTGTACAGTCATAATCACAAAGAGTTATTGCTTTCAAAATCCGTGGAGCCCCAGAGCTGATTTGATTAATGGCCGGGGAATATTTCCACAGGTCGTGACACAGACAGTTAGTGCTCAACAGCTCCTCTGTGTTCCCATATACTTAGTTACAAATTTAGGATGAAATTGTTATAGAACGTTAGAATATCATTTCCAATATCCTAACTAAAAATCCACTGTAACGGATAAGCCAATGTACTTTTGGTGCCTCCCCTAAAGCTGGTTAAAGTGTGTGTCGCGATGGGAAGTGCATGTTATATAGAGCTTCTAGATAGTGAATATGCACAAATAAAGTAAAAGAAAGTAAGAAATTATTATTATTGTTGTTGTTTTTTTTTAACTTTTTGTCACGCTCTTTGTTATAAAAGGTCTTTTTGTATATGTTTTACAGTCTGTATTATCCAGATAACAATATATTATCAACAAATTGAATATGCTAATTTTTTATAGTCGACTAGTCACAATTAGTTGATTAGTTGTTACATCCCTAATGTTATATGCTCATGTAATCATTACTTAATTATGTCAAATGTCTATAGGGATTCAAACCCACCTTTTTGATTGTCTTTTCTTGGAATTTACTGTAATTTTGATGCAATGCGACATAGTTAATACTATTTCTTTAAAATTTCTCTTTTGTTTTAACAAATACTTGACAACCGTTCATATTTTACGTACAGTGCCATTGCCGTCTTACACTCTCATTTTCTTACTCTTTTTCCACACTTCTGCCTGTCTTTCAGAGTGGTTCAACTCCGGTAGCAACAGTCGACTTCTGCAGGATCTGGACAACTCGTCAGTGATGGAAGATGGCAGGAAGAAGCTGAATACAGTCTTCCATTACCAGGTGTGAATAACTATGTGTGTGACTAAATGTGTGTGCGTCTGTGTGTGTGCGTGTGTATGTGTGTGAGGTCTCCGAGGTGGTGGCTGTCATCTGTTGTGTCTGTATATCCTGACAATCTAACAGCAGCAGCGGGTGGCTTAAGGTGAGAACTCCTTGTAAATGGTGTCCTCTGTGGGTGGGCTGGCTCCACTTTCACTGGGGCTTTATACGAGGTCCAGACCAGTCTATAACCTGATTGTACTCTGACATACAAGACAATAGCAAAGGAAAGTCTATTTATACTTCAGGCAGTTTTACTTATTACAAATTACAATCAATGATATGGATTTTCTGGAAACTCCAAATGCAGTATTAAATACAAAAAGATTTGACGTTAGGCAATAAACATAGATGTTTAGAAGTTAGGCAATAAACACAGATGATATGAATATGTATATAAAAATTCAAATGTATAAACATCATATATATCATCATCATCATATATATGTATAACATATCTCTATTGTATAACATATTTGTATCTAATATTAGTTATTTATAGAATAGTTATGTATAGAATTGGGCTGCAACTGCCGATTAATTTAGTAGTCGACTTGTCGTACTTTTTTTTTTTATGGCCTACTAGTCGATTAATTGTTGCAGCTCTATTTTAGAAAACCATATGGCCAATCTCTTAATCAGCAGTAAAATTACCACTAATTTTGACTCATGAGGAAAAATAAGCAGTGCAAGTGTTATGTTATTGTTTCCTTTGTGGAGATCATTATGAATGTTTGCTTATGTCCCCATTCATTTGCACATGAATAAACAGACATTAGCCGACCTCTGACTTTTGCCCGATTACCTGTACTCGCTAAGTGCTTTGTTTAGTTTAAGCTGCTCCTTGGGACTGAAGCTGTGAAAGCGATGAGGCGCAGCCGTGTACTAACAGACTCAGGTTCACTGGAAAAGACTGCTCAATCCATTTCACCAAGACTTGACTTTAATGAGCCAAGTTTGTCTCCCGCCGATAGACAAACATATGCATCCCTCATCACTAATCGCTGGACCCCCGAGAAGACATTTTAGGGGATGGACCTTTTCTTAACAAAGACTAAATCAGGACAAATACAGGACTGAAGGACTGAACCAAAAGCAAACCATTATTACAAGCAAGCTTAAACCAAAACTTTTATTGGTTTAAACTGGTTTGAAATCAGGACTTAACTAAGACTGAGCCTGGATTAAACTGTAGGATGAAAGATCAGATATGAACCAGTATTAAAACGCAATTTGGAAAAGGTTTTAACACCAGTAAACCAAAATCAGAGTCGGATTGTATTCACTCCCAAGGAAAAAAAAGACCAAAACAAAGAAAGAAAGAATACAACAATTAATTATAAAACTTGTGTAAACCAATCCAGAATAAAAAGGATAAGGAGCGCTTCATGGGTACAAATATGTCCAAAAAATAGATTTTTAAAATGATCCAAAAGAGTTGCTCAATTAGTGAAAAAGGTGCTCCTTTACAAGAGAAAATAGCTCAGTCTGTGGATAAAAAAGTTGTTGGAAAATATTTTGAATTTTCCCAAAGACAAAAATCCAAGGCAGTCTGTTAGTTCAGAAAATTAAAAAACCTTTACCACAGCATGGCTATTGACATAAAATACATGTTTCGAACCAGCATGGCCTTCCTCACAGTGCAAATACTCTTTTCTCATGTTTAAACCAATATTTTTCCTTTTAACCAAGATAATGTTAGGACTAAACCAGCCTATTCACTTTAAAATAGACCCAACCAGGACTAAATCAGGACCAAATCTTGACAAAACAAATTGACGATGCCTGCTCTATCCATTTCACCACAACGCGACTTAAATGATCCGGGTCGGTCTCTTGTCGATTTACCACCACAACCTCGAATTTATACCAATCGACCAAACATGTGCAGCTCTCATCACTGCCACCCCCTAGAGGGCATTTGATGTGATATACCCCAACTAACCTTTGACCTCCTGCCCTCTACTTTCACTGTGCAGATCCCAGAGGGGGCATCACTAGCCATGAGCATGAAAGACAAGAAAGAAAACACGCTGGGCAGAGGTACGTTCAACAACCTTCACATAAACACACCCACCAGCAGTCACTTTGTCACACACACTTGGGCCGCCCTTGAATAAATACAACCACCCGCTCCATCACTGTAAAGAGGCACATGGTCCGTTCATCAGGAGAACATGATACATCCATGTAAACAAGCTCAGAACCGCACGCCCCTCCTCACCCCAAAACACAAAGCTCACATCTAAGCTAATAAATCACCGCACATAGTCACACGTCTCACAGGGAGAGCTGCCACCGAGGCTCCTTCTCTGCGTTATAGATGTATTCCATTAGCAAATGTCAGCTGGTAGGGAAAAATGCCACTTAACTCGGCCCAATGTCCAGACTCGGCTGTGAATGTAAAAATGGCTTGTTGAGCTTGTTGACAGCTGGTTACATATTCGAGCTGCATGTGTTATTAGAAACAAAAGCATGTCTTTAATGTGTTAAAAGGGAATAAGAAGATGATAACTCAACTTTTCATGTTGTTCCCTCACGAAAACACCAAGACAAAACTGGATTTGTGTTTTGTTTTTATTCACACGTTTGGGTAATCCTGAATATTGAGCTGTTGTTATTGAGCTTAAACCGTTGAGGTCGATTAGTTATGTGTAAAGCTTTGCCTCTTCCAGGAAGCATTTTCATGTGTTTCTACAAAATTGACATGATTCTCTGACTTGTTTCAAACATTTTACTACAGCTGCAAGATTGATCACTATCGAATCGCAATCACAATTTGAAAAGACACAATTAGCAAATCGTAAACGCTGCTATTTTGTGAAGTACCATAATTTCCTCCACAAACAACAAAATATATAACTCTGCAGTATAGATCTGTACAAGCATGTTCTGAAATACGTTTCATTTTTGTCCTATTTTCAGTCTTCTCCATTCAATTCGCCTGAATGCTTTGAACAGAATCCTATTATTAAAACATAAATGGCGCCTCTAATCGCAATATTTGCCTGAAAAATCGCAACTGGATCTTTCTCCAAAATTGTGCAACCCTACATTTCACTGTAATGTTTAATGTGAAATCCAGACTCGATTCTTGTGTGATATTAAGGGCTCAGCAGGCAGCACTCTTATGCTACTATAACCTGACACTATTGCCACAGTCTGGAGCCAAGTGGACTGGCCTTTACAGCAGCAAATGTTTTTTCAGAGAGAATGCAAAAGCCTCTGTAGACATTTTATGTAAAACGAAAAGTAACAAAACTGTTTTTCATGAAGTTTGAACGTAGAACAATATGTTGCTGCCATTGATAATTTCTGGTGATATTTGAATATGAATAAAGTTTTGATAAGTTGTCAAGGTCAGAGTAAAAAACGTGTTCACAAAGATTCTTTCATAATTTTCTTGTCCTCTTGTCGGACGTGTTTTTGCCTTTTTATAATCAGTACTAGACCAGAGCTGTATCCTGCACAGTCTGTGTCCATCAAAGCCATTCACTCAGTGCCAGGAATAGGCTTATGGGCCAAAACCTGGCACTGGCTTCAAAGCATCAAGGGGTGTTATGTGCCTGTAGTGCTCCCTGGCTAATGTGAAACAGTGTCCGGGCTGTGATGAGTGCTGAGGGGCTGGACTGCGGCCCGCTGGGCAGGAGCATCTCTGGCAGGGCTGCCTGTAATGAGAGCACATGAGTATCTGTGTGAAGCCTGAACAAGTATCTGCCATTGTCTCCTATAGCTTTGAGCGTACAATAATCTGCTCTGTATGTTCACATATGCACAATGCCATTCAAGGATTTGTGCCAGTGTGGTATGGCACTATACATCCGGTACTTTAATCAATCAGCTTCGATAGTAATAAACCTCTATAGTGGAACTTTCAACATGCCAAAACTGGCCTGAAACAATTTGGTACTTTCAAATTCTGTGCACATCTACCTCTGAAGAGAAAATTGAACCAATTTTCATCATGCAGTTTGATGTGCATCTGAAATTGAATGCTTCTATATGTCTAGAGTAGGCGCCAAAATTAACAGTTATCTTGATCAATTATAAGTGACATTATCAGAGGCATTTCTGTACGACAACTTGAATTTGAGTGTTGCAAACTCGTGCCGCAGAATGTTTAACGGGGACATTACAAGCAAAATCAACTTTTTGGGGGTTTTAACCTTGCTCACCCTAACCCTGCTCATTATTAGTTTCCTCAATGTTGTATTCTGATTGATTTATGTATGTTCAAGTAACCCTGTATTGTCCTGTAACTGAGGCTTAAGCGCTCAATAAATCCTTGTTTTTATCTACTCTCTATCCCCGCCCACACCTTGTACTTCGCTGTGATTAACTGAAATTATTAAGCATTTTTAGATCAATTTTACGATTTTAAAATGAAAATGCAACTTATGTTACAGTTCAATCCTAAGTACAGGATAAAAAATTATAAATGTCACCTTTAATACACCGATGTATAAATACACCGGGCAATGAAAACTCTCTACACACCGTTGTGCTCATGTTTATGTTTAGTATCACATGTAAACCAGCTCAGTTTAATGCCGTTTGCAAACACTGGCTGAGCATTACCATCTCATTACAGTGGCTCCAGAACCACTCATGGCCTGTGTGTCTGCCTCTGCTAATCTCCCCAACAAACCCCCCACCAACCCCACTCTTTCCTCCACTCTACCCCATCCACCCTAATCACTCCCTCTCTATCTCTTTCTCTTGCTCGGCTGTCAATCTCTGCCTCGTTTTTTCCCTTGGCCTATCTGTCACACACACCTCTGCCCCCTCGTGTCCCCTGGTCTCCACCTCACTGATTGCACATTGTTTTACACACTATACTTCTGTGTCTTTTTCAGTGAAAGATCTGGATACGGAGAAGTATGTGCACTTGGTGAGTACCTCATGTAATCAGACATGTTTTTTCTAATTACATGGTTGAGGACTTTCACTTGCATATACAGGGTATGCACAAAATTGAGTGGTTTTGTGGGTCCTTTTCCACACATTTAAATTCATGCTTACAATTGATAATAACAAGCTAACCTTAATTATCATATATTTATTATTATGATGTTGTATATTAGATGCTGGAGGTCAAAAGCCACTCTAATCTTGGTGATAAACCGGGATTAACTAAGAGGGTTGAATCAAGAAAGCTATGCAATTAGATAAATTGTTAGAAAAAGCATAATCGGAACATCTGAATTCATCCAAAACAAAAGGAAAGTGTGAAGCTTCTCTGAATATTTCCCTCATAGAACGGTCTATTAATGGACTATTTAGAACATATTCATAACTATAAATTACTCTGGCGTTTACAACTTGGGCCTTTTTTAGGTGCACGCTGTTAGTAGTCAGTCAGGAGAGAGGCTGACGACAGAGAAATGAGGTGAGCGGAGGTGAGAAGGAAAGCTGCTGAGAGGACATGACAGCACTAATGCTGCTTAAGCTCTTTTATAAACGTCAGAAAAGATATGGGCCCTTTGACTTCAGAATAATGAGTTCTTTGGAATACAATTTGCCGGGTGAATAGTTAGTTTTCGGGTTCCTTTTTACTGCAAGTTTGAGGGGACTTTGTATGGTTTTTATCCTCACCTGGTAGACCTGCCAGATGCATGATAATATACAGGTTATCTTAGGGCTGCCTGAAATAATGTTTTGTGCCAAATACCATTTATATTTTCCAAAATGATATGAATTTTCCATAAAGCTTAAAATTGAGTAATAAAGGAAACATAGTGGGTGTTGTTACCATGGGTTTACTGCCTTCCTCCTTCTGCTCAAAGACCTTCAGAGGTGAATTGGACATTACACTGAGTGAATAAATGTGTGCTTCAGTCCATGTTTGCAATTAGACCCAAAAAATATAATATGAATATACATTTACCCACTTCTATAATTAAGTTATATATTTTTTAACTTTAGTTTACTTTAAAAGATCCAGCTATTTTTATACAAGTCAATTTATGTGACATACTTTTTTCAAATTTTCTTTTTATATTTTTAAAAACAGATCTCATTTAAAAGATTTAAAAGCTAATTTAAAAGATCAGACATTAATTTGGAAAAAAAATAAATAAATAAAATCCCTTCCATAGGTCACGTGAAAAATGTGAGACATTTTTTTGTTTAATGTGGCTTACGCTTTGATGGTGTCAGGGTTGAAGCAATGAGAAAAATTCCCCTTTTGACTTTCCAGCGCACAGAAGCTGTTGAGCGTTCATGGCTGGTTTCACTGCTTAAACATGTGTGATGACCTTTTGGTGTTTCAGGTCCTTCCTCACGACGAGCTCATGGAGACCAGAAAGAAACACAGACAAAGTCACCACAAGAAAGTGCTGCCGGAAATCTATCTGACACGCCTCCTGTCCACCAAGGTGACTATAAAAGGGCAAAACTTAAATACAAAGACACTTCTTCTATGACCTCTTTTTCATCCCGTCTTGAAAAATGTTAGATCAATGAGTAAACTATTTAAAAAATGTTCAAATCTTTAAAAAGCTATCATTATTATCAGGTCTGCAAATAGGAACACATACGGTATTGTACAGTTGGTGAGATATTTAATCAGTCTGTGTACTTTTTACTTACATTTTTTTGACTTACTGAATTATGGTGAGTCTTAGAGAAAAATTTGTCCTCTGCATATGTCCTGTCTTTCAATGCCACTGTGGAAACCTGTGGAATTAGGCAGAGAAATTAGGATTACAATTAGCAGTGAATAGTGAAAATTTTATTGTATTGAATAAATACGTGAAAAATCATTGCTGCAACTTCACATAACATGGAATGAGGCAACATAAAGTATTTTCAGAAACTATTGTTAGTGAACACAGTTTCTCGACTCTTAACTCAGAACTGGCATTTAAAAGTATTTAGTCTATGTAATAAGTCTTTTTAATTTTATTTTAGTAAACTCCTTGCATGCATGCCTTATTTTATCATAGTTTATATTTTACTATTATTATTCACTGTTTCATGTTGCACCATATCACTGAAGCAAGTTCCTAGTTTGTGAAATTTGTTCACTGACTATGGTTATAAAACTTTTTCTTATTCGGATTCTATAGAAGTATTATGCTGCTTGTCTCTGCTCCACAGGGAACTCTGCAGAAGTTCTTGGATGACCTCTTCCAGGCCATCCTCAGCATCCCTCCGGACCGCCCACCTCTGGCCGTCAAATACTTCTTTGACTTCCTGGAGGAGCAGGCAGATAAACGAGGGATAACAGACCCCGACACCCTGCACATCTGGAAAACCAACAGGTAGAAGTTCAAACTAAATATACTATGTCGTCTGGTTAGCTCATTGTACAGGGGAAAGACAGTGGTTAATTGGCTGTGTCATTGTTCCTATGTCTATAGTTTACCTCTTCGCTTCTGGGTGAACATCCTGAAGAATCCACAGTTTGTGTTTGACATTGACAAGACGGACCACATGGACGCCTGTCTGTCTGTCATCGCTCAGGCCTTTATAGACGCCTGCTCCATTTCTGACCTGCAGCTCGGCAAGGTGAGCCAAACCTGTCAATCAACTGATCAACAAAACAAATACCAGCTGCAAATAGCAACCACCTGCTTACATTGACTGACAAAGTAATGCCTGTACTTCTGGCCAGTACACAGTGAATGTGGACTCCAGGTTCTTTGGCGTCCTCTCACCATTATAAATGTGTTAGTTGACTGGTGAGTGCAAATTTCCCTTAGTGAGAGTGAGCAGGGACTCAACTTTTAAACTTATTACAACAGTGTTTCCTCATCATTAGTTTAGTCAGAGTTGTATTTTAATTGCTTAATGCATGTGTGAGTAATTCGGTATCGTCCTGCAACTGAGGCTCAAGTGCTCATAAAATTTTTGTTTTCACCTAGCCCTCATCTCCGCCCACATCCCCTGTACTTAGTTAAAATTCAAATTTCAAGTGATACAATTTCTTAAATGTCTGGAAGCCACAAAATTAAACACATAAATGACAATCCCCTGCTTGTTACAGTGAAATGCCATTATGAGGAGTGGCTTATCAGTTATCAGTTCTGAAGTTTTGACCAAGAAATCCATTAACCTGATCTGTTAGTAAGCCGTTTCAGATCGATACTGCAGTTTAGAATGAATAAGATCTAAAATGATTATCTACTTATGTTATACAGTAGCTGAAAACTAAGTACCTGGGGAAACAACATGGTGTTTTAAACATAACAGTTTAAGAAAGAGAAATTGATCATATTTGATTTGTTTTTTTCTTTTTTACACACAAAGCATTTTTTATCTGTGCATTAACAATTCTCACACTGATGGTGGCAAGCAACCGCTCCTGCCACAGCTGCCCTGGGGCAAACTGGTCGCCATACTGTGCCAATGACCTCTACCAAGCTGTATTTAGATTTAGTGATACAGACACTGGAGAATGGATGAGTAAAATGTCTTGTGCAAGTACACAACAGCAAAAAGAACAGAGGGAGCTAGAAATCAAATGTCAACATTCCAGTTAATAGAGCTAGTGCCCCCAGTGAAGCAAAATAGATGACAAAATTAACTTTTACAAATGGAGGATAACATACCAGAAATCTTTCCCTTCAACATCTCTGCCAAAATATTTCTTTTTCCATTTCTATCTCATCCTGACTCGATAATGTCCCAAACGGTTCAGACTGTCTACCTCTGCCCGTGTTATTTCAGAGCACTGATCCAAGGTCGCGGGCACATGGGGATCTCTTTTGTGCATACGTGTGTGTCTGTCTCTCGCTGTGTGCGGCTGAATGTCAATGTCCTTTACTGCTCACAAATCCAACTCATTCGTCTAACACAGTGACCCTGAGACACTGGCTCTATACGCCCGCTTTCTTCCCCAGAGAGGCCACACAGCCATGCACCTCTTTCACCGGGAGACTGTCAGAGTTGGGTAGTTTTGGGGTTATGAGCCAAAAGGTACAGCGCGGTCGCAGCAGTAATAGTCATTAAATGCGGTATATGCACGGCCTGGTTTAGATTAAAGATCACCAATGTGACGTCTGGCTGTGTTTGCTTTGTGGAGTAACTTTGTTCAAGGATTTTGATATTCAGGACAAATGACTGCTGTAGAAAGTAACTAGATGTCTTCTTGTCTTATAGCTTTTTCAGTAATGTCTTTTACTTGAGTTCATTTTGGACTATAGAAAATAACTTACTATATACCCTATTACATTAGCATAATTCGTATCCCAGCTGCAGCAGTACTATAAATAGAAGCTTTATTGTGCCTTGTTAATATATATAGTAATGATAGTAGACAAAAATTAATATAATTTTTTTTTTTTGAGTTTTCAGATAATGATGGTCATCCATTCTGATTCTTATGTCAGTCTAAAAGAAATGTGGTTAAACATGTCTTTAAATGTATTAGTTGATTTTTAATTATCAGACAAATGTGACATGTCTGTAAAAGGAATCACGCAAGTGCAGAAATATCACCTTATACCCGTTTCATTTTTATTTTTGTTTATTTTTACTATAAACGATATGTTCGATATTCAAAATTTGCACATCTTCATTTTGATATGTTGCTATACAGATCTAATGGTGCAGTATCTTCCTTAAATGTTATGCCACATGGAGTCACTGTGCTTTATTTGCTATTGGGACATCTTAAAGGGAAATTCCAAAATGAAAGAAAAACAGAAGTTGTATTGCAGCATAAGTAATGAAGTAGTTGTCATCATCATCATCATCATCACATTGGCCAACATCTTTCGTTTTTTTTTCTGTTTCAAGTAAATGTAGTTTATTCCTTCTGGTTGATGTGACGTAGCGGGACAGGCCGGTGTAGGGAGGGTACAGCGTCTGGATTAAGGCGGAACAGCATGGGAGACAGCGGGAGAGAGGGGAAATGAGGCGAAGTTGGCTCTCTTATCGGGAGAGAGGCACACAGAGGGGTACATTAGGGGGCACACAGGGGTCACAGGGGTCACCAGGCAGATGGGCCACCAGCAGGAAGTGACCTTGTGGACAGGAAGAGAGGAGGGACTGTGCCACTGGTGCCACTGCATCCTGGCATTAACACAGCCGGACAAAGGGAGGTGTACCAGGGCTGCACAACGGATGCAAATTCATTACCACCATTTCATAACTGCTACTAAGACTTTACACTGTGCACAATTGATCAAAGAATGGAAAATCAAGAGATTAATCAATGAGCCAGTATATTTTACTTGGGCACAAAATCACTCAGCAAAGCACTTGTGTAAGTGATGTATGAACAGAATGTGCTTGGTGGAGGTCAAAGAGGTCTTTGGCATGGAATACCTGCCACATCTGTGTCTTTTTGCCCCAGTGCAAAATGAGCTCTATGAGCTGAATAAAATTAGCTCTACAGTGCAGCCTTTAAATGAATAATGGACTAATGCACATTTGGAGCAGAGCAATGCAACTTGTATCAAATCATTTTCCAGGTGTAAATTGTTCAAAAAAAGTTCAAACACAAAATGAGGAAGTAGGTATTGTAATCTGCTTAGCTAGTTCCTAGATCTAACAAATCCTTTGGCACATTGTTAATATTCTCACAACTTTACATCAACTTATTTCTGACTGTGAAGTGAAAGTGAATGCAAACCACCAAAGCGCATTTAGAGCGCTGCTTTTAGCTCTTCTGGGTTTTCAGGAGATAAAATAGTTATATTATTATATGATACAGACAGCATGCAGGGGTCTCTTTATGGCACACAGTGCTGCTTTTACAATATAGAAAACAAAATGTCAGGTACCCCAGCTTTAAGGGTTACGACAATAAGCATATTCTATTGTATCGCCATTGTTTGTGTTCTTTGTGATAATATAAGCATAGTTACTACATGTCTGTTTAATATCTGGCAGCCCTTGTGCCTATTGCATTCCAGCCACCATTAACAAATGCAGACAAAGACAGGCGCGCTCAGTACACACACTATAGGTGACATAAATAACTCGTGACACGCAGGAATATTTACGCTGTAAGCACATCGGGTAATGCTGAGCGCTGAGGCTGCCTGTCTCCTCTCTCCCTTGTCCTAGTTTTCCTCCCTCCACACACTCCCACAGTCAACAGTACAGTCCCTTTAAAAACGGAATATGCCCACAACCTCTTAGCCTCGCCACTCTTCTGTTCTGCCTGAATAAGCTGCAGAGCCTTAAGTGAAAGTGGAGAGTGTGACCGAGGTAAGAAGCAAGCCTGTTTATTCATTCAATCTGACTCAGACTTTTTTAAAGGAAGCTGTCCACACCTTCCATTGTTTTAAAGAAAATACTGGACCAAAAATGAACATTTATATAGGGGCCTCAAAGTAATATGTGGAATAATGTTGCATAGGGTCACAAACCAGTGTACTCTTTGTGATGGTGCTAGATGCGTGTCAGGTTAATGGATGGCACTACAGGCGAGATGCTTTGATGAAACAAAGACAAAGTACATTTTTTAAACCGTTCGACTGCTCCCTTTTTCATCAGAGTCGCTACGGAGATTTAGTTGTTTTTTACGCTGAATGTAGCAACAAGGAGGAGTGGGTGTGAAGTGTTTAACCATGGACACAACAACAGCACGTCTCCAGCAAGTGGCTGCTTACTGCACCAAAGGCAATGCTTATAGTGTTACCATAAGGTGTTAATATTCTAACACGGAAATATGATACATACAACAGTCCTGCCCACTTTAAAGCCGTTAGGTTCCCCAATTAAATGTTCCATTCATTTTTTTCCATAAACTTCAAATTTTTAATATTAGGAGTTCAGAAGCACTTTTGAAACGTAAATGTTATAATTTAGTGGTTAATGAAGTTTACAAAGAGATTTTGACTTGACTTGTGGTGATTACTTACCACATAGCTGATGAGTATGCTGTCTAATGTTTGTAACATGTTTGTAAATAATGTGTGTACGTTTTTTTTGGAAAGTCCATGGGAAAAATGCATCCAGAACATCATGTTGGGCGGTCACTGTTAAGCTGCATTGTATTGTTTAATTCTGGATTTAGTCCCAATTTTGATGTTTCTGAAGTGTAAATGCACCCTTAATAACTGATACATAAAATACATTTGGTTCACTTAATTGAACTTCAGAGAGTAACTTTCCCACAATATTCAAATCCATCGATATGAAGATCCTCTGGCTACATAATGATTCTCTTCATTTCCTCCTCAAGGACAGAATAGGTGCAATAATGATTACTAACAAGTTCATTTCCACCCCTCAGAGAGTTCTTCATCAAATCTAAAATTAATTTCAATGCTCTCCCATTAGGACTCACCCACCAACAAACTGCTCTACGCTAAGGAGATCCCCGAGTACAAGAAGAGAGTGCAGTGGTATTACAACCAGATCCAGGAGATGCCGCCTCTGAGTGAGCAGGAGATGAACGCACACCTGGCAGAAGAGTCCAGGGTAAGTGGATATTATATTTGAACGCGTCTGTGTGATGCCTCAGTCGTCCATGTAGATTCCATAGCAAAAGAAAGTTTGGATTCTGTCAACTGGACATACATTTTTACGTTTCATGACTCATCCAAGTACAGGGAGGTTCAGCTCTGGTAAGGGACAGGCTTTCATATTTCTATTTTCGCAAAATATGACCCTTCCCTTAAGAAGCTACTTGAAAAAAATGCATTCACTCTTAGAAACGTTTGACAGAATTCAACCTTCTTTTCTATTTTGAACATGCATTAGAATACAATAAAGGAAATAACCAGACAAATCTTGCTCACTGAGAAGTATAAATGAAAAAAAAAACTTTAACATTAACTTTTTCTTGTAGAAATACAGAAATGAATTCAACACTAATCTGGCCGTGACAGAGATCTACAAATATGCCAAGAGATACCGAAACCAGGTATGTTTTATCAATTGGAAATCTGATTCATTTCTGATACAGCGATGTGTCTAAACTGGCCTTTCACTTGCAACACCTCGGCCCGCACCCTCTGCTGTATTAAGTTTCTCATCTGGGCATCAGAGCATGACATACCAGCTCAGATTATTGTCTCTCAAACCGAGTGTCACAGCCACTCAAGTAAAGGTGCTGGTGTGTTGGCAGTGTGAAAGTCATTATTTTTTCTTTCTCATAGCGTTTCTGGGTAGAGCTTTATGTCAATGATCCTTTTCAACCCACATGTTCTACTAAAGCCAATTCAGCACAAGTACCAGTTTAGTATAGGACTGTTGGTTAGATTTACACCTACCTGCTGCTTACATGTCATTTATCCTGGTTTGTTACTGGTCCAGACTGTATATAATTGGGACATCTTAAAGGCTGATGCAGAACATACATGTATTTACCTTATGTGTTGGATTGACATAATATCATCTGACTATCGTTATCGGGAGAATCTGAAAAACATATTAAACATTATTAACATTATACACTCCTATTACTGTATTTAATTATTTGAAATGGTTATAGATATTTAGTAGGTTATATTTGAGAACATGGAGTAAAAGTGCATGCCCTACAATTACCACACGAGTAAAATCATCAAATATATTAAATTTCAACTCAGCACTGGAGCTGCTTAATGTCATGTTCCAGCTCTGACCCAGCTCCTGCCCCTCCTCCAGTCAGTCTTGTGCTCTGTAGTACTGCGAATATTCTCCAGAGAGGCTTAGTCAGTGGTGACTGTGCCTTAATAGAGAGCCCTCATGATAATACCATTTAGCTGCCTTCCTCTGTCAGACTACTGTACAGACATGGGCCAGGGGCTTAGAGCCTGATTCACAGTGCTGTGTGAATGGGCGCTGATTGCCTATTCTCCCTGCTTCGGCTCAGCTCTCTCTGCCTGGTAGCACGTCGCCGCTAAGAGCCCATAAATCCCACTGACACTATGACAACTATTGGGCATGAAAAACACAGCCGATGTGGGTTCGGTAAATAAGCGGTGAAGAGCCTTTGTGGTGTGGAGGCATGCGTGAAGAAGGCAAGAGGCTGGAGCACGTTTCACCCGCTCTCCTCGACGCTCGAACGCTCGACAGACACTAAAAGTACCCATTGTTTTGTGTTGTTGCGTCAGGCTCACTCCAAGGTTTTTTTCCCGTGGTTGATTTTTACTCTGGGGAGGAAGCCATGTTTGAAGCGTCAGTGAATTTCTTACGTTTATAGTTAGTATGATCTGTCTTTCTGCCGTAGTTAACCTCAGCGTGACCATCGAAGCCCCATAGTTGCAAAATATCTGATAGAGCTAAGCTGAAAATGTTGGGTTTAGTTTATTGTCATATTGCACAATATTTCATGGGATTATTTTGACTGTTCCAATTTATAGCTGCAGTCTGGTACAGGTACATCTTCAAACAGCACAGGTTTACCTTTTCCCTTTTGTTTTTTCAGTACAAAATAACTGTCAAATATTTTCTGCTGGGGTGGTTATACGGTTTTTATTTAATTTAAAGGGGACATATCATGCAAAATCTACTTTTTTGGCCCTTAGATACCTTTTATTGTGTACTGTGGGTGTCTGGTAGAGGCTAAAAGTTTAAATTAATCACTTAAGTAGCTGCAGAGATATATTTATATAAATTTTGCAACATATTTCTCAGTTCGTTCGAATATCCGCATTATCTGTTACATATTTTTATCTATTACGTCACAGCGGAACTACTAAACAAGGTCAAGAGCTTCCGGCAGAGACCGCCATCTTTATTTTCCTCGTAGCGATTTTGTAGTCCAAGCGCAAAGATGTCAAAGGTGCGAGTAGACAAGTTAAAATGCTCTGTTCTTGGTTGTGTTACCAGCACAACTCATTACACCGACCGCCTGCATCTGAACAACTGAGATCGGCTGGTTACGTTTTATTTTTCGCGGTGATGTACCACTGACAGTGGGGAAAGTTCAGTTTGTGTGCTAAGCACTTCAAAGAGGAGTGCTTCAGTAACCTCCGCCAGTACAACGAGGGATTTGCTCAAAGATTGCATTTGATCGAAGGGTCAGTTCCTTCGGTCTATGGAGATGACGATATAGTGGAGCGGTAAGTCAAGAAATGCTGAAACACTGTTTATTAGACCTATTTTTTATCCAGTCATTCTTTACCTGTGTTCTGGCCATTTGTGAGGGATTAGCATTACACCTGTAGCTGCCCATCTTTTACTCGGCTGTTTTCCAGCTGCTTAGGGCACATGTCTTTATATACACATATAATACATTTATGTTTTAGGTTTTCATAAGGCAGAACTCACATCAGACTGCTCGTAGCTAGCGTTAGCATGTCGCTAGCATTAGCGCCAGCAAGCGTAGCCCGCAGCACCTTAACTACACCTGACTGACTTGACAGTAGCCTTTTTTCCCGGACTGTTGTTGTAGTAAGATGGTAAAGTGAGGGTCCATTAGACAACCTGCTAATATCTTTCACACACAGTTAAGCTAACGGAGCGCGTAGCGAATTACATAGTAGTAAACAAACCATTGAGACGCAGCCATTTGAAGTCTTTGCTGCGGAGGATCGTCTTCTTCGATTTCCTCTTGGTCTGTGTCAGACTCTGGCTCGTGGCTGGATGTTGATTTCTTCGCTTGTTTCCATTTTTCGATTGTCATTACGTTTTTTCTAACTTTGGAGAATTTTTGGATCCGACAGACGGACTGTGTTTGGGACTACAACAATGGCTGAACAGGGAGCATGCATGCAATGCGCATGGGAGGGGTGGGGTGCGAACTAAATCATTTGCATTTAAAGAGACAGTGCCAAAACAAGGCGCTCAAAAGCGCTCCTTACAAAAGGGGTAAAAGAGAGGCACGTAGAAAGAAAATTAGGAGGAATTCAGACTGTAGATTGCAGGTATAGTTTATTTAGACCCCAGGTAAATGTTTTAAATGTTCAAAAGGTGAAAATAAAAGCATGATATGTCCACTTTAACTTTTCCCAATCGTATGGAAGAATAAGTATATTTCATGTTTATCTAGGTTGTGAACGCTTTGGAGGCCAACCCAACTGCCCGTCGCACACAGCTGCACCACAAGTTCGAGCAGGTCATCGCTTTAGTGGAGGACAACATCTACGAGTGCTGCAGTGAAGCCTGAAGTCTCGCCTCTGTTTCTCTCTGCGCTAAGACCAACTTCCTCCTCCTTTCCAAGCGGATTCTTGGGAATGTTGGCCACTGAGGGATTAGCCTTTTTCTAAGTGTCATTATTATTCCCAGCTCTCCACCGCCACAGACTTTAATAGTGTGAAAAGCAGCGGAAGGACATACATATAAAACTGCCTCTCTAGCATCATCTATTAGCGAGGTGTACGGTATTTTCACATACGGGGAGTAATTTCTTTTGCCAAATCTTTTCCAGTGAAAGTAGCAGATAAAATGCCGGTTTCGCTTGACTGTCAAAATCAGAGGAGTTTGAAGATGCTATTTCTGGATGTCTTTAGCGTTGCTGGGACCTAAAGCCCTGGTGGCAAAACGCACTGAGCCCTTCTTAAAGGGATTGAGCCAATGATGCACTGTACTGTAATATAATGTCCATAGCAATATTTATAGATGTGTTATAACACTTTGAAGTGGTCTATCAGGATCAGAGAAGGACCTGGACAAACTCCTCCCATCTCCTAAAACCTGCATTGTTCTCAGGTGTGACTGCTGAAGATTTTAATTTCCATAGGTGCTTTAAATGCAATACTGTGCAAAAGTTTTAGCAAGGTCAAGAATGCTATACATTTGTTTATTTTATTTCCTTCTCTCCTGAAAATGTTCTGATAGCAGTAAAGTGCCAAGGACCAAAATGTTAATACTTCACTCATAGTCATACCAAATGATTTGTTTTAGTTGAGATAAGCGTTTCATCCCGAACTTCAAGATCTTTTTAATAATAATACTAATAATAATAATGATGCATTAGTCTTTTATAGCACTTTTCTACATGGTCAACGTTGCGTTACAGTTTTGTGCATTATTCATTCACTCCATACTCAGTGATTGAAAGCCATGATTGTAGCCACAGCTGCCCTGGGGTAGACAGACTGTAGGGAGGCTGCCAATCTGCCGATCACCACCATTTACTCACTCACATGCCACATTGATATTGGGCGAGTGAAATGTCTTGCCTCAGGACACAATGAGAGTTTCTATTAGCGTTACTGCTGCTTCCATGTGGCACCTGGTCTTCGCGGCAATCTCCCATCCAAGTACTAACCGCGCCCAAACCTGCTTAGCTGCTGATCGGGCCACACATCACCTCATATCCTGTCCTGAGCTCTTTACCACAAGACAAGACTAGTGCCTTGGCAGTGGCCTTGAACATGTTTCCTTTTGATTTGTAACATTGTAATGTACTTTTGAACACTGACACACGTTTAGTTGTTACAGCCTTCCTGAAATACCGCTCTAAGACTTTTACACAGTATTTTTATATCTAAGTGTGCTTTGCAGGTTGATGATGGGGTTTGGAGGAGGAGGGAATGAATAGTAATCAATCATTGTGTGTGGGCATAAACCTGCGCTGAAACGTTCGGATGTGATGCGGTTCAATGGGATGAGCTGCATTTGTCATGTGCTAATCCATGTTAAAACAAGCAAAATTCATCACGGAATAAAAATTACAAGAGGGAATTTTACGTTTATGGAAATAATGTGAGCTCAATATAATCTGAAGAGAGGATGACTGTATTGTGACGCCAAATGACTTGTCAAAGTTTGTGAAATAAATTATAGTATTTAGGATTTTAACCTGTCCCAGTCTGACAGTGTTTTTGTTTTTTTTCTGCTAAGTACCGGAGCTCATGTCATGTCCAAAATGCATTAAAGGAGGGCAATTTTTTAACAACATTTGAAAACCATTAAGCTCTCTGCCCCGTCATCCTTTAAACTGCAGCATCTGGAACTTCTCAAAATGACTCGTAAATGCTGAAAGGGAAAGGTCACGTTGTAGATGTTTAGCCTTTTTTATTGAGGAAAACACAGAACAACTTCTACAATACCTTCTGCAAGTCTTTAGCACAAAGAAAAGATAAATCGCCTTCAGTACCAAATAAAACTAACATCTGCTTCAAAAATGTAAACAACATTTGCACGGCCCTTCCTCCAGCAGAGACGCTTTTCTGGTTCGTCACTGTTGGCTCGCACCGATTTGGGAAGAAGTCCATTTCGTATTATAATTTTTGCTAGCAAGCCACAACTAATCACTACCAAGTATGAACTACAAGCAATTACAGGCAAAAATGTGGCAGTGGTATACATGTTATAATTCAAAAAGGAAACTGCCATTGCTCTAATAATCACAAAATATTTCAAGCATTTTCCTTCTGATAATGCGTAATGTTTATTAAGTTTCCAATCACGTTCTCTTAGTGTCAGTCCCAAGCCTGGATCGATGAGTCGGCGTGTCATGAATAAAACATTAAATATGCAAATACGATGTGGTAAATTGATACTGAGTGTATTTTTTTTTCACTATAAATCATAATTATAATAAATAAATGAAAGCTTAAAATATTTTAATGACTACCAAATCTACATAATGAATGAGTTTTCACTACTAAAATAAACTACAAGTTCCATCACATTTAATTTAGTGAAGTGTTTTGGGGATCACAATCACAATAAGAAAGAGAAGAATAAAATTACTTTGATAAATTAGGGGATTATGTTTCAATGGTAGTGGGAGCTTTGGATCATGTTCAGCTGGATGGGCACCAGGACTACTCCCCTTATGTTCCCGGGTTAAACTCTTTGAAGCCAACTGAACACTTCCCATGATTAAACGAATGGAAAATTTGCATGCTGGTTTTTCAGTATGTCCCACCAAATGTGCAGTTGTGCCACTGAGACGACTCCGAGAGGTAAGTCGAGAGTATTGGCCAAAAGAACGTGCTGCTGCCAGGCTCTGGTAGTGTACAGTAGGTCCCATGTGCTCAAGGCAGATGGGACGTAGAGGGGCGTTTGGGGGTCAGGCAGGGGTCACCTGGCTGGAGGACACTGAAGAAGTCTGGGTCTTGGAAACAGTGGTGCCAGTGTCCTCTTCATCAAATGGGTTTTTTCCACACCACACAGTTGTGATCATACAGTTTCTGAACTGTGAAAAAGAGCACAGGGTTATAACATGAAACAAATGCATGTATAGTCAGCGTAACCTCCCTCTGTGTATCATAATTGTGCCAGTGCAGGAGTCTAAAAAAAAGAATAAACCTCTCAAAATGAACGTTAAGGAATAATTTAAACGTGGATTACTAAACAATATACCATTTAATTTTTATTTTAATAATACTATTCTGTAGGAAAAGGCTCTTGCAGTTGTGGAAATGTTTTGCAATAGCGGACTTATTTTATTCTGACAAAACATTTCCATACCATTAGGCAATTGAATGTCAATCGTTTTTTGTAATTTGAGACAATTTCAAAACATACATAGACATACACCATTTAAACGTTTGTAGACAAGCTATTATACATAATATATTTGGCTGTATATGTACCTGTTTGTTGAGGAGGATATAGATGACTGGGTTGTAAAGAGCAGAACTTTTGGCAAAGAAAGCAGGAGCAGTCATGAAGACAGGTCCAAACTCGGTCCCCTGGTTGGCGAAGATGTACCAGGCCACAGTGGCATAGGGCACCCAGCACACCAGGAAAGAGATGACCATCACCACCACCATCCGGGTCACCTCTCGCTCTGCTCTCTGGGTGGTCTCTGACTCCTGCTGCTGGGCTGCAGCCTAAAAACAAATTTAAAGCATTAATCACATAAGAGTAATAATTATTTTCAGAAAGACTTCAGATCAAAGTATTGTTTTAAATGAACTACTGTCGTGGCTAAACTGAGACTTGACCAAGTATGCTACATTTTGGCAATAACTGAAGATGCTTTTTAACAAACTAAATATTAAGTGTAAGAGAGCTGAAGAGATAAAACAAAATGTAAAGAGAAAACCTCTGAACCATCATGCAAAACTTGATATAGACTAGATTTTATGGTGCTTTGAAACTAACAAAACAAAAAACAAACAAAATCTTCCACTGCACAAAGACATGATGTGTTTTGGTGATCAAGGTACACAGTTACGGGGCTAGACTCCTGCCACTCACAGCTCAAATGGGTAAAAGCAGAATGAATAATCACGTAACAAATATATCCGATAGAGAAATGCAAACAAGGACAAAAGATCAATGCTCAGATCTATCATTGGACATTAGAATTGATCAGGAGCAGGTGTAATAGTCATCACAAAGGCAACTTTGTTATATCCCATTATTGATTTCAAATAGGACCAGAGCATCATTTATCAACGTTAATGACACTAACAACAAGAATAAACAAACATGTCCTGGCAATATGTATAATAAATGATAATGATGATGGTATTAAGATGACACAGGAGCAGACAGACTGGCTTTCAGCTGGAGGGCTGGGCTCTAAGCTGTGGTCTGCCCTTCTGAAGTGTCCTTGAGCCACTACTACTACTAATCCTTTACATCTCCAGAGACTGTGCTCAGATGCCCCTAACCTTCATACGAAAGGGGAACAAGGTAAAGTATATATATTTATTTATCTCCCAACAAGGATAAACAAGGATCAGATTCCCTGTTATTAATATTGCATCAGGCACTGACAGAGGGGCTTCCTACCGCGCGCACAGTGCAGAGGAGGCGACCATAGCAGAAGAAAATGATGATAAGAGGAATGGAGAAGTGCAGGATGAACATATAGATGACGAATGAGGTGTTGTTGATCTCGGGCTTTGGAGTGTAGTAGTCGATCCCACAGGAGCACTGCATACCCTCAGGGATGTACCTGCACCAACCAACACATTAATAATTGTACGTTGATGCCATAACATGATGACTATGTCATCTGCATCTTTTTATAGCAATGCAAAGCAAGCAAAACAATTCCCCTAGGTTTTGATTATAGTGAAATCAAATGTGCATCTGTTTAAGAATAAAGAGGGCGCATACCGGGACCATCCGAAGAGGGGAGGGGTGGCACAAGTCAAAGCCATTATCCAGGTGAAGGCCAGGCCGGCTACAGCATGCTTCTCTCCAAAGCGGAAGTTGGCCATTGGTTTGCAAACCACGATGTAGCGCTCAATGGCCAAAACCACAAGTGACCACAGGGCAATCTCTCCTGCAAGATGAGATCAATTAGACCAAATGCCCTAGTCCATTACTTGCCCAAATAAAATGTAGACCTAAACACACAATTTTCAGTTACTGAAAAAGACTAGATGAGAATACAGTACATTTCAAACATGTAGGTTTCATGCTCTTACCTCCTAGAGTGGCAAAGAATCCTTCAATGTTGCACCCTGTGACCCCGAGGGCGAAGTACCCATGAAGAGCTGTGTAAAATGTGACTGTAAAGCCACCCACCACCATGAAGAGGTCTGCGACAGCAAGGTTCAGCAGCACATAATTCAGTGGAGTTCGCAGTTTCTTGTGTTTGACAGTAACAGTCAGAGTGAGGAAGTTGATGGGAAAGGCGGTGATCATGAGAAAGAACATGTAGGCCGCTAAAAGTGAGTATTTCCAAGGCTCAGCCAGGTAGTACTGCGGGTACTCGAATGGGCTGCGCACCACCCCAGTCTTATTAGACATGGGCACGTAGAAGTTGGGTCCCTCTGTGCCATTCATCGCTGCAGGTGATAGGAGCTGAAATGTCCTCTAAGATGCTGACAGTGAAGGAAAAGAGCGAAGCCTTTTCAAAAGAACTACCACCGTCCTGGCATGCAGCTGCTGAGGAAAAAGCACGAGGATGGATGGCTCTGGTGATAGAGAGATGTGCAGTGCAAACCCCAGGAGGGAGCAGCACCTTTTAACAGGAGGCCGGATTAGGGACATCTACGAAGTAAAGTGTTAGCATAGATGGTATTAGGAAACTCTCAGCCTCCCTGTGCGCGCGCACACACACACGCACGCACACACACGCGCACACACGCACGCACATACGCACACACGCACACACATACACAAAGCTTTTAGTCTTGTGTTATGGTAAGCATCCTGAAGGTCAGAGGTTATGGTCATAACGCTATACCATTGTATAACATCATTGATTGCTGTAAAAGTAAAAATCTATCATGAAAATGTTACGCTAGTGAGGAGGAAGAGGCTGTACACTTAAGAAAAGCAATTTCCTTGTGGTCTCAAGCACTCAAAGTGGATAAACTACACATGAAATGTCCTGGTCAGTTCAACTTATTAGCATCATGGAAAGCCTAATCCCTAATAACTGCATAATGCACAAGTCTGCCCATACTCTCAGAATAATCAAAACCACTGACGCATGCCACATGCGCTTTCACTCTCAGATTAAAAGGAGAATGAGTCATGGTTGTCATTGAAAGCACAGATATATCAAAAGTATTTAATGAAAATCATTGTTTTTTTAATCAATGTAAAAATATCTTCATCACAATAGAGATTCCAACAGTAGCTGGTATAAAAACTATTCAATAAATAAAAGCAATGTCAAACTGACAAAAATCTATGTATTGACATTTTAGACAAATTGTTATAACAATTTATACAAAATGAACCCTTCTTATCCTAAAAGTGTTGAGGTTTTCAGTGCATGCATTAGACAATCTAATCCCAATAATCCAGTCAGGTTGAGTATCTGACGATGCACTTTTCTCACTCTATAATGACAAACACTCCAGGAATTAGTCCAGTCCATTATTCTAGGTAGACAACAAACCATCATGTCAAGGGATTTAGGCGTAGTCTTTGCTCTGTACAATACAAAGAGAGGGGAAATGGAAAATAGAATAAAGAAGAGAGTGAATTAAATAAAAAACGAAATAGAAATAAGATAAGGAAAATAAGTCCAAAAAGTTGCTCAGTTTGGCTCGTCGATGGGTCTACGGCAGTACGGACAGCAGTTGTGTTGAAGCACCAGCAGCTCATAGTCCTCACTGTGAAACATCTGTAAGGACAAATGACAATAGACACAGGTGACTCATTCTTTAATCCAAATTAAAAGGGTATTTAGGACACAATGTTACAAAGGAAGGACATTGACTAAATAAGGTGCTGTCATTGCGTGTCCAAATATCCTACCTTGAAGCAGGTGGGACACATGGTGATGCTCACATCGGGCAAAAGGGAGCGGAAGTATTCCCATTTGAGAGGTCTGGGCCAGCGCTTGATCAGGACGTCCCGTCTGCTCATGGAGCGCAGCACTGAGCGGCTCACCTTCACCGGGACAAACTCGGAGCCTCCCTGCTGTAAATATACACAAGTTTGTGGATCAACATGGTTCTTTCAGAGGTTTGTATGTAATTAACAACTGCTTTATACTTACCTCAAAGGTCATTTTGGCTGTGAAAGGGTCTTCTTCTGCCTCACTGAAACCATCATCTATTCTTAATGACTGATGATCTAATTTTTGTCAGTTAAAAAAAAACAGGACGATGTAAATATTTTATTATTTGTTTTTTTTCTACTAAGGAAATCTTATTTGCTTTACAAATGTGCCACCAAGACCCTTTTAAGATTGAAAAGATTGAAACTGTCCATCACTTTCCCCCTTTCTGTCAGATAAATGTGTTAAAACAGGGCAGGCTTCAGTGGCCTTGAGTCTCCTGGGCTAATGCAGGTTAATCCCCGCTCGGCGGCTGCAGCTACGACTCGAAGGGTTACAGTCATTAAGATGAGACAGGAGAGCCTCACTAACCCTATTAGCTCAAGAGCTAAGATGACTTAGCTCTGACAGCTTACCCACTAGCAAAGAATCCAGGCCAGTGCAGACTAAACAGCTTCTAGCGGCTGTCACAAGAAAGAGCAATCCTATGTTTCATTTTGGGGTGATCAAAGAATACATGTAATTTGGATAGTAATTAATTACTTACTTGGGTAACATTTTGAAAAGATTTTGTTTTTAAAGAATTTTTTGACCCATAGGCTTTATTAAACAGGACAGAGTAGCGTGAAATGGGAAAGCTGGAAACTGAACTCCGCACTGAGTGTGGACTAAGTGTTGCTGCTTTAACCCCTAGACCACCTGACAGCATCAAAATACTTTAGCTAATTGTTGTGTGTATATATATCTTAGTATGACTCTCAACCTATGAGATATGGTGACTACAATGTATTAATTTCACAATCTTCTTAATGTGATATATTTTTTTCTTTTTTGCAAATTAAATTAAAATTAACTTAAAACATACTGTAAATCCAACATGATGCTTTTTTTTTTTTTTTTTCTTTGAACACTGTTACTCAAGTAGAATTATTTGGCCACTGTACCCTGTGAGTCAGACACTCCTGGGAGCGACAGAATGTGAAGTAAATAATTCATAAACTCAGCATGTGGACCATCTGTTATTGTGTGAGTGTGGGATTTGTCACAGGTGATCAAAGGATACCTCCACTGTCCACATTGTGCCACTCTGTGTCCTTCTGATCTGAGCGAGGGACTTCCAAGTCAATGAGGGAAACGGCCTCTTCGTCACTAATGCCCTCCTCCAGGTAAAACTGCACAAGCGGTAACACTTCTGCAACAAAAAGAGACAAACTTGAAACACTAAAAAAGATAAAGCTATTGAACAGAAGTTGTGTGGTGTATTTGTGAACCACTGACCATAAGAGGAGGCGGAATAGATGAAAGGCTGTCTGCAGTTGATGCACACACTCCCCTGGTTGTTCAGGAGAGGGTTGTTGGTGGAGCAGCGGTAACACATCATGCCCTCTATCAGGTCCTAGAGTAAAGCCACCACATCAAACCTTTAGTACTGGAAGAAGACATATTATGCTTTTTGGGGACATTTATTATTGAACTATATAAAATACATATATTCTTATTTTCTTGGCTTGAGTCGGCATTCGTTTTTTTCATTTTACAATTTTGCTTTTTTGTTGTAAACTGCACTAAAACAGCATAAAATGGGGCCATTGACTTCCCGTTCAAAAGTGGCATTTCATCGCAGCAAGCAGATTTTCATTTCTGACCCTATATGTATGGCTCGTAATTTGAATTCACGCTCCATACTGTGTTGTTAAGCTACACCTTTTACAAATGGGCTGACTGACAGGTATGACTGCTATTTGCACCAATGGCATCTTTGACCACCACCAAATAAGTGACAGTAATACATAAGACACTCTCATTGCAAACACAGTACTACTAGGGACAAACTCTACAAAATAAGTCAATAAAGAATAAACAAGTAAGAATCAGGACAAACCGGAAAACAAAACTAGCACTGGTCAGTGATAATCAGGCTGCCTTTGGTGATCCTGCTGTATCTATCTAACAACTCAACCGAGACTCCCAGAACACACCTCGCTGTCGTGGAAAGGTTTGGAGCGGATGGTGAGGCTGCCCACTTCCACAGAGTCCTGAAACCGAGATGGGATGTGCAACTCCTGGAGCTTCTCATATGAGTATCTGGCGAGTTTGTAGGCACCCAGTTTTCTACTCTGTTTAGCCAAAGCATACAAGGTGTTCCTGTTTATTGGGTCAAGGAAGCAATTTATAGAAGAATAGAGCCAGGCAATGTGTTTAAGTGGTTAAGTAAAACATAAAAAACATATCTAAATAGTCATACCCAATACAATGTCAAAAAACATTTTGCTGCACAATGTAACTTTTACACTGAAGGGTCTGTCACCTGCTTGTCTCCATATGGATGTTATTGCTTTGCCTGCAATGTTCCACTGTATGGCGTTAAACGTATCTAATTTCATGGAAACAAACATATGATGCCAACAAGTCAGATCTGTGGACATGCGATGCCGTTCACATAAAGTATGCATGTTTTTCCAATGTATTTTTTAGCAATAAACCCCCCTTTTCACATGAATGTGAGATAGATATGTTTACTTCCATACAAAATTCCAGGCAATATAATAACATCTCCATAGAAACAGGCAGGTAGTGGACCCTCCACCAGAAAAGTTACATTTTTCAACTTTAAACAATGCCATCTATTTGATCGAGGCCATTTAATTGCGAGAATGACAGAGACCCAAATCTTGTTCTGCACTTAACTTTTCTTTCAGCTGTTGCCTATTTTGGGATTGCTACCACAGCAAATCATCTGCCTCAAATGGATTACAAAAACTAGATCTAGTTCAGTATTTTTAGGATAGTGAGACTTTATCATCATTGCATTAGAAAAAACAACAACAGTACATTCCCTTGTGTGCTTAATGACTAGAAAAATATCTTTGCTGAGACCGCAAACACAGAACTCCACACGTCAGAAACAGTAACTTCTTGATTTGTGTGTGCGTTTTGGGACACGTGTGGAAGTGCAAAGTGCTATATTTGTAAGTAGACACAGAAGGACTGTTTGGAGTGTTCCCCTCTTAGAACATCGTGGACAAGTCAATGAGTTGCAGCTGCAGTATCCCTATGCTGGCACTCCTCAATCACTTCAACTGAACATCCCCTCTTCTCTCCTCTCCACTCATCGCACTCAGTTCCTCCCACACACCCAGTTCTGTTCAGCTCCTGATAAATGCATGTTCCTCTATTGTATGTGCAGCTATTCTGTCACATAGTGTTTAATTGTTTATATAGAGGTCTATTAATCTATAGTTTAGAGTTTAGGTTTTTTTTAGAAGAACCACAGCTATAGAGGATTCCAGGTGTTGGAGGAGACGGTCTTTTTTAATATTTGCTCCAATTGTGTCTGACTAAAGCCCCATTCACACACGCTGCTTGACCTGAGAATTTACCAAGCATTTTACCAAAGCAGGGTCATGTGTGAACAAAGTCAGATCAGATTTCCTTGCCTTTTTGGTAATTTCAGGACCAAGTACAATTACCGGGAATTTCCAAGGATGGCTTATATGTATGAATAAAGCCAGAAAATTGCCAAGGCCATCACTTAGTTTCCTTGGTTATGCAAGGATTGGGCCAAGCAAGTAGCTTGGTGTCAAATTTTAACTTGACTGCTTGAAATAAAAATGTATCCATGGGTTTCAGTGAAAATCACCATTCGCCCTAGCCATAGGTTTTCTTTGCATTCTTGTCCATGGTGCTTCCCAAAAGTTTAAAAAAATCATACAAAAACAGTAAGAAGGAATTAATACAAAACCCCTAATATTAATCTTCCAGTTATAAAGAAATGGAGCACACAGTTAAAGCCCACCGAGATTCCAGAAGTAAATTTACCATACATTTTTTATTATTCATTCAATTATTTAAAGGCACAGCAGAACGTGGTAAGTAATGTCCATAACATGAGAAAATCATAAGTCTTGTGGTCGTTAGCTACCACAGAACTGATTAGCCCCCAGCAAGCTTTCAAACTTTTTCTTGTCTGTGAATGGGAATTTTACTTCTGGAAACTTGAACCATTGTCATTGTCACTGTTAAACCAAGAATTGTAGTTATGATTGTTCTTGCCAATCAGAGGTCTCTCCTATTTCTGAGGTCCAAACGTTTTTTGCCTCTGTGTCTACTGTGTGGATGCTTCCACATGATTTTTGTCTTTGGGGTGCTGTCTGATCAAATTAAGCATATTGTGTGGCGTTTGTATGCATATGTCACAACAAACTTGACTAATCAAAGCATTTGTTTGGATATGAGAGAGTCTGTCTCTACTTGGCATGGCCTCCTCTCTGTCATCACATCTTTTCTTTTTCTCAGCATGGCTGAGCTGGCTAAATCACTTTCCAACTTTACTGTTGTCAAGTTTTAAAAATATGGCACTTTTGAGAGTATTACTTTTTGAGGAAAAGGATACACTTTTGAAATGCCGGGTGGTATTTCTTTGGTGAGATTATTCAAGAGAAACCGGCAAATGTTGAAAAGGGTCTCTGGCATGTGAGAACTGAAGGGCTCATCCTGTAGATGCAAACAGACAGAAATGAATTTAAAGACATAAGATATCATTTCAAAACCATTCCATTTCATCTACTAAATGTCTAGTTTCATATTTCAATTTACTGCGGGTATGACTACCACTTTATGACCCTAAAGTGATCAATCAAATCGTGTATATAGTGACTGTCCAGGAGAGTTAAGCTCAGAAGTAAAGGTTTTATGCTCTGCTGTGAATCACAGGGATGTCTGTCTATTGCTGTGGGTGTGACCACAGCTCAGTCCAAACTTGTAAAAACAAACGAAGAAGACAGACACAGGCCAGGACACCCACAAAGTGCTCCGGACCAAATTCTGTTTATTTGTTATTTGTAAGGACTAAGGGACCAATGAAGTAATCATTATTGTGACACTAGTTTGTTGGCATTCACTGCATTCACGGTGTCAATGTTTTTGTAGAGCTAACATTTTAAACATCAGTTACAAGCAAGTTTAACCATATTGTTAGCCCCAAGCCATAATAAATGGAAGTGTATGAAAATGTTTATGGAATTAAAATTTTTTACACCATAAAAAAAAAGAAAAAATCAGGCTCATAATAAATCAGTCAATTAAAAAAATAAAATAAATAAGAAATAAAATTCAAACATTTAAGCTAAAATGTATGACCTGGAACAATACAGAGGCTCGATATAATTTTTGACATTAAATCCTCCAATTTTTCAAGGCTTAAGACTGGCACAAAGAGTGGATATTACTCACAGTGTAGCGTTGAATAGATCTATAGACATGATACAGCTCTGCCAGATGTTGAAATCGATCAAACTTCTTCAGCATGTCACTGCACTGGTTTCCACTTTCTAATAAATATGGACAAAGACAAAAAAAAACAAAAAAACAAACATTAATTTTTACCCTGTACAAATGTGTAGCCATCTAGTAGTTTGCTGAAGATGTTGCAATCCTCACCTCGAGCAATGTCCAGACACTGCATAGAGAGCATCCAGTAATAATAGCCGGCATCACTGAACCTGTTCTCCACCACTGCATTGTGGGTAAGCTGCTCCAGGACTTTAACCGCCTCATTCTGTAGCCCTGCCTTGTGAAATGCTGACAGAGAAAAAATACAAAAGTACTGCTGGCCAAAAATGACGTTGCAGCTTGAATAGAGAAGTTCAGCCTCGCAAACCGTATAAAATCACTGTATTTTGAAGACCATGATTTCTTACATAATTACACTTTTTAGTACTTTGGTATGTGTATTTTGTACATTTTTTAAATAAAGGAAGTTACAAGCACAAATATGTAACCAAAGACAAAGTTTGTGTATGTTTTCATGTGCGTCATCTGGTTTTAAAAAGGTCTAATGCACATGTTCCCATCAGAAGGTAATTAGAAACAGCATCAGGGAGTCGACCCCCTCCGATGACCCAGGCCCAACACACACAGCAGGGGTCAGCATTCATTACCGCCACATAATAATAAGCTTACTTCACTAAATGGAAAAAAATCTGTAAATTTCTCTTAAAATAGTACACCGTTAAAATTACTGAACTGCTTTCACTTTGTTAACTGGAACACAAAAAAAAGACTTATGTGAATATATATTTTTATTTTCTTAGTATTTTTGTAATGTTGAATGTTAAATCCAAATCTTAAAAGTCAAGTAACTGTTGCTAATAACAAACACAGAATGTATAACTAATAGTAGGTCCTGGCAGTGAATGAGTAGTGTTTAGTCTTGTATCACATGTACAGACGGGCGAAGGAAAATTGTGGAGAGGAGGAAATCTGCCCGCTGAGATCATAATTATAAATCTATGAGCTGATTATAACTATGGTTACATTTGGTAATCATCATCAGGCCGGCTTGTAGTGCGGGTGATTACGGCCATACATGCTCGTCATTTGAGTTAACAAACAGAGCGGCTCTCCTCTGCTCTCTCCAGCAAAGACGATCATGTTTTACAGTGGAAGTAGAGGATTGCAGGGAAGCAGTGAAAAATGCCTGAGTCTAAAGCTGAAGTGGTGTTATCATTTCCATATGTAGTTTGTAAAACAGAACTGAGAAAGTTAAGTAGGACGGAAAGTCATTGTTGTGATGTTGGTAATACAAACTTACATAATTGACCTCCTCGAAGCTTTTGTTCTGTGTGAACCTTTAAGCTTCTGGTACATATTTATAAATAATAAATTATGAGAGTTATATGTACGGTACACTGACCTTTAGTACATGTTATATAATTAGGAAAAACTGTTACTGTGAGGTGAGCAAAATAAAAAGCTTTAGTACTCACCATTCTGGGCCTCCTCAAAGCGATCATTTTCTGCCAACCATTGAGCATAAGGTACGTAAACGTTATTCTTAAACTGTGGGTGTTTCTCCACCATTGAGAAGGCCTGGAAAAACAGAGATAAAACGGACACCATTAATGAACTGCCCTGAGCAATTACAAATGACCTGAGACCAATTGTTGATAAAATAGTTATGTTCTGAAGTTAAATGCGGTATGCAGAAGTTCCTGTTTCACAATTGCAATGATAGAATGGCAATGACCTAAGTCTATTTCATTCTCCCCTCAGGTTCAGTCCTTTAGCAGTTTGAATGACAGGGTAAAGGAGTCAGTGGAGTGGCCAGCGGACACAAGCTGCAGACCTGTCACAGTGATGGATAATACTAAATGTCCTGTAGCCACGTCTGGGCCAAGAAATACACACATTTCATACCAAACACAGATGAGTGCACCACGTCTTTGACTCCTAAGCCTTTAATGAAATACTGTTATTTATCAAATAGTAGAGGGTGTAGTAAATAGCATCCATATGGCCAGTTCTGTAACTCAGTCTGTTCTCTGGCATTCCTTAGCTTCAGTCTCCCTCTGAGAATCATATAAAATACTATTCTTTGTGTGTATTACCCTTGTCCTTAGAGGCTTGAATCTAGACAGAAGTGGATCTTTTATTTTTGTTGTCGTTTGGTGGGCCTTTTTACGATCAAACCAGAAATCTTTTTCTTTTTAAATCCTTGGCTAAAATACATAGGGATCATGTGCCTTCAGTGAAGGAAAGGTAACAGATAAATCTTCATGTACTAATTTAAAGCTAAACTTGTGCTTTTTTGCCAACTAAAACAGGTATATAACTGACAGTAAATAAGGACTGAACTCAGGAAGAACGCTGGGGGTAGTCACAGTTTGAGAATCACAGAGTCACCATCAGAGTAACTATACTTTCCTGCTTATCTTAGCAAAAAACTGAGAACAGCAATAACACAGTGTGTGCTGTGTGACTTATAACACTACTTTCTAAACTTTACCATGTTTTAGCACAATGTATTGCACTGAAGATACAGCTAATATTTATATTGCAGTCTCTGGAGGCTCTATATAAGCCATGATGAGTGGAGCAGGTGTGCCTCTCGTGTGCAGAACTGTGTCAGACCTCGTCCCAGTGCCGGGTTTCCACATGCAGCTGCACCAGCGACTGTAAGTCCCCCATCTTTGAGTAGGTCTCCGAGGCATAGCCGTGGTGCTTCAGCTTCTTGAAATAGTGCGCGCACTTTGCCAGTGGTTCACGCTCAGCTTTGTCCAACTTTCGAGCTATGTCTATTAGCCTGAATAGAAGAAAGAACAAAGAACAAAGCAAAAATTGATCGAGATTGATTGAGATCCACACAACTGTTCTTTGGAGCTTCCAATATTTATTTTCAATAACGTCACATGTGACATTTCGAGACACAGTTCCAAATATTGCTGTGCAGATCTGCTTTGTCAAGTTTTGACTTTTTGGACCTTCCATGCAGTCATGGATGCGTGCGTTTCTGTCTACACACAGAACATTGGACAATACATATCTGTATAGTAATTATTAAGGGTATAAGGACATTACACTGAAAAGGGACTACGCAGATTCGAGACCTGGCAACAGCTTTACATTTGCCGAGTTGCAAACAAAATAAATAATCATAAGACTTTCTCTTGCCTCATGTAATTTAACATTTTTTTTAATGTTTCCTTTACTTTTTCACCTGTCTCTGCTTTCACTCAACATGTCACAATGTATCTTTTATTATTTATCTTCAGGGAGAGAAACATATGTTCCGGATATAAGCAATATCAGTTCATGGTTGTAAAAACTCAGATGGCTTTAGTCAGTGCGTATCTAGTTTTACACATGCTCATGACATTTTGCCTCATCCCACTCCCTCTGAGCTTTATTAGCTAATGGATGTAATATGCTGTAATTTGAATAATTATAGTTTAGGGATCTTAAACTTATACTAATTCACATCCTCAATTACATAAATTTACATTTTTATAAATCTGGAAAAAATGTATACCAAACCCACATGTCTGCCCAGCCATTCTCTCCAATAATCTCAATGGCTTTGAGATGCTCTCCTGCTGTAAGGTACATCTCCGCAGCAGCTCGGGGCTCCTTACTGCTCTTGGCCCAGTCTGCCTGTTTGGTCATCAGATCCCGTGAGCTCTTTGGGTCTGTACCTCCAACATAGTTCTGCAAAAGAGGGAAAGAAAGAAACACAAAATATGCATTTATCCTAGAGGAGCAATTGAAGCATATTGAACAGTTAAGTACAATAACTGAAAGAAAGGTCTCCGAGCAAGACTGATCAGGTAGGGTCAAGCAGGAGAAAAACAGCCCTAAGGACAAACATGTCCCTCCTAATTGTCCTGCAGCCTGGTGGCCTAGGTGAAACTATATCGGGGTATCCCGATGGTCAGGGGTTTATCTGGCCTGTTACACCAGGTATCACTAGGCATTAGCAAAAACATTATAAAAAGATAAACCAAAGAGCCGTGGAAATTGCTGGGTCATTTAGCATCTTAAACTGAAAGATGCTGAGAAGAACTGAAAACTCTGTAACATGTGACATTAACTTCTTTCCTGTACACAGGCTGCACCTCTTAATTCAACCACGCTTCTCCCTCATCTGTTCTGCCAACATACACCCAGTATGTCACCTGCCCCACCAGAGACAAGAAAACCCTGGACTTGTTCTTTGCAAACACCAAGGACGCTTATTCTTCTTCTCCTCTTCCCCCCCTGGGCAAATCGGACCACAACCTTGTACATCTGCGGCCTGTGTATGAACCCATCGTGCACAGGCAGCCAGTGGTACCCGTGTGTGGTGAGGAGGTGGTCTGCTGAGGCGGAGGCTCTGAGGGACTGCTTCAGCACCACTGTGTGGGCAGAACTTTATGACCCACATGGGGAGGACATCAACTCCATCACAGAGTGCATCACGGACTACATCAACTTCTGTTATGAAAACACTGTACCCTCCCGGACGGTGCGGTGTTTTCCAAACAACAAGCCGTGGATTAACCGTGACATTAAGGCTCTGCTGAAGGAGAAGAAGAGAGCGTTCAGGTCAGGGAACAAGGAGGAGCTGAGGACTGTGCAGAAGAAGCTGAGGAGGAAGATCAGGCAAGGGGAAGCCAGCCTACAGGAGGAAGATGGAAGAGCAGCTGCAGCAGCAGAACATCCAGGGAGTGTGGAGGAGCCTGAAAACCATCTCAGGTTTCCCAAGTCCCCCTGTCCAGGCAGAGGGGACCTTCAGTGGGTTAACGATCTGAATTCTCACTTTCTGAGATTTGATCAATCACCCACCCCTCCCCGGCTTTGTACAGCTGCAAACCCACACCCTGGCTGGACAATGGCCCACACCCGATCCTCTTCACACCTCTGCTTGGGTCCATCAGCTCACCACTCATCCCCCGCCACCAATCCCCCAGCGCACAGTCACCCCACCCACCCCTGTCCTTCACTGCAGCACAGGTGAGAGAAGGCTGAGGAGGATTAAAACCAGGAAGGCAGCAGGACCAGGCGGCATCAGCTCCAGGCTCCTTAAGTCCTGCGCAGATGAACTGTGTGGAGTTATGGAGCATGTCTTCAACATGAGCCTAAAGCTGAGGTGGTACCACAGGTCTGGAAGACCTCCTGTGTGGTACCAGTGCCAAACTTACCCACGCTAAAGACCTCAGCAGCTTCAGGCCGGTGGCTCTCACGTCCCATCTGATGAAGACACTGGAGAGGCTGGTCCTGGACCACCTCCGCTCCGCCCGTGAGCTCAGCCATGGATCCGCTGCAGTTTGCGTACGGCCTGGCATTGGAGTGGAGGATGCCGTCACCTTCCTGCTGCACCGCTCTCTCTCACCTCGAGAACCCTGGCAGCGCTGTGAGAATTCTGTTCTTTGATTTCTCCAAGCGCCTTCAGCACACCATCCAGCGCTGCTGCTGAGGAACAAGCTGGAGGCGGCTGGTGTGGACTGTGGCCTGGCAGAGTGGATCCTGGACTACCTCACGAACCGACCCCAGTTTGTGAGAGCCGGGATTGTGTGTCTGACACTCTGACCTGCAGTGTGGGCGCGCCAGGGGCACTGTCCTCGCGCCCTTCCTCTTCACCCTCTACACCTCGGACTTCAGACACAACACAGACAGCTGTGTTCTGCAGAAGTTCTCTGGCGACTCTGCCATCATCGGACTCATCACGGACGGCGATGATGCAGAAGTACAGAAGAGACTAACGCCGGGACTTTGTGGACTAGTGTCAGCAGAACCACCTCCTCATCAGCGGTGAGGAAAGACCAAGGAGATGCTGGTGGACTTCCGCGAGCGCCACTCCACTGCCCCCTCACCAGTGAACATCCAGGGAAGGGACATTGAGAGAGTGGACTCATACAAGTACCTGGGTGTTCATCTGAACCACAAAGTGGACTGGACTCATAACACAGACGCACTGTACAGGAAGAGTCAGAGTCGGCTCTACCTCCTGAGGAGACTCAGGTCTTTTGGAGTGTCAGGGCCTCTCCTGAGGACCTTCTACGACTCTGTGGTGGCATCAGCTGTCCTGTACGGTGTGGTCTGCTGGAGCAGCAGCATCACAGAGAGGGAGAGGAAGAAGCTGGACAAGGTCATCAGAAGTCCAGCTCTCCGTCTGGGCTGTGCTCTGGACTCAGTCTCTTGAGTGGGGACAGAAGGGTCCTGGCTAAACTCACGTCTATGCTGGACCATAGAGTCCCACCCCCTGCAGGAGCGCTCTGTCTGCCCTGGAGAGCAGCTTCAGTGAAAGACTGATTCACCTAGCTGTGTGAAGGAGAGGTTTCGCGAGGTCTTTCCTTCCTGCTGCTGTCAGACTTTACAATGAACACTGTTAGCCCTGAACATGTGTCAGTCACCCGCTATAATCGTGCAATACTGTAACATGTGTCATTCACCTGTTATAATCATGTGCAATACAATTTAACATACTATTAATAGACTCTTACCTCACCATATCCACCTACTGTATATAACATACACTTAAGCCACTTTAGTCACCATTTTTACTGTAAATAAGAGTGTGCACTTTATACTTTATATTGTATTTTTTTATGACCATGTTTATTTATCCTGTTTTTATTACATGCACCTATTTCTTTCATTCCTGTCCTAAACTGTGTGTTGCAACAGTGGAATTTCCCCATTGTGGGACAAATAAAGGATCTCTTATCTTATCTTAATTGATTAAAATCCCAAACTCCCAAACAACCACAGAACGTGTTATCTTTCCATAGTGACATGTATTACAGGAAACACGGAAACATTTTCTCCAAAACAGCATTATTAGGACAGCTAGAGATTTGGATCAGTGATTCAAAATCACAGCTGATCCCATTCTGGAGTTCGCACTTTGGAATAGTATCATAGAGTGGTCTAGAGGAAAAGAAGGTACCGAGGTGAACCGGTGACAAGGGATGCACACATGGTATATATGAAGCTTGAGAACAGAGCTAGTACAAAGTAATATGATTCAGCAGCAGAGGTTGTGTATAAGGAAGTTTAGCATGGATAGCTATAAACATGGGGGTCAAGGGGGACAAAAGGAAGTCACAGAAACCACAGTTAGTAGTAGGGCTTTTGACTCTGGTGTCCAATCCATTCCACCTAAAACAAACAACCTGTGTAATCAGATGTTGATATTACCACATAAATATACAGCAGCCACATCAGTGATACAGCCGGATAGACACACAAACTTACCATGGGCATATATTTTGATCTTTAGTTTGTATTATATGAACAATAAAGGATCAAAGTGTTAGCCCACACAAACAATACATTTGATGTTTACCATTAATTCAAATCGTAGAAAGGGGTTCAGAGGTTGTCATCCGGACGCCGTTTAAAGATCGAGTCGTTTCGACTTTAATCCAAAAGTCATTGTCAATCAGAGAGCTGGTATGGGAACTTAGGCTTATATGCTACTCTGAGTACTGGGAGTCCTGCCCCCAGGGAGGAGTCACTGAGTCCTGTCTTTGTTAGAAAATTGTTTGTTTGTCACCTGGGACTAGATTAATTGGTCTATCTTGTTGATTAATGGTTGGCCACACCTAGTTTCACCTGTGGCTAAAGGTCTATTGTTATCTTGATAGCTGGCTGTTGCTCCCTCCTCACTGCTGATTACCTCATTAGCATTTGACTGGTCTATTGATCTGGACCAAGGTGTTAGGATGCTGTCATAAATTTTGGCTAAATTAAATCTTAAGCCCCCATTCCTGTTTAGAGACGGATTTTCTCTTTTTACAAAAATGGCCTCCTTTACTCCTCTTTCAAACCAGTTCTTTTCTCTGCTTAATATCTTCACCTCACTGTCCTCAAACGAGTGATTTGTAGCTTTTAGGTGCAGATGGACTGCACTCTGCGGTCCTGTGGAGGCCGCTCTTCTGTGTTGGTACAGCCTTTTGTGCAATGGCTGTTTTGTTTCTCCTATGTAACGTTCTTTACAACTGTCCTCACTGCACTCTATCGAGTAAACTACATTGCTCTGTTTCTCTGTCGGCCTCTTGTCTTTCGGGTGGACCAGTTTCTGTTTAAGTGTATTGCCAGGTTTGAAATGAACAGGGATGTCGTGTTGTCTAAAAATCTATTTATGACAGCATCCTAACACCTTGGTCCAGATCAATAGACCAGTCAAATGCTAATGAGGTAATCAGCAGTGAGGAGGGAGCAACAGCCAGCTATCAAGATAACAATAGACCTTTAGCCACAGGTGAAACTAGGTGTGGCCAACCATTAATCAACAAGATAGACCAATTAATCTAGTCCCAGGTGACAAACAAACAATTTTCTAACAAAGACAGGACTCAGTGACTCCTCCCTGGGGGCAGGACTCCCAGTACTCAGAGTAGCATATAAGCCTAAGTTCCCATACCAGCTCTCTGATTGACAATGACTTTTGGATAAAAGTCGAAACGTCTCGATCTTTAAACGGCGTCCGGATGACAACCCCTGAAACCCTTTCTACGATGGACCACACCTGGACGAATGAGGGTTTACATCGACCATTAATTCAAATGGAAATCCATTCTAAAATAATTATGTCAGAGACTACACACCTTGACTATGTAGGTGGAAAAAAGAACATATTTAATTTACCTTGTTTCTATATAATTCACTATAAGTCCTAAAATTTTGTGACAAATCTTCATATCCAAAGCCATCAGTGCTCTGTGGAGCTTCTATTTTTACATGACACAGAGGAGCGGACAGGTCTGTGTCATCAGAGGAACGCTACTTACAGAAATTTATGGGTTTTGGCCGTTTTTTCAGACGCTCTTTAAGTCAAATCAAATCAAATTTAGTTGAGCTCGAAATAAAAACCACAGGGTTGTTTTGCTTTTCAAAAATTGATGATATAACCAACAAAAGGTTAGAAAATCAAAAATGAGACAATAGTACATGTTAACTATAGTAACTGTCTCTTGAAAATGAGACATTAAGACTCAATAGGCTACTTGTATTAATGAAGGATCAATAAAAAATAATAATTGTGACAGTACAAGAAATTGATCTGTATGTCAATAATAGTATGCAATAGTAGACTTATTGTACATTATTTGTATCATTGACAGAATTGACTTTAAATAACTAAATAATAAGGTAAGATTTAATAATTGTATCTCACCTTCATTTGATGTTGAACTTCTTTTCTCTATGTTGTATTGTAGTATTAACAAAAGATAAACAAACCTGGCTAGTTAAATGATAAATCAGGATTTGAGATGAAAGAGGGGCGTAATGGGAAGAGGAGGCGGGGGGGTGGGGGACTGTAAACCCTGTGGAGGGCCCCAACTTGGCATCTGAGCACATGGTGAGGAAAAACACATGTTCTATAGCCCTGTAACATGCAATGTTTTCCCAAGTCCTTTTGTCCACTCTGATGCTGGGCTAGTTACACTTAGTACATGTATATGAAGCGTTTATGTTTTACCTTGGCAAATTCAAACATTCTCAGGTCTGTGTACATGCTAAGGGCCCTGGATTCTTGGTTGCTGCGTTTGTAGAGGTTGGCTGCCTCGTGGAATTTCCCCTGGTTGGCACAGACGTCTGCCAGGAACAACTCATTGTCGTTTTCACCCCTCTTCTTCCTCTCCTGTAGATCAGTCAAACAACAGCAGCATGTATAACAGCAGTGCCATATGTGAGGAGCACATCTATAACAATACATCAGGCTGATTACCTAAATACAAAATGGTATAATTTTGATCTTTTGTAGTTATGGAATTGTTGTTGTTTTTTTCTCTCTCTATGAAACATTTGGATTGAATCAAGAAATACATGCCAAAACTAACAATGGAGGTGTGAGAGGTGCTCCTCAAACCAAAGCCAAACAATAAACAAATGGAAATAATAGTACAACACTCAATATGTGATGATTGCTTTGTATAAGTCTAAAATTCAGTTTTGATAAATGAATACAGCTTGTTTTACCTCAATACTGTTAATGAGCTCCAGATAGCGCAGGTCTCGTATTCTAATGAAGGCCTGGATTTATAAAACAAAAACACACAAAACAGTATGATTAAGTACAAGCAATCTTAATGATTAAAAGAGTAAACACAAAATTAATTATGTTGGTAAAATATCTTTCAAAAATATACATGATTTTCTCACATCTATGGCCATGTCTATCTCTTTATTCTCTCTGTCTGCAGCTAACAGTGATCAGTGCTGATCAGTATGATTTGTGCACATCGACTGACCTTTTTAGCGGTATCAAAGTCAAGTCCCTCCAGGGCTTCTGTGGCCAAATCTCTCCAGTCACTGTCTGTCACACCCAGACAGGCGATCTGATAGGCCTCCTTAAACATCTTCTTCTCAAGATACTGGTACATGGGGGCTGACTGTCAAAGGAGCAGTGAAATACAAGACCACCAAGTAAGCGGCAATGCATTGCATTTTCTATTAACAAGAAATATCCATAAATCATAAATGAAAAAGGTATGTAACAATTGTGCAATTGAAATGAAAATTAAACCTGGATGAAGCATATTGAGTTGATAGACAAGGCTAATTCTTGCCAATCCAATTGTATATTGATACTTTTCATGTGACGCTATCAACATGGGGGGGTGAAGCTAACAGGAGGCAGTGCTCCGTCTGAAGCCATTATACAAGTTAGACTTGAGTTTAATTTGAGTTATGTTATAACACAATTTGACCATCAAGAACTAAATTAGTTAACTACAACAGTGAGAAATGACTCGCTCAAATTACATTACAGTCACAAGCTGGCCTCACCTTTTTGATAAAAATAAAAATATAGAGCAGAGACTCCTATAAATATTTTGTTTTGTTTTTATTTTTTTTCCCCAGACCATCTAAAAATGACTGTCACCAGTGATGTCACTGCAAGTATCAATAACTCAATAACTTGCAAGCTTTAAGAACAAACTTACATATATATATATATATATATATATATATATATATATATATAAAAGCTTAAAATATGACAGTACACTGAATCTACATTTACAGTACTATTGAAATAATTTCACTTACACTATGTCCTAATGTGTTTGTTTGTCCGTTGTACTTACCTGAGGCACTTCCACTGCAGACATAGAGTAAACATGGAGGCAAAAGATCTTAGAGCCATTGTAGCCAACCACAAAGCCCTGCATCTTCTGCTGGTGAACTGGGAAGTTGCTAGCCTTGATGTTGAGATACCCATTGCCAGAGAAGCACAACATGTCCTCACACTGGGTGTTCCATGCCACGCTGTTAGCATTAGGCTCCTGCAGGAGAGCGGGAGAGGGTAAACAAAGAAGGATTAAAAGTCACTGTGAGCATAGAGCAGCACTATATTTACATGCACATTTACATGGCATATTTTTTCTTTTCAAAAACCCTGCTATAACACATTTCATCTTTTGCACAAACCTGAAAAAGCAGTTCTTTATTGTTGATGTCATAAACCAAGAGGGTGTTGTGTTCATCAACTACAGCCAGTTTATTGCGTGAGGAGCTCATGTCCAGGCAGCGAACAGAGGTGGACAACTTCAGTAATGTGATGGGGAATGGGTTGTCAACAAATATCTTCAAAATCTGAATCAGAAAAAAAACCAGAAAAAATCAATTAGAAACACAATAATGGCAAGATACAGTTTATTTATACATAGAGTATTATGTAACACCATTGCAAATTACTTTTTACTTATCCATTTCAGTTAATATTACTCCCAGTGTCTTATAATATAGTGTCTTATAATAATCTTATAATGTATTATAAATGTTATCGAACCAAAGTAAACTGTAACATCTGCGTGACCAGTAGTTATTTGCTCTGGTCACACAATACCATTAAAAGCCCTATACCAAATAAAAGGAAAGGTCAACATCATTATAAATGTTGTTTTGCATTTTTTCTCTCATACAATACTATACAAAAAAAAAAATCAAGGCCGATTGTGTAGAGTAGATCCGAAATTTTAAATTGATTGATGAATTTGGAACAAGTTAAAACACTCTGCTGTATTGATTTTCGGTAGACATAGATTTTTTAATACCAACTTTTTTAGAAGAAACCAATCTTTGTTCAAATTTCCCCACACTCACAGCTCCATTCTTTAGCCCAACAAGAAGGCCCTCTCTGGCTTGTGGACCACCAATCACTTTGATGTAGCGGATCAGAGATTCCATCACCCATTCCTTTTCTCTGACACTGGTAAAGGACAGACACTGCAGCCGCTTCTCCTGCGCAACACAAGATAAAAAATTAAAGACTATTTAAGTCTGAAGTAAGTGAAGTTTTACACTTAATTTCAAATCAGAGCTCCTTCATGCATGTGATTTGATGGCTCCAAATTTCCCGTAGGGTTTGAATGTGACTTTAAATGGTTTTAGCTTGTTTTAGGCATAATGATAATATAATACATTTTTTTTTTTTTTAATTATATAAAAGAGGAAGTGCTCATGCATCTAAAGCAGGAACACATAAACGTATATTGGCTAAATATGTACATAAGTTACAAGTTACATATTGGACGAGATGCCTAAAAGCACTATGCTCATGGCATGTAATGAAGGCGACTGGCCGTTATCCACGACAAACCCTGTCTAAGACCCATAGCACCTGCCTGGGGTCGACTTCTTCTGCCTACAATTCCTAACTTGTAAAAGACGACAATTGTTTTATAGTCTTACAATGATTGAGATGTCCTGCTTCGATGCATGTAAGTATATGATGTGACACAGACATACGTGTGGTTTTACACAAATGTGGTCAAAATCTCTAAGGGGTTTAGAAGTTAAAAAAGCAAAAACCTACATTTAAAAAATAAAACAACCAGCATTACAACTGCTCCTGCTACCTAATACATACAGACAAGCAAGAGAGGAAAAACCCCAGAGATTCCGACAGGTTCAACAGTCTGTGGTCCTAGCCTTCAGCCGACTGTCTAACTTTATCTAGTTTAAACAGGGCTGAGAAAGAAAGGAGGGCAACAGAGCCTCAACCACACACAGCTGGATGTTCTTTTCCAAATAGGCAGGGACATCTGGAGAACTGGGTAATTTTTGATAAGATCTCTTCTCACTTTGTTTGGGAAAGTGAAATATACTGTTCATCTTGTTATAGTGTTCCAAGTCTGAACAATGTATCAAATGTGAAGAATTCAAATGTAATGAACAGAAAATGTAGCGAGACAAAGAGGAATTAATACTGTATGTATGATCTATGATTGAAAATTATTGAAATTAAATAGTTAATTAGTGTCTGTGACTTTGTGTTTTAGATTTCATGTGGGCCGCACCTGACACAAGATGATATGCTGAGAACAGACCACCAACAAGTTGCATTCAAATTTTCTGCCTATTTTCTCCTTGATGCGGTAATGCATGTCTGTGGAGTCGTCTGAGTGCAGCTCATAGATGAAGATCTTCTCTGGGAGTTGGATTGCAAGGCGATTTCTGTAGATGGCAATCTTTTTTACCAATTCTCGACACCTGATTCTCACTGAGCACAAAAGAGAAGTGTTAAGCTATTAAAACAAAATAGTATAGTAATTACCATAATTATCATAATCAGAACAATAAATTAAAAACAATTATCTGCAAAGAAATAAAATATTACAATGAACAAAAATATAACCACAACACTTTTATTTTTGCTAAAATTTTTCTCCCATCTGTCTTGAACAGTAAAAACAAGGATTAATTTGTGGTGAGAACACCTCTCCAACGTTCTCAGACAGTATCGAATGTCAGCATTTGCCCGCTCAAGTCAGTTACGACTATGAACTGCTGTCAGGTGAAGATGCCGATGAGGTCGATGAAAATGCAGATGGGCTTTCCTGAAACAGTTTCTGACAGTTTGAGCAGAAATTCTTTGGTTATGCAAACTGATTGTTGCAGCAGCTGTTCGGGTGGCTGGTCTCAGACGATCTTGGAGATGAACATGCTGGATGTGGAGGTCCATGCTTGGTGCAGTTACATGTGGTCTGAGATAGTCTGGCCTGTTGGATGTACAACTAAACTCTCTGAAATGCTTTTGGAGACAGATTATGGTGGAGAACTGAACATTCAGTGCAACAGCTCTGGTGGACATTCCTACAGTCAGCATGCCAACTGCACGCTCCCTAAAAACTTGCAAAATCTGTGGCATTGTGCTGCAATAAAACAAGAACATTTCAGAGTGTCCATTTATTGTGACCAACCTAAGGCACATCTGTGCAGCATTCATGCTGTCTAATCAGGATCTTAATATACCATACCTGTGAGGTGGGATGGATTATCTCAGCAAAGGAGAAGTGCTCACTAACACAGATTTGTGAACAATATTGGAGAGAAATTGTGTTTTTTTTGTGTTTATAGAAAATGTTTTAATGTTCAGCTCATGAAAAATGGGAGCAAAGACAAAAGTGTTGAATTTATAGGTTTGTTCAGTGTATTTATTGGACTACCAGAGAATAGCAGGATGTGTACTTCACACTTTCTGTTTCAACAGGCTCTCATCTGGATACCAGTTGAGCTGTCCGGGATGCAGGTAATAGAACTTTGTCCCAAAGGCTGCCAGAGTCCTAAATTGGGGTCATTTGACCTTTTCTGACTAGTCCTCCTAATAAATTGCTTGCTTTTTCTATATTTGATTAATTCTTGTCTACTGAACTGCTCTTTAAGCCACTCGGAGATAAATACAATTATTTGATTGATTGATTGACCAAATACTTATGAAAAAAATTACCTTTTTGTTCTGTGATTAGATGCTGCACAATAACATCAGTCATGTTGTCTCTGTATGCATACCGATCTTTATAAAGGCCATGAACTGTGCTGAATATAAGGTGGTAACAGGTGATGGTCCCATCCTGGCAGCCCAACACCTAGATAAGAGATAACAATGTAGCAGTACCTCCTATTAACACCTCTAAAATAAGACCATAAGAGTGGGAAAGTGTTCCTGTTAGTAATGCATTTACACAGTGAAAGTGTGAGACATGCAGACACCCATTTGCTCATAAATTTTCAACAAGGCATTTCATTGGAGCCAAAACAATTAAAGTCAAACACACTTTGAGCTGTAGTCATGACAAACACATTTCTATCACAGATATTAAGGATTACATCACTTTCTTGGACATATGCTGAAGTCTGGACTATGGATCTATTAGTGTGGACCTACCACAAAGTTGGAGTCAGGTTTGACTCCACATGTCCACACCCATGAGTTCTGCTCTCCAATGGATCCCAGTCGAACTCCATCTTTGGTGTAAAGAGACGCCTGTTTGTCAGAGCCACCCATCACTATGTACTCGCCCTTGGAGAAGTAACTGACGCAGCAGGGGTCATAGTTGAGGGTTCTGTCTTTTCCAATCTAAACAGGGCAAAAAAAGAGACTGGTAAAATGTATCTCTAAAATGTATCTCTCAATCCAAGATCATTTTTTCTAAGGTGTTTTAAAGCTTTCTCCATTTACTTTATTACATAAAAAAGTCTATTAAAAACATCTGGTTTTCCTTGAGGATTTAAAAACCTGCCTGGTAATTTACAATGTTATTAATAGAAAAATGGTTGATTAAATTGGTCGTTTTGATGATATAAAGAACCTAAAGCAAACTGACCAAATACTGAACAGTGCACAATTGTCTGTAATTACTTTAATGCCAAAGGCTTTTGAGGAAGAAGTGTAGTAGAAGTACCATTAAAACCTAGCGGGATCCCTTCCTTTAGTTGTGCGAGTTAATTAGAGACTTTGACGGGTGATTGCAGAAAGAAGCATTTACTAGATTCAGATTTTGAATTTTGTTTTAACTTATGTATCTTATCTTTAGGCAATCAAAACAACTTTTATTTATATGAATTTAAAGGGTATATCTAGATTTGGATAATTACCTGTTTTCCACTGAGCTGATAGAAGGACAGCTTCTGGCCCCAATCTGCAACAGCCAAGATGTCATTGTGCTCATCTCTAAGAAAATATAACAAAGGAATATTAACCACATATTGCCAGTCCTGTGTGTTTTTTTTTGTTTTGTTTGTTTTCTAAAATACATGTTTGTTTGTTTGTTTTTGCTTTGATTTTTTATTGTTATCTTTTTTATTTTACTTTTTTTTTACTGGATACACCCAAAAGCCATTCTTTACATTGTTTGCTACTGCCACCTTCTGTCCAAATTTAAAACAGGCACTCCTATTGCTTTTCTTGTGGTGACATACAGACTTTAGATATTCTACAGGGAGCAAGGTGATTGCATTGTAGTTAGTACATATAAAATTAAATAGGACCAACTTGGAGGGATTCCAGGCTATAGACCAAATGGGAGATGAAGAGCTGCCTGGACGCTCAATCTTGACCTTTTCCTCTCCATTCTTGTTGCGGATGCTTATGACTCCATTCATCATACCAAGAGCAAGGTACTGTCCATCATTTGTCCACCTAAATTAAAATAAATACTCATAATGAGTGACATAAACATAAACACGTAACTCTGCACATAGCTAAATTGCTTACCCACAACATGTAATTTTACTGTTTACTTTATGTTTGTTCACAGATTTTTGTTCTGGTGACCACAAGCCTGAAACACATATTAATATGTCAAACTAATTATTTTCAGAATTAAAGTTGAAATGAACAGATACAACAGCAACAACAAAGATGCTGATTTACCAAAGTCACCGGTGGAACACGAAGCAAGTTGGTGTGTGACGGGATTATAAGAAAGGCACTGGATTGAGTCATTATGTCTGCAGATAAATCACATATTGTGTTTAATAAACATCAATCTACTGATCAGAAACAAGTGTAGAACAAGTTTAACGTACGTATACTTTAAAATCCCCTCAAGTTTAGATGTCCAGATAATAATGCTTTTATCGGCTGAACCAGAGGCAAACCGCTTACCTGTAAAATATACTCACTCTTAATTAAATAGAATAGATCCCAAACAGTGATAAATAACATCATACCATCTTTGGCATATGCTACACAGTAAACTGTATCTTTGTGTCCTTTTAACGGCTGATGAATTGTTCCATCCACTGCCTCAAAAACCTGGAAATCATACAAAAAATATCACTCTTAAGATTTTTAAGAGTTTGTTTTGTGCTCAATCAGTGGTATATTCTTACAAGAACTCGCTTGCCCGCTGCAACAATAAGTTGGGTGCCATCTGGCTTGAAAGCAAGGTCATACACACTGCAAAACATAAAATTCAGTTAAAAATCTGTAATTTGCATTACATTGCATTTGCAGTAAAATAGTTGGAATGGTTATAATTATCATAATTTGAGATGAAAGGGTATCAGTGATTAAATAAATTGGGAAGGTGACAGACACGTATGATACAAGGACAGTTAGCTATATGTTTTTTTTTAGTTTAGTTTAGTTTAGTTTTTTTTTTTTTAGTTTTTTTAAGTTTATGAACTTATTAGCGCTATCAGTGACGTGTGTTGACCTCACTGTGGAGCATCAAACAGCTAAAGCTAAGCTAACTTTGCCTTAATGGTGTATTACAGAAAATAATGATTAGCATCACAGATATAAAAATGCATGCTTAAGCTGATAGAGTATGCCTGGTAAACAGAAACCACCACATATTCGCCATTTTTCAACGATAAATGATATGATAGTGTTACATGCTAACAGTTGCTATATTACAGGCTAACTTTAGTTTACATAGCAACCACGGTTACTAACGCCTCTCACCCAAAGCAGAATCGAGGACTCACCACTGATCCCGGACAGACTCCTTCCATGCCAACACAGCTCTCATTTCCACCTATTAGAATAGCATGAAGGAAAAGCTTTGTAAGAAAATTAACCGCTTGCAGCACTTGAATCCCCGTCAGATTCTTGTCATACAAACACTAGACCCTAGACACCATTTACACACACATTGCGCAGGCTCAGACGTGTCTGCACTTCCTGTTTTGAAGAGACAAGTATGGCGCGCGGTTATGGTGAATGTTGGTGTTATCCGGGTGTTATCAATGGACTTGGCTAACTCAAACAGGGTAGTATTTTATTATAACATGTTTTTTTACGCTGTTAAAGACATTCAAGCTTTTTGGTCTCATTATACTATCCAAATCTACCTCAGTAACTTTCAGGTTTGTACTAGATCAAATCCTGTTCGATACATTTAACTCATACGTAACTTAGATTAACATTTGTGTAAATATGCCTAATCTTTTATTCTTCTCATTTTTGGGGATCTTGGTTTAATAATTTCAGATACAGATGTAACTTCCTTGAGAAAATAGTATGCAACAAATCTCACCACCCCTCAATCTATCACTGAGGGACCACAGATCTACAAGGAAGTCTCAGTCTAACTGTGTCCAGCTGTAGTAACATTAAGATATGAATGAACAAGACAAAGATTATTTGTCCTGCGCCTCTTCACTACCTCCTGGATGGAGCAGAGAGGTCAGACAGAGGAAAACAGGAAAAACTGCTGGAAAGATGGATGTGTATATCATAAGGTGAAACTGCCTTCCTGCGATTCTCTTTCTACTCCTAGAAATACATTTCTAATATAAATTTCATTGTTTGTTGTAGTCCCCATGGGCAGAGGTTTCGCTCCAGAAGTTCTTTACAAGCCTTTCTGCAGAAAAACGGAGAGGGGAACTGTGACATGAACATGTTTGATTTTTCCTGTACTGACTGTAGTGTTAAGAAGTCTGTCTCTACCAAAACAAAAGTAAAAAGTAAAAGGAAAGCCACAGGAGATTGTAAAAATAAAATACAGGAGTTGCCAGATGAAGCTTGCTCAATAGAATCAACTGAACTACTCTCGTCTGTCGATTTAAAAAATCAAATAAGCAAGAAAGATGACATCATTATTAGCTCAAATATACCAGATGAATGCACTACAAAGAATTCAAATACAAGACCCAAACAAGATGGCCTTGTACCTTTTGAGGATGAAGTGAAATTGCAGAGCAGCCCACTAAGAGGTGGTTTACTGAAAGAAAAACTGTTCATGGTGACAGGTTTAAAAGACAAAGACACAGCATGCTTGCATCCCCCCATCCCCTCTCTGCGTGTGGAACCTGCAAGTGAGAGTGAGAATGAACAAGATGTGGCTCTGATTCACAGCCAAGGCGACGAGAATCCTATTTCCGAGCTGAGGATAGTGAACAGCAGCAATGATGAGATGGAGGAGCAGGTGTTGTCACCTCACATCTCAGTTGGGAGTTGCACGCCAATGAGAGCTTCTCAAAATAGTAAGCACGCCTGTTAAGTCTGACATTAACTGTGTAATTTGTGATACCAATTCAGTATTGACTTTTTATAATTATGCAGAATCAATGAAGCTGGACAACAGTAGGAAAACAAGCCCATATTTCAGCAGGACAAAGATTAGAGACTGTAATGTCAAATTACATACCATAAATCTTTATTATGCATGGACTTGTAATAGTCAGTCTTTCTGTTTATAGGTCCAAGCCCACCAAGAAGGAAAGTTTTCAAGAAATGGACACCTCCTCGATCTCCATTTAACCTTATCCAAGAAACCCTTTTTCATGACCCTTGGAAGCTCTTGGTTGCTACTATTTTTCTGAACAAGACCAGTGGTGAGATGCTACCTTTCAAGGTTGATCTAAAAAAAAAAAACATCCCCATAATCAGCACAGTTCTACTTTTAAATATATATATTAAAAATACATATATTTTATATAATAAATAAAACATCACACTCAGTCTTAGCTGTTCTATGCAAAGCCGTTCACTCTTTTCAACTTTTGTTTTTCATCATAAAATACTGTGTACTTCCAGGCAAGGTGGCTATACCAATACTGTGGCAGTTCTTTGAGAAGTATCCCACTGCTGAGCTTACACGAGAAGCAGATTGGAATCCCATGTCTGAAATTCTGAAACCGTTGGGCCTTTATAAACTCAGAGCCAAAATAATAATTCGCTTTTCAGGTAATTTTTGTGAGCTTTATCACAATATGAAGAGTAAAATAACAATGTTTAAAATGACAAATGTGTAAGATGCATACTGAAAATGAACAAAAATCCTTTTCTTTTTTACATAGATGAATATCTCACCAAACAGTGGCGCTACCCTATTGAGTTGCATGGTATTGGGAAGTATGGAAATGATTCTTACCGAATCTTCTGCGTCGAGGAGTGGAAAGGCGTATGTACATTTTTATAATGATGTGCAATTTATTTAACAATTTTTACATCACGTGTTTTGTGTTTATCAAAGGTGACACCCAAGGATCACATGTTAAATAAATATCATGCCTGGCTATGGGAGAACCACGAAGCACTCGGAGTATGAATTACTCTCGAACAAATGCATTTAAGAGTGCAAGGTTAGAGGAAAACCATAGTTATTTTCATTTTAGCTTGTCCAATTGAATGTATACGCGTTCTAAGTGATATAATGTTTAATGGCTTTTAGGACTGTTTATGTAAATAAAAAAAAAACTTCAAAACTTTTACTCTGAGTTTTCTTAACCTGTTCTTTTAAATGTACTTGGCATTTAGAGACATCCTTTGGCAAGATCATGTTCCTTTGTTAGGGGCTAATAAAGTCTTTTGGAGTGCAGTGATGCATGAGTGCCGCCTTTCTTTAGTTGGAGGTAACCTGATTCCCAAGGCGACTGTTGCCATTGCAAAACACTCATTCAATGCACTGCCTTGTCATAGTTTAATCTTTAACCAGCAGTAGTACAGTTCTAGGTAATTCCTGTTTCTATTTCATTATTTACTTGTTTAACTTATTAACCTGGAATCTGAACAGAGAAGAAAGTGAAGATTTTTTGTGGATGAAGACCATATTTTTGCTCATGACCAGGACTGATCTAATCTCCAAAATGAGACTTCGTAAGATAACTCATCTGCCTCATTGGAATTTATGAATAAATGATAATTTATCAAAATGTTAGAATCTACATTGTGATTAGAACTGGCCGACTACACTCAACTATATATTTACATTTTCTACTATGTTAGATTTAAACATATTTGAAGTTCTGTTTTAAACTAGAGAAATAAATGTATGAAATATTGATTTAAACTTCATTCAGCAGCAGTCATAGCTTCCACACCAGTTTGTCATCCTTCGCCCACATCTCCTGCTGGGCAGTCTCATCTGACAGGCACTATGAGATTTCCTCTAATATCAGAATGTGCCATATGGTCCAGCAAACGGGTAAGAAGTATTTTTTTTATATATATATAAATAATGGTGACAATGTAATCTAAGGGCAGAAAGCATTTTTTTCCTCAGCCTATTCCAAGACTGGACCCATTGCATCCACCTTTTGTCCAAAAACGTACTGTAAGCTTGGAGACACCGGCCGTTCACTACCACAACCACCAGAGGGCCTTAATAATGCAGCGAAAAGAACATTACAGGTAAGTTTTTAAAAATGGTGTATTTAATGGGGCATTTCTAAATTATTCACACCTCAGACCTCACTAAACTCTTTTAACAGGGCCAAATAACATTAAATGTTACCAAAATTCTGTGACTATTGATTGACAGATTTCATCAAGTGTGGCGCAAACCCTTTTATGGAACCAGCAGTGAAAGAGAGGAGTACAGGTAGAAAAATGTGATTAATTATATAGGAAAATATTGCAACATTACAAGTTTGCTTATTCTTTCAGGAAAGACATTCGTAACCACTTAAAAAAGCAAATGGAAGATAAATGTGTTGCTCTGAAGCTTCAATTTACTAACAGAGCAAAAGAGGCAGAGTATCTGTGTGAAATGGATCGCCTAGATTTGTCCAAAGAAAGAGAGCAAAGGATTCTGCATAGAGAAGCTATGACGGCATATCGGGACGAGAACAAGCGGGTACATTTCCACTTTTGTCTGCGAATGACCAAACTTTATCACTACAATTTAAAGCTTGAAATATAAGAAGCATTAAAACAAGTAGAGATAAGGATTTGAAGGAAATTACCAAAAGTAGTGGCTGTTTTATCAGATTAGTACATATTAATTACAACAACCAGTTTGTTTAGGTTTTGTTTAGATTGCATAGCACCTTTCCCAGTTTGTACAACATAACATATATTTGCTCTCCTCTGTATTATTTTGCAGCTAATGGAGCAGGGCTGGAGGGACAGAGCACTAACACGTTCCCAGGAGGCTCTGAAGGAGAGAGAGCAGCTGCGCCTCAACCCTATTAACTGGAGTGGCACACTGAAATAGGCTTCACATTCAGACAGAAAACATCTGATGTCTTATTCCCAACTGTGAAATTTTGCGATTTCAAGAGACTGAACACATTACAAATCACAACCTTGTCTTGAGTAAAGGGTTAGAATCTTTTGTACACATTATTATGGGAAAAAAAAAAGTTTTGCATTTTAAAACACTTTAAATTAAACATTATAAATCAAATCAATAGTGAATAGTTGGGATAAATTGTAAAAATTGTAACAACTGGCATGCTACTTACAGAAAACAAGTTAATGCAAAAGTAAATTCATGAGATGTTTAATTGTAAAGCAAACTCTTGAATAAATAACAAATAAATAGATATTTTTCATGACAAACCGTGAATCAGCAACAAATTGCACATTAAAATATTGCTTCCAAATTACATAAAAAGGCAACAGAACATGATTCCAGTGTTGAGTTCAGAGCTGGTGTTTTCTGGTTGCACTACTTTCTTAACAGTGCCTCAGTTTGTCATTGATAAGTCTTCATCATGCCAATGCATTTTGTATAACAAAAAGATGTGTTTTCTACAAACGGTAATTCATGCATCTAGATAACATTTGTTTTCATAAAATAATGTTCACTCAAACAGAGGGCTCAAAACTAAAAAAGATATCAGTAATGGCCTGAAATGAAAAACGGAATCAAACAAAACAATTGAGTAAAAAATGTTTGGAATCACCCAAAGACAGTGAGGTACATCATCAACCACATCAATGCAGTGCGTCTTAATTTTCTTATAAATAGGTACGATGGCTCATCAGCCTTCAAGTTTCTATTTTCCCAGGATTTTCTCATTAATAAATACACTCCAAGCCCTTTTGAGTGAACCCCAAATGAATCCCTGCATTATAAAAAGCATTGCAGAGATAACGCCATGCCAAGATGCTGTCTTTTTCACATTCATCAGTTGTAATTATTTAGTCTTTTTTTTCTCTTTCAAATCCAGACAATCTACCGTCCTTTTAAGAACCCATCCAGCATGTAGTCTCCCTTCTCTGTAAGCCAGTATCCAGCCATAGCGGCGACTCCTCCAATGAATATGGCAGTGAAAACCATGTCTCCTTTGGCGGCCAGAGTAGCCAGTGCACAGATGACCACTCCAAAGAACATCTGCTGCAGCACCTGGACCTCATCATCAGTCATGTCATCAAAGAGACTCTTGTCTGGATCAGCTGAGGAATAAAGGGAATTTTTTATAGTATATACAATAAGTTCCAGGTGAAGGGAAAGTTAAGATAACCATTCAAGGCCATCTGTCTGTTAACTTCTTCACACACCTCAATCAGGCAAATATACTGAATTAGTATTAGTTTCTAATGGCCACAGTACTTTATGTTGAACCTACAAAGTTTGCTGGGATGTAGCAAGAAAGGTGTTTATAGCAATACTTATGATGATCAATCTATTGGACGATCACAGACAAAATATAAAAGGCAATAAGACTGATCCATTGCATTGTCTTTTTTTGTGATGTACAGACACCTGATCCTCTAAATAACCAAAGTTACTTGTTCATTTCTCAACAGTTCACTCTTAACAAGAGTTCAGTCTTTTTGAAAAACAAATATTTAGCAGCGTTTGCAGTGCTTCCAGTTTTCTGTGAATGAAAGAACGCTTACTTGTGGGCTTGTTCTCGACACAAATGCTGTCTCTTCTGATGAAGCCATCGGCGCATTCACAGTGAAAGGATCCCTCTTCATTAATACAGGCCTCATTTAGCCCCGGGCATGCTATTGCACGCTCACTACATTCATCTATATCTGCAATGACAATAGAATCCAAACAAGTCATGACAAGTAAGGAGATGACAGTGTACTTTCACTTGACACAAGACTTACCGAGACACTTTGCACCTTTTAGTCTGTAACCACGTGCACATTTTTTACAACGTGCTGGTCCACTACCCATGCAGCCAACGCAAGCTTGGTCACAACCTGAAAACAAAAGTATGTTCTAATGAACACATTATTACAAGTTTTGTTTTTTCAAATAGGAAAGCAAGAATTGCCAAAAAGCCATAACTCAAGACTAAACAAGTCGTAAACAGAGAGGCATTTATTTTGTACCACCTGTCTACCTTTCAGTCCACAAAATGTCCTGATCACACTATTTATGCTTTATTATCATCATTCAAGTAATAAAGGAGATTATTAAGGGTGTGGAAACACTATTACAAATGATGGGATTTACTTGGGACTAAACACAGAACTTAATCTGAACTAGACAAGAAAAAAACAGGACTAGAATAAGACCAAACCAAGTCTAAACCCAGACTAACCTGGGCTCAAATCAGGACCAGGGCAACTGTGAACACCCCACAAAACTCACAAATGCATCATGACCTTATACAGCTGTACTAACCTCTGCAATCATATGATCCATCAGTGTTATGACAATAGGTGTTAGTGGGGCAGCGGGCCAACTCGGTTCCACATTCGTCAACATCTAGCAAACAACAAAATACATTTTAGAAAAAAACTGTATCATCAAAATAGGAATATCATTTTATACTTACCTACACACTTATTGTCATGAAGAATCCATCCAGGCTTACAATCAAGACATTTATAATCCTGTGGCCCAGAGCATTTCTTACATGAGTGGAAGCAAGCTAAAAAAAAAAAAAAGTTACAAGAAACATTTTATAATTATATTTTTTTACTAAATTACCTACCTGCACAGGCTCCTACGCTGTTATTTGAACTCTTCTCTCTATAATAACCGTCGGCACAGCTCTGACACAGATGGCCCGAGTATCCAGGGTCACACACACAGTCTCCATCCCCGAGACGGGTTCCCTCCCCCTCACAGCGCCCAAGGCCTCCACAGATACCACCAGGGCCAGATGGACACTCTGGGTATTGATTAGACAATATGGTACAATTAAAACTTCAAAACAAATACTAATGTGTGTGTTTAAATAGTTTGATTGTTGACACATTAGGCATAGACCTTTGCATTCCGGTCCAAAGTGTCCTGGTGGACAACAGAGTCTTAGTTGTTCTATGCAAAGCCACTCAAACAGATCTGGTGCCTCCTCTTGCCTGAAAAACATGCATTTCATTTATGATATAAAAATATCTATTTTGTTGTTTCACAAACGATCAACTAAATGGCTCCAGTGATTTAACAAACCCTTACACAACCTTCTCTGCATCTTTTGTAAATAAATAATACAAAATGTTCAAGTTCTTTATGTAAAGTAATATTTCATTTCTACAATCACCTGTGAAACCACCAAGTCTCGACCTGGTCTTCTATCTGCTCCAGCAGTTTATTACATTCAAAATCTGTCTTCTCACAAGCAGCTTCGACAATCTCCAGCAATCGAGTCTCACTGTAACACACATGTTACACACAAATGGTAAATTATGAATATCATTGGCATTTTATTTAAGTTTTTACCTGCGTGCATATTTGGCCAGTTTCTCCTCCTCCCAAGCGGTGTTCCCACCACCAAAATTTTTGTTGGCTGTTCTCTCCAAGCCCTAAAAGAAAGAAGGGGATGAGTTGTCATTAAAATACTACATACATAAAAACACATTAAATCACCCGTTAGTAATACATTTGCCTCACCTGAATGAAGCTGTCAGTGAGTTTTCGACAGGTCTGACATGGAGCTGTCTGGACCATGACAACAGAGAGCTCAGAGAGAAACACTAGAGCCGGCAGGAAGGACCAGTCCCACCACATCATGCTTCAATAAACAAATACACGAGCTAAACACATGTTAAATGTTTATTTATTTATTAGTGTAATTTCAGACTTGTACAACAAATAATCATTTGGTGTGACGCAATGATTTACAGAACTGTTAGAGACATGAGATGCTACTTCCTGTTAGCGCAGCATCAGCACCAAAAACATTAGCTAACAACATCGAGCTAGCCAACTCGATGCTGATTAGTCAGTTTCGAAACATCTAAGCTGTTATTCTGCTAAATTAGGCCCCACACGTAATAGAAAGAGATTATAGTAGCATATTCTCCCATTGTGACAATAACTTAATGCTAAGCACAATATACATGTATGCAAAGTTACCTTATTTAAAAGCACCGCGTCGCTACTCCGTGGACGATTGTTGCTGCACAGTGATTTTCACGTTTGTCCCATTCCTACTTAAAACGTGTCATTTTAATTATACGCACAGTACATGTAAAGGCTAGCATACAACGCTATTGCTCACAGGGTCCTGAAAAGAATGAATGAATACTGCAGCTGCTCCGTCCGACCAATTCACTTTCAGATGTCAGACACCGCCCATGCCCGGTGTTCCGGATTGTCTGGCTAACAGTTTAACTGGATAAGGCGGAGCCAGCTCGGAGCCAGATGTGTAGTGGGCGGTCTTACGAGGCTTCCATTCAATCCTATGAGGACAAGCTAATGCAAGGAGGCGAACTATCGGAGCTGTATCGTCGCATTTTACTCGTTTGTTTGGCAGTCTGGATGTTTTGTAAAGTAACGCACATGTGTCCCGTCCATGTTCCCACCGTTGCCTGGCTTCGTGGTCACAGTTACGTTGCTTATTTTCAGCGCACGTCTGCACAGAGTGGACTACGAGTTGAACTGAGTGAGTTGATCTGGCCGCTGCTCCAGACGCTGTCAGTCTGACCCTGGATTATGAATAAACTGTCCCTGTCATTATGACTCTACGCTGTATGTTATGTATAAATAAATAAAGTCTATGTTATATCCACCAGCACAATGTTGTCCTGCTTGTTGCTGTCACGGATGTTGGCTATTGTGTTGTCGCTTATGTACATAATTTATCAAAGTGGAATACTGGATTGACTAATAGGGAGCTACTGTTTCATAAAGTGTGATACTGTAATGTGCTTAACACAGGAGCATCATGTAGGTGTAATCTATTATCTAGAGTGAAAACACATAAAACACAACAGGAACAAGTCAGATCAACTGGTTACAGATGTGGGGGGCGTGTCCACGTGCTGGACAGATGTGTAGTGGGCGGTTTTACGCGGCGTCCATTCATTCCTATGAGGACAAGTTAATGGAAGGAGGCTAACTATCGGAGCTGTATCGTCGCATTCTACTCCTTTGTCTGGCAGTGTGCATGTTTTGTTCCATTGTAAATTAACACATGTGTCTCCGTCCATGTTCCCACAATGGCCTGGCTTCGTGGTCACAGTTACGTTTCTTATTTTCGGCTCATGTCTGCACAGAGTGGACTACGAGTTGAACTGAGTGAGTTGATCTGGCCGCTGCTGCAGACGCTGTCAGTCTGACCCTGGATTATCCATAAACTGTCCCTGTCATTAGAGCTCTATGCTGTACGTTATGTATAAATAAATAAAGTCTATGTTATATCAAGCACAATGTTGTCCTGCTTGTTGCTGTCGCGGATGTGGGCTATTCTTTCTGTTGTATGTACCCTATTTATCAAAGTGGAATACTGGATGGCCTAATAGGTGTGATACTGAAATGCATGTAACACAGGAGCATCATGTAGGTCTAATCTATAATCCAGAGTTAAACACACATATAAAACACAACAGAAACAAGTCAGATCAACTGGTTACAGATGTGGGGGGCGTGTCTACACCGCTGCAGATGTGCAGGTGACATGCCTTCAGTCAAGCATCGATTGCATTATTGGATGCAACAATGACACAATTTTCATTACACTGAATAAATAAAAGCAAATTGCTGATAAATGTGCTGCCCCATATATACAGCAAGTGTTGCTCATCTAACAGCATATTGGTGTACATATGCACAAAAAAGCCTATGTGATATCAAGGACAATGTTATCATTCTGATACTTATTAAACTGAAATACTGAATAGATACTGAATAGCCTAATAGGTAGCCAGTGTTTGAGACAGTGTGATATTGCATGATGTAGGCCTAAGAAATTATCCAGAGTGGAAATACACATAAACAACACACAACAGAAACAAGTCAGATCATCTGGTTATAGATGTGGGGGCGTGGCCAACTCACTCGCCAGATGTGGAGGGCGTGCCTTTAGCTCCCATTCAGAGCAGAGAAGATATTGCAGGTCACCTGTCTATTAGGAGTTTTAATGTTTCATTTGTGCCTTCAGACTAAACATTATACATTACCAAGATAAACATAAAAATTAACAATCTTACCATGCTAGATCTTCATCATAACCAGAAACAATTCTTACCCAGTCAACTATGTCCTCATCTGGTTCATTTGTGTCCCCTTCCATCCTCTGAGGAATGCCACATGCATGGCAGCGATCACTTAAGTCGTCTGGATCAACTAATTTAGTTCAACTCGTAGCCCAAAGTTTTTTATGTTTTGTTTTTTGTGGTCCCCCTGTGTCATTTCTATCATTTGGGATCCTTGTGCATATGTACACCAATATGCTGTTAGATGAGCAACACTTGCTGTATATATGGGGCAGCACATTTATCAGCAATTTGCTTTTATTTATTCAGTGTAATGAAAATTGTGTCATTGTTGCATCCAATAATGCAATCGATGCTTGACTGAAGGCATGTCACCTGCACATCTGCAGCGGTGTAGACACGCCCCCCACATCTGTAACCAGTTGATCTGACTTGTTTCTGTTGTGTTTTATATGTGTGTTTAACTCTGGATTATAGATTAGACCTACATGATGCTCCTGTGTTACATGCATTTCAGTATCACACCTATTAGGCCATCAGTATTCCACTTTGATAAATAGGGTACATACAACAAGAAAGAATAGCCCACATCCGCGACAGCAACAAGCAGGACAACATTGTGCTTGATATAACATAGACTTTATTTATTTATACATAACGTACAGCATAGAGCTCTAATGACAGGGACAGTTTATGGATAATCCAGGGTCAGACTGACAGCGTCTGCAGCAGCGGCCAGATCAACTCACTCAGTTCAACTCGTAGTCCACTCTGTGCAGACATGAGCCGAAAATAAGAAACGTAACTGTGACCACGAAGCCAGGCCATTGTGGGAACATGGACGGGACACATGTGCGTTAATTTACAATGGAACAAAACATGCACACTGCCAGACAAAGGAGTAGAATGCGACGATACAGCTCCGATAGTTAGCCTCCTTCCATTAACTTGTCCTCATAGGAATGAATGGACGCCGCGTAAAACCGCCCACTACACATCTGTCCAGCACGTGGACACGCCCCCCACATCTGTAACCAGTTGATCTGACTTGTTCCTGTTGTGTTTTATGTGTTTTCACTCTAGATAATAGATTACACCTACATGATGCTCCTGTGTTAAGCACATTACAGTATCACACTTTATGAAACAGTAGCTCCCTATTAGTCAATCCAGTATTCCACTTTGATAAATTATGTACATAAGCGACAACACAATAGCCAACATCCGTGACAGCAACAAGCAGGACAACATTGTGCTGGTGGATATAACATAGACTTTATTTATTTATACATAACATACAGCGTAGAGTCATAATGACAGGGACAGTTTATTCATAATCCAGGGTCAGACTGACAGCGTCTGGAGCAGCGGCCAGATCAACTCACTCAGTTCAACTCGTAGTCCACTCTGTGCAGACGTGCGCTGAAAATAAGCAACGTAACTGTGACCACGAAGCCAGGCAACGGTGGGAACATGGACGGGACACATGTGCGTTACTTTACAAAACATCCAGACTGCCAAACAAACGAGTAAAATGCGACGATACAGCTCCGATAGTTCGCCTCCTTGCATTAGCTTGTCCTCATAGGATTGAATGGAAGCCTCGTAAGACCGCCCACTACACATCTGGCTCCGAGCTGGCTCCGCCTTATCCAGTTAAACTGTTAGCCAGACAATCCGGAACACCGTTCCCACTGGGATTTCATTTATCCACCAATCAGAAACAGGATCATTTCACTACTACAGCCATTCCCAAAATCTGCCAGGACTGGGTCCCCTTATGAACCCCCAATGATTGTTTTACTCTATTTGAAAAGAAATATGACGTCTATGACGTGTTTCCTTTACTATTTACATAAAAATGAATTATTCCTTATGATAAAATCCTATAATGAAAAGGGGTTTTAATACCAATTTTCTGAAGTTGATCATTTTTTAAAATATTTTCTTTTATGCTTTTTGTGTGGGCAATCTTTGGACCATCCGTGGACCCCCCTTTGGGAACCACAGCAGTACAATATTAACACAAATGTAGTTACGCTGAAATGAATGAAACAGAGCTACGACATACATTATCAGTATAGTCTGTGTTTTTTTTCTGCTCAGTTCCGCAACAACTGGCAACGGACAAGCCATATTAAAGGGGATATAAGCTAATAATTATTACAATCAGCAGGTTGAAGAAAAAAAGGTAGGCCTGTACATCGGCAAGTATAAAAATAATAACAAAGATGTTGTAATATTGTGATGCAAAGTTCATACACTAACTATAGTAAACATTGTCCACAGATACGTAAATGTGGTTAGACTCTAAACAGCATTATTTTTATTGTAAAGAATTTTGCTTTTGTTGCTATTACGTTTTTTCATATGGGGTGCAGATATTGCTGCTAAAATTAGATTTGCAATGAATTGTACACCCCTTGTCAGACCCAGTCCATCTGACTGACTTTGAGGTTCGTGTCTGGACTGGAGGGGGGCGTGATGAGGTGAGGCTGAAGTGGCATTGTCTCCGCTGCATCCTCTTCTTCCCCTGTCCCTACACAGCTTTGTGGCATCACAGCCAGTCTCAACACTGCTGTCCCAGCTGTAAATCCCGACAACCCCCTTGCCAATGCGCGAGACGCCATTCTGAGTCCATGCGCCCTCTTTCGTCTGGATGAGGACGTAGCCATTTGCCTTGCCCCTGCCAGTTCTGTGAGAAACCCCAGGCTTTGAGATGGCAGGCTATAGACATGCAGACCGCGAAACAGTTCTGGAAGTGGCTGGCAAACTCCTTCTTCAGGGGGAAGAGATTCAAACTGCACTAACATGAAGCGATCACCTGCTCGACCTTGTAAGTAGTCTGCAAGGACACAACTCAAAGACGCACTAAATACATCAACACAGTTTGAGTTGGAACTGTTGTCTTTTTGATTTGTTGAAAACCTCTCCCAGCTTCTTGCTCCCCACTCTTCTGCTTTCCTCCTTGCAGCTTGGGTCAGGACTAGAACGACTTTTCCACCTTGTCTTTGCAGTCGGTCCAGTCGTGAATGAAGCCAAGGCACCGGGCCTAAGACGCTAAGTTCAGCATGGCTCCACAAGTCCAGAGACACACTGCAGCCCAGCGATTGGAGAGATGAGCCCAAGTGGCACATCAGACCAGGTAAGGCTTGCTCATCATCGGGTGGATACAGCAGAACTACGTGACCGCCGCCTACAGCACCTAAAAGGACAAAAAAATACATATAATCAACCATGGTGTTTTGATCATTTACACTAAGGACATCATGGATATATACTTCATACAGAAATTGTCTTATAAAACATGGTGCAGATCAAGATGCTTCAGTACCTTTGACATCATCATCTTTGAACCATCTCCATGCAAATCCTATGGAAAAAAAGAATAGAATAGTAAAATATTATCATACTTAATAAGAAATAGATAGCACTTGTATTCTTTAAATCTGACCTTTGATCACTCCCTGCATACAGCAAGCTCCAAGCATTGACACAAAGACCAATAACAAGGCAACAACAAGTAAGACAATCCAGCGCCATCGTGATACTGGAAAAGTAATTTGAAAGACCGTCTATAAGGATGTAAACAAAATGTACAAGTACAACTGTTATATATTAGCTACTATGTTCATTTATTGTATTTTATTCACCTGCAAATGGACAATAGGGATCCAAGTGCGAGTGCATCCCATCAAGTTTGATCTAAAATTTCATATTGACAATAATGATTAAAAAGGACTATTGTAAACCTAACAAACACATAGACAGTAAGTCAGGTTCAGTGTTAGAACATCTTTTACCCGAAGACAGAGCAGAGGCTGTGATGACAAATTGAATTCTCCTGTTGTCTAGAATGCAAAATACAAAATCTATTAATAAAGCATGTCTTAATTTTATATTGGTGACGAGAGCCAGTGACACCATTTTATTACCCAGTGTTCTCTGCGAGTCGTAACCCAATCGTCCTGTCCTTCCAGTTTTTGTCTTGTCCCTGTCACCTCCTGACATTCTCCACTGACCAAATCCATTTTACACAGCCACACATCCGCCTTCAGCTTGCAGGGGGCGCTCACGTTCCAGAGCAGCGCAGATCTCCCTCCTCTGGCAGACTCCATCAAAGCCAAAGACACATTCTGCATCATCCTCTCCAAGAAAACTAAATCATAAAAGTAATTCTTTATCAATAATCTGGTTAATGAGGTCAAAGAGGCTAATGTGGGCATTGATGTGTAGCTCTTAAAGCGTCCATACTGTTATATGCTGATGATATAGATCTTATCTCAGAAAAGGAATTGGGCCTTCAGACAATGTTGAATATTGTTCATGCCTGGTGTAACAAAATTAGATTGAAGCTAAATCGCAATAAAACTCAAGCCATTCATTGACTAATTTTCAATTTAATTTTAGGCCTACAATTTGGTCCTTAACAAAAGAGTACAAATACCTGGGACTTGTTTTATATGAACATCTGATATTTGATGAAGGAATGAAAGCTCTGTTAGAGTCATCAGGTCGAGCCTTAGGAGCAACGATAAACGAAAAGCACTTTTAGGCCTCCAAATTCGCACTGTAACGACAAATCGTCTGGGAACAATGTAAAGTGAGACATGTCTGTGACATGGTTTGATTATGGAATAGGCCGATTAATATGCCAGATACAAAACTCATTAAACTTATATTTAATTGGAGTATGTCATATAACACTACCTGGAGTTTACAAATTGTACAAAATGTTTTGAGGATGCAGATTTCCAGTTTATCTATAGAAATAAGCTGACCTGCTATATCAGACAAATAAGAAATGTTTACTTTGAAACATACAAATAGAATATTTTCATTAAAGACAGCTTTGGTCCGGAGCCGCATGTCACTCTGAACCTAACCAGAGGTCAGAGGTCAGTGTGCGCTCAGTTGAAGTGTAGAACTCAGGAGCATCGCATATGCACTCTGTGACTTAAATGATATTGAGAATGAAGTGCATTTTTTTGCCTACTTGTACGTAGTAAATTGTTTTCTGTTTCAGATGAAGAGAGACTGGCATATCAGTTCAAAAGTTGTATATTTGTTCTGAAAGCTTGGGAACGCCGTAAGAGAACACTATATGTTTGATGCAGCATGTACAAATTGTGAAGTCTGTCCGCTTATTGTCATATGTGTCTTATAAATCCATTTGGGCTGAGTCCCTTTAAAATGGTGCATGACACAAAATAAGTAAATAAACTAAATTAAACCTCTCTGATGGTTTATGAATGTCCTTTTCCTTTGACATAAGGCTACTACTACTACTACTACTACTACTGTATTTGGGGGTTTTAAATTTCAACTGTTGTTGGGGTTGCAACTGATAAAGGCCACTGTGCAAAATAAAACATATATAGTATATAATGTGAGGTGTGTGGATCCAGATCAGTTTACATCCAATTACATCCATTCAGTGAATAAAGTCATATTATGTCCTTGGTTCTTGGGTAAGTGACTATCCTAAGTCTGTTGTATGTTTATCTTTATATCTCACTGTACCTTGTTGATTCTTGAATGGACAATATTTTCGACGGACCATGTTGTCTTTCCACCAAACCTGTAACAACCATTGAAATCATCACTACATTTGCATAAAAATGAATTAATTACTTTTTGTTATAATCTTACTTGGAAACACAAGCATGGTGCTGCAGAGTTCAATGAGATCACTATTTCTTTTCTGTCTTCACACTAAAATAATTTAATAAAAGATAACTGATATAATCAACATGGATAATTAATTATTTGTATTTATTGATTTATCTTAATACCATTGGAATCATGTCTCCTGGAGTCTCGTCCCACATGATCTGGCACATGAACGTCTTCTCTTTCTTATGGTCTTTCAGTTTCAGTCGCATGACCTCTGAGTTCTGATCAGTAACAACTTGAAGACTGGGCACTGTGAAACATAATACATTCATTTATAAACATTACTTTTGATATATACAAGATCCCATTTGTGCTCGACAGACAGATAAGATTAATGCTAGCTCAACTCGATTCTCATTATAGTTAATAACCTCTGCAGTAATAAGTAACTAATATTACTGCTGTTATTACTAAAACATGAATATGCATTTGCATATATACACATACATTTTTATTATCAAATTGTTTGTACTTCAAAAAATAGTTATTGATAAACGTATCTTACCGTCACAGTCTTTAATTCTGCTACTCTCCAGGTCCAAAGAACATGCTGCAAGAAAAACACTATTAATAAGTAAACAGCAAAGTAATTAAATGCAAGTAAAAGAAAGAGGATAAATTCTACCTTTTTCTAAAGATGGAATAGTGATATTATGCCTGTGCTCTCTCAATTGTGCGAGGACATGAACCAGAACCAGAGCACCAAATGTTGCCTTTTCTCTCAAAAATAACTAGAAAGATGCATGGACACATTGTTAACTTTGATCTATAGTTTTGTTATGTGGATAAGTATTTTATGAACAGTGTAATCAGGATACAAGGAATATGGAGCTTTTTTTTTTCCTGTACAGGGCCAATGCCAAGGAGAGGAGGGACAATCAGTGCAAATCAGTGAAGTACAGTCCTGATCAAAAGTTTAAGACCAGTTGAATAAATGGCACACTTTGCATGGTTGGACATTAACAAGGTTCCAAGTAGAGCTTCAATATACTACAAGAAATGGGAGTGAGACAAAAAAAAGTTTGTATCAACATTTTATTGAAAACAGCTGATCAAAGGTTTAGGACCATACAACAAAAAACAACCCGAAACCCTTTTACAACTGAAATCAAGGTCCAAAACATTAACTCAGTAATGAGTAGCACCACCGTTATTGTTGATGACTTCAAAAATTGGTTGCAGCATGCTTGATGCAAGCGGAAAATTTCTCAAAAAAATGTTGTCCATTTTTGTAAACTTCCCTTGCCATCCATCCCCAAAGGTTCTCAATTGGATTTAGATCAGGAGAACATGCAGGATGGTCCAAAAGATTGATGTTATTCTCCTGAAAAAGTCCTTTTTCCTGAGGGCTTTGTGAACTGTAGCGTTGTCCTGTTGAAAATCCAGTGGTTCCACAGACGTCAGTCATGAGGGATGCTCTCTGCAACATCTGCACAGAGCCAGTGGCTGTTTGATGCCCCTGTACCACCTGGAGCTTCACTGTTCCTCTGAAGGAAAAAGCACCTCAGATCATTATGGCACATTAATGATCCTTGACAGGATCATCAAGGTTACATTTTTTCTCATCACAGAATAAAACTTTCTTCTACCATTCAATGTCCCATGTTTGGTGTCTCTTGTAAAGTCCAAGCTGCAGTTCTGTGGTGTGCAAGGAGACAAAGCCTTTGAAGATGTTTTTTGTTTTTGAAGCCCTTCAGCGGCAGACGTCGTCTGATGGTTATTGGGCTGCAGTCGGCATCAGTAACTGTCTAGTCCACTGTCTTGACGGACAGCCAGGTGGATTTTTGGGGTCTTTCACTTGGCTTTTTTGTTCCATAACTCTCAGGATCTTTTAAGAAATTCCAAATGACTGTCTTACTGTGTCCGACCTCAGCAGCGATGGCGCACTGCGAGAGGCCCTGCTTATGCAGCTCAACAACCCGACCGCGTTCAAAAAGAGAACCTTTTTTTTGCCTTTTCCATCAGAATGTCATAACAGTGTGAATACCTGACAGAAAATGACACTGAATTTTTGCTCAGATTTGGGCTTTTAAAGGCATGTGGTCCTAAACTGTTAATCAGCTGCAGAACAGCCTATTTCAGTTTCATTATTGTTTTCAATAGAATGTTTACTAAAATTCACTCCCATTTCTTGTTGCATATTGAAGCTCTACTTGGACCCATGCGAAATGTGACTTTAGCCATTTATTCAACTGTTAAACTTTTGATTGTGTGCGTATTTCACACCAGGAGGCTTGTTCAGGCCAAGTGGAAGGTGGAAGCAAAGATGCAGGAGGACATAAATCAATTTATTTTAACAAGGATATACTGTAGAAAGATGATTTACTCACCTCATATGTGGAAGTAGCTACATTTGATCTGGAGAAAGTAAATTGTAATGTCTTGCAAAAGCCACTAGAGCCCGGAGAACTGAAGCACACGTTGACTGCATATAGGGCTGCATATAAACAATATTTATGGGATGTAAAATTATTATGATCAACATTATTATGATACAAAGTTGATTTTCTCTTACCTTCTTGAAACATAAAATATCCACTCGCCTCTCTCTGCTTTTTGCTGAACACCTCAGTGCTCTCTCCAGATCCCTCCAAGTCATCCACTACCTCTGGAGATTAAAAATATGACAATATGATGTAACAAGTCTTGATATCATGGGAACCCATACATGTTCATTTACTTCTTAATTTCAACAGAGACAGTGCACATTAATGGATATTTCTGTAAATGTGCCAATTCTGGCGACAAAGCTAGGTGTCTAAATCCTTCTGTGCTGATCAACAGGTTAAACCACATTGTGCATTTGGCAGAAGATCTGTCACAACAAGCAACATCACTGACTAGTTGATTACTTGGAAGGTATTTCCCTTGTCACAGGAGCATGTAAATTCGTTGTTACCTGTGAGGCGGATGATCACCTGCAGACAGGGTACACAGAGCATTCCTTGTGTGCAGCAGAGAACAGCGCTCAGATCCACTCGTGTGATGTTCACTGGCCAACCTTCTGGCTTAGCTTCTGGCTCAAACTCTACAAATGCATTTTCTGTTTTCAAGCAAAAGTATACTTGAATGCAATGAATTTGTCAAAATGAGTTTGTCAAGACAACATAACAGCTGCAAATGTGATCAAGGTTGCATTATTCTCAGTTTCAACATAAACCCATCTGTGTTTAATGTGTTAGTATTGATGAACAGAGGATACAACTTCAATCTACAACCCCTAAGCTCCATTATTGCAAGGATGAAAAAAACCTTTACAATTTGCCATATTTATTATTTTAGCAAAGTTGTCTTACCTGAAGTCACTTTACAGTCCTGCAATCCCTGTGGACAAAATGTGTTGAGGTTTATAAAAGATTAAAAAGCAACTTTCAGAATATGGTACTGGCTCTGAAGTACCGAGCATCCAGATCAACTTGAACCAAAGGATAGATAAGAGAGAACATCTGGCATATACCAAGTAAGACAATAAATAATCAATAAATCTATCATGGAGCGAGAAAGAAGACCAGATGAATTTACCTTTTGCTCCCCCCTAACATCACTTATCACACTTTTAAGTAGTCTACTCCTTAATACAAATACACGCTAATATGCAGGTAACACAGACATCTCCTGCTTGTCAAGGCCGACTCACAGACTTGGAAACTGAGCGCCGGAGTAAGATGTCACGCGAAGCCACTGAAGTAAATAAGTAATGAACATTATTTTCAGATAGGGCTCAAGGGGGTGCGTAATTCGCTGGTCTTTGTGACTATTATAGTTTTACTCTGTTTTGCAGCAAAACAGCGTTACACGACACAAAGAAGTGGGTAAAACTGACAGCTTATTTACTATTTGTTTACGATTGCTAATGACTCCCCTAATAGTTCAAACTGGCCTAACCTTACCTGGCTGCAGGTGAGTTCAGGTACATTCACGTCTATCATCTCCAGCGCCTCAGTCGGACTCCTCCAGCAGTTCACGTGCAGCAATGACACTAAAACAAAAATGCGTTTTCCTGCAAACTTGATGCTCTCACGCGCCATATCTGCCTGTGCCACCTTTCCTTTGTGCCAGGCCCTTCGGTTTACGCACTGCTTTTAGGCTCCACAGCCCAAACTATAGCAAATCCAATAATATCCATCTAATACAGAGTGACACGGCGCCTGCGTGTCGTGTTGAACCACATTCACTTTGAATTATATCAGATACGTGCGAAGGCAGGTTGGCGTGCCCCGCCCACAACTCAACCGTGAACACTCATGTTTCCAAATTAACTCCAAAGTAAACATCACCGGTTTACGGCAGCATGCAAACAGGCACAGTGTGAGTGCAGTTAAGGTCAATGGCGTTTTTTCATGCCACACGAAGGCGAGGTGTGCCTGTTTATTCTTTGATCGATTAATACTTTAGGTGTTATGGTGCTAGTGTTTTTTTCTCCAAAAAATAAATAAATCAGCTATACAAGCAATAAAAACTCTAACACAAAACTGAAACACAAACTCTAAACTCTAGTTCTAGAAATTCTACAACTTCAACCACTGTGTTAATTTGCTGCATGTCCTTTCCCACTCTCATCCCCATTTCACGCTGCACTGCCCTGTTCAATAAAGCCTTTCGGCCAAAAATCCTTCAAAAAGAGAAAAAAAAAAAAAAGAGAGAGATAAAAGATAGAAAAGATTCAGCCAAAAAAAAAAAAGACAAAAATATGAATCTATACTGCTTTTATAGCTGTTCTTGTGAGTGGATATGTTCCAGGGTCCTAACTAAGTGTTAGTTTTTAATGTAATTTATGCTACACAAAACTAAAAAATGCTACAAATTTCAAATTTTAGACGTGAACTTTCCCAAGACACATAAAAATGACCCCATTATACTCTGGCTTCATTTTTAGATCTCATGTTATGTTTTAAAGGGTTGAAAAGTTTTATTTTATTATTTTATGTATTTAAATTTTTAGTAGGATAGATCTAGATTTATCTGAAAAAGTTTGAAAAAAGATTAATCTATTGTGTTTTTATAGCCATTGTTGTGAGAGGATATTAGGGTTAAAGAGTTAAAACGTTTTTTAGTCTGGTCAGTAAATTTTATTGGTAGTGTGAAATTGGGAGAGAGAGGGTAAAGACATTTGCCAAATGGTAAGTTACTGGGAGGCAAACCCATGTCGAAATACCACATATGTGCACTGCAACACCTCAAACCACTACACCACCAATGAGCACATATGCTGCAATTTCTTATGTTTTAACATTACACTGCAAAATGAAGTTATTATTCTGAATTTAAAGTTAGTCCCCTAACAAGCTTCATATAGATGTACGGTAAGTATCCCTGAAAGGTGTCAAATTTAATGGAGAGAATGCTATATTCTACATATACAAACAATATAAATAAATACAATAAAAACAAACATGCACACTACGCCAACAGAACTCTGCCTGGGGATGTTTTGCATAAAATGTTCAGTTAAACTGAAGCAGCAAGCAGGGCAATAAAATGTCTGGTTACAGGCTCCATTCTTTGTGCATAGCAAAGTCTCCTTTACCCTGTTTTATGAAAAAGGTAAAGAACTATATCACACATATAAAATTATGCTTTTTTGAGGTAATATTAGGTTTTTATTTGAAGAGAATATGGTATAATACCACAGTTTTAATTGTATTACAAAAGCAATAATGTATTAGGCTTAAAAAACAGGAAAACACAACAGTAAGAACTTTTCAATGTTTTTGGTTAAAGCTTTGGATTTCAGTGCTTTGCAAATGCAATGTAAATAGCATGTGGGAGTACAGTTTACTTTTTGTCAAACACACACATTACAATGTTGGTGATTTGCAACTAGATTTTCATAAAGCAGGCTATATTTACAGAGATGGACCACAAAGGGACCCTGTATTTTAATGAAAGTAAAAGTGTTTGCCTCTTTTATTTATGCAAATCCCTGAACAAGTTGTTTTTACTGATTCGCTGGTTCCTAGATTTCTGGAGTATCCATATATCCCTTTACTGAGGTGTCTTATTACTACAAGAGGAGAAATTTGAGATGAATGCTTCTGTTCACTGCCCACTGTCTCCTCAAGACTTCTCTGACATTTAACTATAAGCTTTAAATGAATTGCTCCAATTGAAAAGGAAACAATTGTAAAATGTTAATCTTTTGCAGTAACAAAATTGTTCTTTTAACTTGATTCATTCCATTGTCATGTCCTTCCAAGTATGGTCTTGTAATTGTGTTGGTGTTGTTTTAAGTTCATTGGTGTGTCCTTGAAGAAAAGTAAACAATTCCAAAGTGGTGTTCTAAATCACTTTTTGTTGCCTCTCTTTTGTCACAATACACCAAGATAAATCATTTTAGTACTTAGTATCAGCTAGTGATGAATATCAATAAGCTACAAAAGATACATTTTAACTAATAACTTAATAGGCCAATCTGTAAAACTATATGGGACAAAACTAAATAACTCAGAGACTCCTGACAACCACTGGATTTATTTGTCAGGTTTCTTTATTTGTTGTTTGATCAACTGGAAAATCAGTGCATAATATGGATTATTAAAGTTGTAGAATGATTTTGGTGGGACAAATGGTTACCGAAGAGTTGCTTGTAATCTCCTTGAAAACTGTTTGGCCAACGAAAAGCATAACACTTTAGATAGCAGCCTTGTCCAACACTGGAACTTGGAGTTGTCTGACATTCTAGTCATTACCCCCAACTCCTGTATTAGTCCACTGAACTGATGTGGTAAGCAATAATGTGGGACTCCTTTGAAGGCTTTTGGTATGTCCTTGCTGCTATTGTGCCCATGTAAAGAGACAAATGCAACTTTCTGGGGTTTATTTTCTTGCAGCGCCCCCATCAGGCAGGTAAGTGCAGCTTTAAATACAGGCGCAATAACTGAACAGGGCTCGGAAACATCAGTCCCTTGAGGTAAATGTTTTTCTACTCTTTTGTATTTATATTTTTCTGTCAGAGTTGTAGAATCTTCCATTTTGAGGGGTCGATGTGAGACAAAATGTTTTTGGTTTGAACATTCCTTTTCACGCCACCATTTTTTATAAGCGATATTAGCATCCAAACTCCATATAATGAGTACAATTCCTTGTGCTTTGATAACAGTGTCCCATTGCCCATAAAGCCAAGGCAGAGGTCCCACATCAGCCACACGCGTCCCACAAGGTGACTCTACGCTTTGGGCCCATAAAGCTAGATGCACAGTTGCTCCGAGGTCCCCTTGTAAAATAGAGGCCAACGCACAAACTGTAGAGACGTGAACATAGTCTTCGGATGAGCACACAAGCAGTATGGGTCTTTGGATGTAAAGCCAACCTAAAACAGAATGGAATTAAAATCGTTAAACAATGTATCGGTATATATTTTTGTAATGACTGGGATTATCAATTATCACGATCAGATTATCAGACATACGAGGGACACAAACGTAGTATGTGTCAACACAGGATTTAAACCCAAGAAACTAGGGCTATATATTCATTTTAATAATAATTTTTATGGCCCCTGACCATCAAATCTTTGCCCCTTTTGCCATATTTTGTCAAGTTTATCTGTGGTTTAAACCCTTGTTTAACCTCTTAATGCTGATCTTTGGTTGTGTGGGCCCTCACTAGTGATTAGAGGACTTTTTTCAAGTCTGTGATCTGATTGGCTTGAACTACCTGACAAATAAGAGTTTGCTTCAGTGTGTCAGAAATGACACAGAGGGCTGAAACTTGCCTGCAGTACCCTTTTTGGTCCAACGATGGAAGCAGATCCCCAGTACAATTGTGATGAACACAAAGACTAAAGCAATCACAGCATAAACACCATGTCGGCTTCGCACATCTGAAACAAAGAGATAAAGGTGAGGCTGCATTTCAATGAGAACAGAGACACATTCAAATATTAACTTATTTTAGATAAACTCACAGTCAGGGCACAAAATTCGTTTCCCATAAAGAACTGGCTCTGACTGCCATACCTGTGAGTGAATAAGACAAATATTAAACACAATTTGTCAACCTGTCCTGCTTTAAACATAAAAGAAAAAAAAAGAACATACATTTTACAGAAATTTATATCGTAAAAATAAGCTGGTTCCTTTTTCAAACGTCTGTACGTAAAAATAGTCAATATTTAAAACACTACTCAATACTATAAATTAACATTACCTGAACACAGGGCCTCTCCTCAACTGACAATACTGATAGTTGAAAAGTTGTTATTCTTTGTTTCTGTAAAACATTTATAACCATTTATAGAATAAATATTAAATATTTTGTGAAATACCATGGAAATCCTTACTGTATTTTGTGTTTGAATTTGTCCAGTTGGTGCACATGCAGTCGGACTCAGTTTACACAGCTGAACAGAGAATTTTGCAGGGACAGTGGAGTTGATGTAAACAAATATGTTCTGCCTCCTTGGTTCAATATGAACCATCCATGAGGGAATTTCTAACAACACACACAGACACACAAATAAATATAAGTACTTAAATAATTAAAAAATCAAATTTAAATACAGTGTAAACAACATTGGTTCACTTACCAGCTTTAAAAAGACACGTAATATTGTGGCTGCCCTGTAACGACCGCTGCAAATATACAATAGATGGTCGTCAGCAACCTAGATGTATTGTGCACTTTTTCCAATAATTCCAATAATTCTTCTCACCTGCACACACATTTGAGGGTGTTTGTCAACAGCGGAAGTGTTAAATACCTGAGTAATAAGAAAGTTAATGCAATTAGAACATGTTATTCTTAGACATACATTAGAAACATCCTAAAACCCACTCGTTTTATTCCTTGCACTTGTTCCACTAGAGAGAGGTCAAACACAACAGTGCAGTAGCCCTTATGTTTCCAGCAGAGGGCAGTAGATATCTTTGTCTCAGCAGCTGGACACTGATATATCATGGAAAAATTGTGTGATTTCAGTTTGATGTGAGTGGAGTCCCAAACATCATTCACATCTGAAATAAATAATGCAAGTTAAATCACTAAAATGTTGTGAGGGGACATGTGTTTCAATGTCTTCATATGCTTTGTCCTACATTCATTTATACATGAACACGGAAACTGTTCAGTGAATGTAATTTTAAATGCACAAACAAAGCGAGGGTCTTGATCAGTATCTGTCATGCAAGTAACTGGTGCTTCATAGTCAAATGTGAACTCACAAGAAGAAAACAGATTTAGATGTACATTGGCCACAAAAAGCAAATAACATACATTATACTAAGCTCATGCTAAGAGGACAAAAAGTGACTGAATTACATGAGACAGTTGAATTTTTCAAAGGACACTTGGCGAGTCTCTTGTGGTTCAAGCAGGTGCCGTTAGCCTCGTAGTAAACCTACGAGAACAATATAAAGAACAACAAAATCAGCACTGTTTTGATAATATTAAAATCATATTTAGACAGCATCATACCTCTACACAAAGACAATGTAACCAATAAGGAACACTAAGAACAATTGACTGAGACAGAGCTGGATCAATCTACAAAAAATTAAGACAGAACAATAGGCTACTTTCAGGCTGAATAATGTGACATGTTCAACTATTGAAGATTTCACTAACAAAAGAAAAAAAGCAGTACTTACATGCACTTTATCTTTAAGCTCATGGGGTGGCTTTTTGTAAATGATTCTGGCATTGACAGGGTATCCTGGTTTCACATGGACGGTAATAGACTTGGAAGATTCATTTAATGTTAAGTTAAACATTAGAGTACCTAATAGTAATAATACAAAAAATGATAAATACAAATAATTTGCAACAAGTAGGCTATAGCAACAGAACATTAGTAAAGACATGAATAAACAGAATTTGGAAACGCTTTAAATAGGCTGCATTATAAAGACCATGTATGTTTTTGTTTAGTTTGGAAATAGCGGATTTATTTTGGTAGCCCATCTCCTTATCACTTTGGAAGATTTTTCCCGCCTGACTAAAATGACCCCCAACTTCAAGCTAAAGCTGTTTCTGAAGCCTCTGGACCAGACCTGGGCATAATGCAGCCCGAGGGCAGAAAGCAGCCCTCAGCCTGTTTTAACCCAGCCCAATAAAGTTTTCTTCTATTTGGTTATGTCTTAGCTGTGGTCCTTAATAAAGGTTGCATGAAATTATTGAAAAATAGATTAAACAGCTTATATATTTACATAAATATTCTTATGATGATTTGTTACACCAATGATTGTGATCTGGCCCTCTGCCACTTTCCTGGATTCCAATATGACCTTCGTTGGAAAAAGAAATTGCCCACCCCCCAATCTGGAGTCTGGGCTCTTTGTGACGCTGAGATTCTTGGCCCCTTCTGTCTGATCTACTGATTATAGGTGGTAACAAGAAACAAGAAAATCAGATTTCAAATTCTTCCTTGGCTGTTTTGGGTAACTATAAGAAGAGTAAAGCTTCTGTTTGTAGATAATGACTGACTGACAGTAGACTGAGCATTTTGGGGGTCTTGACTTTTTCATAGCTAAAGAAGTCAATCACTACACAAGGGCATTTAGGGACTTGTTTCTACTTTTTCCCCATAGGGTGGTAGAGGATGATAAAGAAGGAATGCTTTGGGGCAGTTAACAATTAGCTAAATTCCTTACATGTTTTATTTAAACTTTTCATGTAACGACCAATGACTAGTTCAGTGTCGTCCACCGAGGTAACTGCTTGAGATTTTGGGCTTTACAAAAATAAACTGAAATGAATTATAAAAGTAAAATAGTCCAGGCCGTCTAAGAGGCTTATTATTATTTTTATTTTGTAATTTGTGGGTTCGGAGTACAAACTGATTTGAAAGAAAATGTGTGAGTTATACATTTTTTGCCCAGGCACTTGATAATTGCCTTTTATGACATGGTGGACCAAAATGAACACATTAAACAAGATTTGAACGTCCCGTTGGACGAATTATAAGAGGTTAAAAAATCACACTGATTAGCTATTCTAAGACTGGGGAAAAGAGTATTACGCTGTATTGGCTGATGTGCACACATCTGGACAGAAAAAGAAATCTCAGTAAAACTTACCATCCGGACACGGAAGCTACAGGGAACAAACATACGTGTAATTAAAAAAAATCACTTGTAGACATAACAGCTACAGTAAGTAGGATGATTACGTATCCTTACAAACTGCAGTGTTTTTGGTGGAATAAAGCAGGCGTCATGTTGTTCCAGACTCACCTGTCTTGTTGCCAGAGGACATACCAGCAGCAGATAAACCACGATATTAAATGCCAACGTGGTGCCAAGACGCATTTTGACGCTGTCATTACACACAAAAGTAAAATATATTCCCACTAAAGAAAATTAGCGACCGTCTACTAAACACATTGTTAGACTAGGTAAACGCGCGTTGTACTTCCAGGGCGAAGGCTACACCTGTTGTTGACTCAGGTCGTACAGCAGGTTTTTGTCCCGTCATGTGAGACAACAAGCCCGAGCCGCCATACAGTAACAAAGTACTGTACAACGAAATGTATTCTGTTTTGAGCGGCCAAAGAGAGTGGGTAGACTGTGTCGTATTAAAAACAAAAAATCAGCCCCACCTCCCAGATAGAAAAAGAGCGAGAGACAGAGAGACTGAAGGAGAGAGAGAGAGAGAGAGAGAGAGAGAGACTGAAGGTGAGAGCGAGAGAGACTGAAGGAGAGAGAGAGACTGAAGGAGCGAGCGAGAGAGACTGAAGGAGAGAGAGAGACTGAAGGAGAGAGAGAGACTGAAGGAGCGAGCGAGAGAGACTGAAGGAGAGAGAGAGACTGAAGGAGAGAGAGACTGAAGGTGAGAGCGAGAGAGACTGAAGGTGAGAGCGAGAGAGAGAGACTGAAGGAGAGAGAGAGACTGAAGGAGAGAGAGAGACTGAAGGAGAGAGAGAGACTGAAGGAGAGAGCGGGAGAGAGACTGAAGGAGAGAGCGAGAGACAGAGAGACTGAAGGAGAGAGAGAGAGAGACTGAAGGAGAGAGCGAGAGAGAGACTGAAGGAGAGAGCGGGAGAGAGACTGAAGGAGAGAGAGACTGAAGGAGAGAGCGAGAGAGAGAGACTGAAGGAGAGAGCGAGAGAGAGACTGAAGGAGAGAGTGAGAGAGACTGAAGGAGAGAGCGAGAGAGAGAGACTGAAGGAGAGAGAGACTGAAGGTGAGAGCGAGAGAGACTGAAGGAGAGAGCGAGAGAGAGACTGAAGGAGAGAGCGAGAGAGACTGAAGGAGAGAGAGAGACTGAAGGAGAGAGAGAGAGAGACAGAAGGAGAGAGAGAGAGAGAGAGAGAGAGAGACTGAAGGAGAGAGAGAGACTGAAGGAGAGAGAGAGAGAGACTGAAGGAGAGAGAGAGAGAGACTGAAGGAGAGAGAGAGAGACTGAGGGAGAGAGAGAGAGAGACTGATGGAGAGAGAGAGAGAGACTGAAGGAGAGAGAGAGAGAGACTGAAGGAGAGAGAGAGAGAGACTGAAGGAGAGAGAGAGAGAGAGACTGAAGGAGAGAGAGAGAGAGAGACAGAGAGAGAGAGAGACTGAAAGAGAGAGAGAGAGAGAGACTGAAGGAGAGAGAGAGAGAGGGAGAGAGAGAGAGAGAGAGAGAGACTGAAGGAGAGAGAGAGAGACTGAAGGAGAGAGAGAGAGACTGAAGGAGAGAGAGAGAGACTGAAGGAGAGAGAGAGAGACTGAAGGAGAGAGAGAGAGAGACTGAAGGAGAGAGCGAGAGAGACTGAAGGAGAGAGAGAGAGAGATTGAGAGAGAGAGAGAGACTGAAGGAGAGAGCGAGAAAGAGACTGAAGGAGAGAGCGAGAGAGAGACTGAAGGAGAGAGCGAGAGAGAGACTGAAGGAGAGAGCGAGAGAGAGACTGAAGGAGAGAGAGAGAGACTGAAGGAGAGAGCGAGAGAGACTGAAGGAGAGAGAGAGAGACTGAAGGAGAGAGCGAGAGAGACTGAAGGAGAGAGAGAGACTGAAGGAGAGAGAAAGAGAGAGACTGAAGGAGAGAGTAGAGAGAGACTGAAGGAGAGAGAGAGACTGAAGGAGAGAGAGAGAGAGACTGAAGGAGAGAGAGAGACTGAAGGAGAGAGCGAGAGAGAGAGCCAGAAGGAGAGAGAGAGAGACTGAAGGAGAGAGCGGGAGAGAGAGAGACTGAAGGAGAGAGAGAGACTGAAGGAGAGAGAGACTGAAGGAGAGAGAGAGAGAGAGACTGAAGGAGAGAGAGCGAGAGCCTCAAGGAGAGAGCGAGAGAGAGAGCCTGAAGGAGAGAGCGGGAGAGAGACTGAAGGAGAGAGCGAGAGACAGAGACTGAAGGAGAGAGAGAGACTGAAGGAGAGAGAAAGAGAGAGACTGAAGGAGAGAGTGAGAGAGAGACTGAAGGAGAGAGAGAGAGAGAGAGACTGAAGGAGAGAGTGAGAGAGAGAGACTGAAGGAGAGAGCGAGAGAGAGACTGAAGGAGAGTGAGAGAGACTGAAGGAGAGAGCGAGAGAGAGACTGAAGGAGAGCGAGAGAGAGACTGAAGGAGAGAGCGAGAGAGAGACTGAAGGAGAGAGTGAGAGAGACTGAAGGAGAGAGCGAGAGAGACTGAAGGAGAGAGCGAGAAAGAGACTGAAGGAGAGAGCGAGAGAGAGACTGAAGGAGAGAGCGAGAAAGAGACTGAAGGAGAGAGCGAGAGAGAGACTGAAGGAGAGAGTGAGAGAGACTGAAGGAGAGAGAGAGAGACTGAAGGAGAGAGAGAGAGACTGAAGGAGAGAGAGAGAGAGAGAGCCTGAAGGAGAGAGAGAGAGACTGAAGGAGAGAGAGAGAGAGACTGAAGGAGAGAGAGAGAGACTGAAGGAGAGAGACTGAAGGAGAGAGCGAGAGACTGAAGGAGAGAGCGAGAGAGAGACTGAAGGAGAGAGAGAGAGAGACTGAATGAGAGAGAGAGAGAGACTGAGAGAGAGAGAGAGAGAGAGAGACTGAAGGAGAGAGAAAGAGAGAGACTGAAGGAGAGAGTGAGAGAGAGACTGAAGGAGAGAGAGAGAGAGAGAGACTGAAGGAGAGAGTGAGAGAGAGAGACTGAAGGAGAGAGCGAGAGAGAGACTGAAGGAGAGTGAGAGAGACTGAAGGAGAGAGAGAGAGAGACTGAAGGAGAGAGCGAGAGAGAGACTGAAGGAGAGAGTGAGAGAGACTGAAGGAGAGCGAGAGAGAGACTGAAGGAGAGTGAGAGAGACTGAAGGAGAGAGCGAGAGAGAGACTGAAGGAGAGTGAGAGAGACTGAAGGAGAGAGCGAGAGAGAGACTGAAGGAGAGCGAGAGAGAGACTGAAGGAGAGAGTGAGAGAGACTGAAGGAGAGAGCGAGAGAGAGAGACTGAAGGAGAGAGCGAGAGAGACTGAAGGAGAGAGAGAGAGACTGAAGGAGAGAGCGAGAGACAGAGAGACTGAAGGAGAGAGCGAGAGAGAGAGCCTGAAGGAGAGAGCGAGAGACAGAGACTGAAGGAGAGAGTGAGAGACAGAGAGACTGAAGGAGAGAGAAACAGAAAGCGAGACAGAGAGACTGAAGGAGAAAGAGAGACAGAGAGACTGAAGGAGAGAGCGAGAGAGAGAGACAGAGAGTTTAAAACAATGAGGACTTAAACTAGCCTGTGTGCTCTCTTTATTTCAGGGCGTTTAACAACACATTAGATCTTGTCATTGCTGCTGCTGCTGTGCTGTCAACCTTTGGCCTCTAGTGTGTTGACGAAATATGAAACAGCAGATTATCTTACAGATAACCTGAACTACAATCGCAAATTGATGTTATTCAGTTAAGTGTAGTATAGACTTGCAAAGATTGTTTCAAACCACCCCAATGGGAAATGTAAAAAAAATCCCCTGTTGGATGATTAGACTACAACTTAAACCATGTGGGTTATAAGACGTAGAATCTGGTTTTCCATTCACCCTGGTGGGATGTTGTGGTAACAGACAAGGTTTCTTTATGAACATATTTAAGCGTTAAAGAAACTAAGGTTCAACATATTAACCACAAAAGTCTGTAGTATTGTTTGAGTAGTTCTCTGAGTGGGAACTTAAAATAGGCTAGATCCCCTGGCGGTAGCAGTTATTCATTTTTTTTGTTTACCTCAACATTAAAGCTGGTTGTTAGAATATGCTGTGTCGATCTTCAGTGAAGTTAATTTTGATTCTCAAGAGACTGAAATAATACATTTGAAGGTCATGGACAGGAACCACAGGAAAATCACACAAAGACTTTAAAAACTGCTTTTTTAATTAAATGTCTATTTTTTTATTACGTTTATATATAAAAATTCCTACAGCCAACAGTGAGACCAGCATTTCAGTAAGTTCGCATTCATAACCCTTGATAAATACAACAATAAAAAATAATAGACATGATAAACACAAATTAACTACACATCTTGGTTTGTCCAGCTGGAGTGATTGAAGTCTGTGCTGATGGAAGCCTGTGGACCATGGTACAAAATGTAAATGAATAAATAATGTGTTTTGACTAGTATTGGCTACGGTTGTCCTCCTGTGCTCAACATGACTGGACAGTGAATGAAAGTTTTGAAAAGGAATGCTTATATAAATAATAATTTCTTGTTATATCAATGATCAAAATCACATAATGTAGTTCTCTGATCAAAATGATAAGAATCAGATATTTAAGTGTAGGCCAGTGGTTTTCAAACTAAATTTTATTCTTTTTTTTTATGATATAAAATGTATGCTGGTTGTGCCAGTTATGTCCTAGTTTTATGTTGCCTTCTATTTATTATTTTCTAAATGTAGTTATGTCCTGGTTTGTATCTGGATTTGTACTCATTTAGAATCACTGGTCCAGTCCATTCCCGTATTTGATTCATATTATCACAAAAAAAGAATATTAACTTAATCATGATTTTCAACAAACTTTTTTGTTTCATCATTAATACCTTATCTTTCTCTTAATTACAATATTTTACATGCCTGATTTAAAATGATTTAGTGTGCGTCATGAAATGAGTTTTGGGGGCCATTGTAGTGAACAGGATTTCCCATGATCCTCTTGGTCTAGTGATGTCAGGTTGGACCTTCCTATTGACACACTAAATGAACACACTATATAATAATGTGGACTGCATTACTGAAGTGTGTTCAGTCACTATCACTGGTCTCACTGCTAGGGTCGCCCTGCACCTTGCTGCGATGTTGCATAGCTCGATGGTACGCCACTTGCACAGACTTGCGAATGTTGGATTTTCTGCCTTCCAGCATCTTCTCTTTGTCCAGATCTTGATCCACTCCGAGTGGTACAAGCTTAGAGCGAGGAAGCCACTGCCTGTTGAAGAGCAAAAACAAGAAATAAATCTTGATACAATGTTAATTTGTTTGTAATAGTATGAAAAAACCTGTGCTATAGTTTGTGGCTTAACCAGTCACCATACTAATTGATACTAAAATTTCAATATCAATACTTCAATTTTAATACCACAAATATACTAAAAGCTACTCTTGTATTAGGCGGTCACTTCCAACACAAAGCACTTTCTTTATGTTACCATGGGGTCTCATAATTCTGATAAAACTCAGGATAATTTCAAACTCAGGTAAAATTTTGTTTTGGTGTGATTTTTTAAAGTATCGATGCTTGCTCAAATTAGTATCTAGTTTCGATAGTTGTAGTATCAATTAGTATCTGATTTGATACTTTTAACAACCCTAAGTTGTAGAGTAGATCGAATATACTGTATACTATTTAGCATTGGATTATAACTGGAGACAAAAACCCACACAATTGACTTAAATAAGCAATATATAGTGACAAGATTAGATCATTTGAAGATCTTGTACACCAATCACTGACTGAAGTTATCAAAAGCTGAAAGTTGTCCATGACGGTATTGCTGTAGACATTATTTCACACGTAACACTTTTGAACAGCCCACATGCATTGTTTCGGTAAGAATGAGGAAAAAGTCACTGTCTGGTCATCATATTTCAAGTGTTCAGTGGCACAAACAGAGGACTACGTATATCATGTTTTCCATATCTGCATTCTCAGTGAAACCACATTTGCCCTAGTTTCTTTCTGGTAAATGACTATGTCTGAATCCTGTTCGGCTTCCTCTGAACAACCACAGCCAAAGTGTGCTTTAAAAACAACCAGAGAGTAAAAGAAAAAGTGCGTGCTTTGCAGTTTTTGCGTACACAACTAGAACTAAGTTTTACTGCTGACGAGTGTGAAGTTTATGTATTCTTAATTACAAATTTTTTTGCACATGATGGTAAATTTATTATGTTGTAATTTTTGGCTCTCAAACCAATTATTCAATCAGAAAGCAACTCCTGACTTTAGGTTGCCAGATCCTACGACTAAACAAAACCTGTTAGAAATAAACCCAAAAGGCACACTCCCTGATCTGAATCCTCGCAACCAAAACCCCAGCACCTGCAGCCAATCATCAGTGCCAGTGGAATGGGAAATGGTCTGTCCATATAAACTGAGAATGCACAAACCGTTGCTCACATTCGTACATACATAAAATAGAAAGACACATTCAAGAAGGCCTTATAAAAAGATTTAAAGAGTGGCAGTTAATGCATACCACACTAAACAAGTCCATAGGGAGTTAAAGGCACTGAGCCAGTGTCTTAAAAACAGCTTAACTTGTCATCTCCTGCCCCTCCCTGAGGTGTCTGCATTATAAAGTCTGATAGCACGAGGCTCAGCCTGTCTGTGGAGCAGCTCAGTGAGCGAAGTCTCGTACTCACAGAGCTCCTCTGGTGGGAAAAGACTGAGTACAGGGGGTGGCTCTGATTGGACAAGATCAAAGTCGTCCTATGCTCCACTGCTCCACCGATTTAGAGTGTCCCTTTTACTTGCGCCGCCCCCCCAGAACACAACAGCATAAAAAACAGCACTGGACACAATAGTCTGGTAGAACATGTTCAACGGCATAGAACAAACATTAAAAGAGGCCAGTCTGTCAGTGTGTACAAACCAATTTTATAAACCAATCAGAGCGCATCCTAGATACCCTATCTTTAACATTAAACTCACGTACCAGGTTCTTTTATTGTCAAAGAAAAGGACCAGGAACAGGTGCTCCCGGGCCTCCTGGGTCATTTGTTCTCCAAGTTTTAGTACATCCAATGGAGGTACAGGGATTGGAACACCTCGATGGAAAACACCTTCACGCGGCATCTTTGGGTCTATTATCTGCAAAAGGCAAAAAGGAGATTTTGTTGTTGTTGAGATTTTAGAGAAATAAAGTAAACATCAAGTCAAATTTGTTTTGTTTTAGATATTGTCTCTAATACCAGGGCTGGGTAGGATGGATATCCTCTGCACTTGGCCCACACCAGGTCCAAAGCTTCTAAAGAGGAATAATCATCAGAGGTCATCCAGCAGGAAGACCTGGCCCGACCTCGCACCACTGAAGGAAGAAAAAACACATAGTTAGCCAAAACTGGTCTGTACAGTTACATGTTTTTCATGCCATGTAACATGCCATATGCATATGTTTACGTATGATTTTCTTCCATTATCTTATCTTATGACTGATGGTGCATACAATGTGTAACGCTGCGTGATCCTCCAACAGAATAGGAATCATTTTCAGTGCCAGATGTTTCTTCACTGCTGTCCTCCTGAAAGGCCGAGCGGGGGAAGGATGCTTTTCCTCTGCCCTGCTTTGAGGGAGTTGTACTGTAGCAAAACAACAAAACAGTCAATAAGGGTGATTTTGGGTGTCACCTAAATATATTTGGTGCAGACCTTGTTCTGTCTGAGGCTGCGCTGCTGCTGCTGCTAGTGGTGGACTCAGAGTCAGAGCTGGACCGTGGGAGGCAGCGCTCATTCCTGTACACTCTGAAGCTCTCAGTCACAGGCTGGTTTCCTCCATCAAAGCCATTACTGGGCAATCCTGAGTCAATAATAAATGATTGTGTCCGTCAAATGAGGTCCTGTTTAGACAGCAGGGAAACACATACCATATTTGATCAAATGAATAAAGTTAACAGTGACATTACCTGGAAGTAGGTCATCATTGTCGCTGTCGCTGTCTGAGCTGGAGCTGCTATGAGGGCTGCGAGGTCTCTTCCTGGGTCTTGATGGTGATAAGAGAGGCAGTTGAGGAGGACCAATTGAACTTGGGCTCACACCGGCCCCAGCATAGCCTGCATCCCGATTCTTTGGAGGTCGACCTGGTCTTTTAGGGGGCCCAGCCATTCTTGGGTTTTTCTTGGAGAAGAGCACAGAAGTTCGCCGACCCACCTCTGGAGCTAAAATACACAAATGAGTTAATTTAGCCTTGGCTATAAACACACATATATATATTATACAATACAAACATAAAATTCCTTGTGAAATCAATTGTAATATATCTTTATTATTAGCAAAATCGTCTTCAATAGCTTCAACATGGAAGCCTACATGTTGAGAGAGCAAACTGACCAAAAAACTGAAAATAGAAAAAAAATAGGGGGGTTTGCCTGTGGTGTCTTGCCTTAATGGCTTACGCTGTGTTGTTTTTGAGATTATAATTGAATACAGACCTTTCCCTCCGATCTCCTGACTGCTGCTCTCTCCGCCTTCATCATGGTGTCCACCTCCAGACACATGATGGGTAAGAGAACCTCGTTCACCTCCTCCTAAAGACTCTCTACCTCCCAAAAGAGAGCCGCCTTCCCTCTGGGCCAGTTTCCTCTTAATAACACTGATCTCTTTTCTCAGGGCTTTGGCGCGTCTGGATTGGCCAATACTGTGCTTCCCCGCGTTGACCTCATCTAGCCTTGCTTGTAGATAATGCAGCTGTTCTTCAAGGGGCAAGCGGCGTCTGTTCTCAGGCAAAATCATATCTGTAGAGTTGTAGAAAAAGTTATTAATATAGTAGTTATGTCAGGATTTGTTCTAAAAGTAGAGCTGCAACTAATGATTATTTTAATAGTCAACTCGTCAGCAAAATAAAAAATGTTTTGATTAGTCAACTAGTCAAACAATTATAATAAAGGTTGATTTATGGTGACTGATGACTTCCAGATAAAGAATATTTATAAATAAAGTAAATTACTGAATAATCTGAATTATTATTTTTATTTATTTTTTGACATTTTGATTGAATAATGCCTTGGTCGTTGTTATAAAAAGGTCTTTTTGTATGTGTATTAGAATTAATATAGTCCAGATAATGAACACCAAAATATAATAATTTTTTATAAGCAACAAAATTGTTGCAGCCCTATTAAATGCTGGTGCCTAGAGTCAAGGGACATGGGGAATCAGCATATCAGTTTTATGCTGCTAAAATCTGGAATAAACTTCCTGAAGATGTGAGACAGGCCTCCACTGTGACAATGTTAAAATTCAGGCTAAAATCAGTTCTGTTTAGCTGTGCATACGACTTAAAGTGTTTTTACATGATTCTGTATGTCTTTATGTGTTTAGTGATTTTTCCTGTTATGTAAAGCACCTTGAATTGCCTTGTGTACAAATTGTGCTCTACAAATAAACTTGCCTTTGCCTTTTAAATAGATAGGAGGGATAAAGCTATTATGGCTCTATTGTCAACAAGAGGTTCACCTCCATATTTACTGTGACTGTTTTTCTAGGGAAATGTGTTACTACTGAATTTAAATGGTCCTCTAACAATTAAAGTAGCTTTATTTTTTATTTTATCACTCACCCTCTTCATTTGAGGACAGTGGTCGCTCTGTGTCTCTTGCCCTCTCTCGCTCCCTGGCTCTCTCTCTGTCTCTCTCCTGCTCTCTCTGACTCTCTGGGCTTAAATCTCGCGGCAGGTGCAGTCCAGTCTCATAGTCAAAGCCGATGCGCTCTGCCTGTCGTCTAGCAGCTTTTAACACAAAGCCTCCCATCTCTCTGAGCTTTAGGGCTGCACGGTAAAACACTGTATCCTTGGCATTGTATTTGAGGCAGTTGTTCACAATTAGCCCAAAGTCAGCTTCAAAGGCCTCAAATGTAAGGTAGCGATGGGACTCCAGAAGGTTCCACATGGTCTGAAAGTCCATCGGAGTGTCAATATGGTCCAGATAGTCAGGAACCTGTATATAAAGCAAACAAGATAGATGCATGACTTGTAAATGATCATATATAGTTGCACACATATGGTGGGTATTCACCTCAGCCAGGGGGACAGGCTCAGTAAAAAAGTTATTGGTGTCTCTTTCTTGGAGCTGTTCCAATGTGCTCCTCAGAAGGACAAGAAAGGGAGTGAGCTGCATCTCTAGTGCCATCTGCTGGACTTTAATCTAAAAACAAAAAATAATTATTAATTATTTAAAGTGGAAAATACATATAATTTCGCCAATCTAAAAGGATTATGCAATATTGCTTGTATTTGGATCTTACAGTCTCCCTTTTGAGTTTCTCTCTTTTACGAATGAGTTCCACCAGGAGTCTGGCCCTCTCCAGGTCATGTCGCAGTCTCTGCCAGGCCTTTAGCTGTTCTTTTAAAGCCCCATGTTTCTCCTCCGTGTCTCGCTGCAGCACCAGTATTCAAAAAGATAAAAATGCAAAGTGAGTAACACACAGTAGACAGCTTTGCCTATTCTGTATGGTAACTTTATTTACTGGGGGGAGCTGTGATGTTGGTGGTGGTGGTAAGGGCTCAACATGGCGCTGTGACTGCAGGTGAGTTTGCAGCCTCCGAAGCAGCGGGACTCCATTACGACTTTGCCTCTTCAGTGTCCAGTAGCTGTGAAGTCGTTGCATGAACTGACTTTTCCGTGGTACTGTCAGGTTACTAGTAATTTTGCTGAGCCTAAAAATAAAATATTAATATTAAGTACACCATTTACATTGTTTATATTCACAACACGACACTACAAAAAGTGCTTATGTTAGGTCTTAAAATTGGATTGTCAATATCAAATTATCAAAGTACTTGCTTTACAAGTACAGTATTAATTATGACATATGTCATATAATTTTCACATATCCTGCTATCTAGATTTTTTAATCCATCGCTATGAAAACAGTCCAAAACATCACCTAACATACAATTTATGCAATAAAAAAAAATTCAATAAATATTTTTTCTTAATATGAAAACGTATATTGCTCTTTAACCAACCAAGAGAGCACGATAGTAAAAAAAAAAAAAAAAGCAAGAATTGCCACTTCGTAGAAATTAGTTAAACCCACAATAGTTCAAAATAAAATTCCCTAGAATCACATCTGTCATGTACAAACCTGTGGGGTGGTATACAGGGCACAGAAACCACTGGTGCGGCTGCTCTTCTCTCAGCTAAAATCTTCCTTGCCTTTTTCATCTTGATCCTTGATTTAGCTTTTGCTCTCTTTGCCCTCTCTGAGCTCCAGCCCTTAGAGTCCTCATCTGGGCCAATGCTGGGCTCATCGTCCTCCTCCAGCTCTCCCTCACTGTGAGAGGACCCCATACTGCCACCACCCGTTCCCCCCAAAGGTCGTGCTGATCCAGGGGGAGTGTGAATGTCACAGTAGGCCGTTTTGCGGACACTGAAAGAGGTCCCATTAGCGCCAGTTTCTCTGACAGGTTCCATTTTCATGTAGAGACCTGCCTGCTGGGCACAGGTGACGTGAAAAGCTGTGTAACAGTTGGCTTTGTGGCACTGGATACACGCTCCAGAGCCACGTTGCTTGCAAATATAGCAGGTGAGTTTCCATCGTGCAGGAGGGATGTGCTCAATACTGTCGATTGGCTCCAAAAAGACGGTGTTTGCGAAGCAGACCTGAAATTAAAGTTTGATAAATATGTTGTGTAGACAATTTAGCAATCATTAGCCCAACAATTCAACTGTATCAGTTGAATTGGTGGCTGGTCATCTTCTTCGACCAACAAAATGACATGCAGTGTGTATTGTGACACATTTCTATTTGAACCAGCCTAATCTTGCTGTTCACAACTTTTAATTATGACAGAATATATTTACATTTGTTTTTCTGGTTTTCACAAAATATTTAAGAACCAACTTAATTAAAGTTTCAAAGATGCATTTATTTACTCTCCCACTTAAAATGTTATTATTTAGTAAAAGTGGGAGAGATCTCAGAAATTGTTGTTTGGGAGATATGCAAAATTAGGATATTGAGTATATTGTCTATGATAAAAAACTATTACAGATGCAGAAATGTTTAGTGCAATCTTCAAAACAAAAGGTATAGAGTGATATGTGCCCTTGTGGGGGTTTTTTTGTCCCCCAACCCAAAGGCTGGAGGTTTGAGTTCCGCTTGTACCAATTTGTGACTGCATAATGACCAGAGTGTAGTTATTATTATTAAAGCACATATCTGATGCTTTGTGAAAATATTCCCTGTAATTGTTATAATAGCAAATGTAGACGTTTTACCTCAGGGATCCAGAGGGCACACACTACATGTGCCCAGCGGGCATCATCAGTTTGTTTGAAAGCTCCTCCTTTATTAGGACACAATGCACAGTCCACAGCTCTGCTCGGAGACTGCAGGCAGCGTCGACACAACCACTGTCCTTCGGGAATGTAGGGGACACCATAGCACTCCTGGTGTACAGCCAAGTTACACATGTCACAGAACAGGATTACATTGCTGTTCTGACACTCCCCATCATTACAGATGCAGCAGACAGCATCCTCATCAATCAAAGTACTGGGGTCCGCCTAGCAAGAAGGAGAAAATATTAAATGTCGCTAAATGCAATAAGTATAGTTAAAGTAATTGAAATATTAAATTACTTTGTTGTGGCTTTCAAAGTAAGATTCTTTCTCCAAGCGATCCATAAGGTACTCAAACACTTCTTGGGGGATTGGAGTTACACCATCTCGTCTGCGCTTGTCGTTCATGATGTCGAGCCAAATGTAATCCTCTTCATCAATGTCATACTCTACTTCCTCATCCAGCTCTTCCACAGATTTTTCAATGTACCTACAATGAAACAAATGTTATATCCAGCTCTTCCACAGATTTTTCAATGTACCTACAATGAAACAAATGTTATATTTAACAAACCAGAGATAAATGTTTCTGATGTTCATATACCTGTAGTATGAACATGGTCGCTGAGGGGCATCAGGTCTGTCTTGGTCCAGTTCTCGAAAGACAGCTTCAGGAAGTTTGACTGCAGGCCCAGACTGAGCACTGTGATGGTGGGATGAAGAATCTCGTTTCTTTTCTTTACTTTTGTGTTTACCAGACTTTGGAGTTGCTTTGCCACCGTTTGAAGACTGAATGTCACTGCGTTCCTTGCTACTACTTCCCATCTCACTCCCTCCAGCACCACCATCACTGCCATTACAGACCCCTCCACTGCTTCCTCCAGCCCCAGATGACGGAGCATCCTCTGCATCACTGTCATCCTCCGAGACAACATCGATATTATCAAAGATGCTAATGCGATGAACACGTCCCTGAATTTCTAATTCCACCAGGCGTTGAGCTTGAGCATAGGTCATAGTGTCTCTGCTCGGAGAGTGAGAAGGCTCAGATCTACTGGGACTTCCAGGGCTGTTCCCCCCAGGCCCAGGACCTCCATTACCTCCACTTTCATCTGGATCTCCTGAACCAAGCAGAGGCATACGGGGAGGCCGGCCTTTTCTCTTCTTCTGAGGGATAGTTGGTGTAGGAGTAGGGTTATCATGATCATAATGGTAAAGGTGGTACTCAATGCCACTGTAACTCTTGTAAACCTTTCTGCAAGACTCCACCGGACATTCATATGGAGGCTTTGAAGCCCTTAGATTATGACAATAAGTCTTAACATCAAAGTCCAGTCCCATTGTGCCAACAGCCACGGCTGGGACAGATGCACCTAATCTTCCATCTGAAAAAAAAAAAGTGAAAATTAGGCTCCGAAAATGAAGACAGGGTGTGATATTGCTTTAAAAGTACTTAAATTATTCTAAATTATTCAATTTAATTTTATGTACTGCATGCACCTGTCAGGGGGGCTAACATGTGAGCAAACAGAGGAAATAACAGACATTTCGGTTACTCCAGGATGTAGTCCGAGGACGCACTACTTTTTAGTATCTAAATTGATGTGCTTTATAACATTAGTAAATATAGTTAGGACACGTACAGGAACAGCTTTAGCGTTAGGCAAAGTTATTTTACCACATTGTGTTGTACAGTGTACATAAGAGATCCATTTAATGTATAATTAATTTGACGAATAAGGTTGAATATTAAGGTCGAGCACTAAAAGGGTCTAAAGAAGCTGAACAAGAAGTAGGCTACACCATCCCAGTTTCCCTCCACAATTAATGCATTCAGTCAGTGTCAGGGCCGACGTCTAAGAAATTAAGTAGAAAGGCTTTTGTTGTTGTTGTTTCTTTAAAATAAATGGGCAAAATGCTTCTTCTTGATTACCCCACTTCATGTGATGGCATAACGTGTTATTTATAAAAGAACAAAGAGCCTATAAAAGCAAAATGCACGATAGAAATGCCCTCGGTTTCAAAATAAAGACAAAATATGTACATGTAGACAAAAATACATCTGCTAGTTTCTATATTCAAAGAAAATAGAGTCAGATGCTTAAAGACGAGCCCCAGCGTCTTACAAATTTAGTATAGCTTTATAAACACTTACTACTCCACGTTCTTCAACAATGTGCCCCGGAAAAGCAAACGCAAAACAGGTAAGATTATCCAATCGTTGTTAATCCATCAGATCGCCACATAACACATCACAGTAGGCGTACGTCTACTGAAATACATATAAAACAAAAATAATAACCCAGTTATTCCATTGTGGTGGGAGGAATTCAGGAACTCCTCTGGACAAAAGGGGCGTCCATTGCTGTGGCGTATTGTGGCGTCCAGCGTCACATCGCTTCTGCAGATTCGCACATTCGCTAAATTAATTTCCTTACTGCGAGTGGTTTATCATTTCACCGTTGCATCAATAATACGGATTTCAATTGCATCATTATATAAATATAATATATTTTTGTGCATTTCTTAATTTTTTGAACCAAGAATGGGTTAGTATTGCGTATCTGCCAAAGCGTACGCCAGTGTTGTAGCATGTAGCCTGAACTGATGCATACACGCTGCAGTCGCTTCTGTTCTACTGCTGTCGATATTTTAATAGATCCATGTGTCAGATATGCCCTTGTAGGCCCATCTTAGGTTACACTTGTGATGTGCAGTGTTGAAGTAGCCTATATAGAGTAATTTTAACCCTAAAGAGTCTTAAACAGTGAATCGCCCAATGGCACAGACCCCCTGGTGGACAATGACAGACCAGCATCTAAAACCATAAACTTAGGCGCATTCATAGTTTCACTACGTTCCCCAAAAGGATGTTATGCAGACCCTCTTCTCAATGATTGCAACATAAATGTTGTTCGTCTTTTGCATGCATGTTTTTTCTAAGTGTTGCATTTTTAGATTAAGACTTAAATCATCTGCCAGTCAAAAGCAGAGAAAACATTTCTTAGATTTTTACAGAGTTTTTATTCAGTTTGCATAAGGTTATCCTGATTTATATTATTATGGCTGGTTGTGGTTATATAGACTATAGGCCTACACAATTATACAGACTACATCTTATGTCATATAGATAGTGCATATCCAGGTATCCAACTCTGAGATAATGATAATCTGATAATCCACTGGCTGCAGAAGAAAAGTAAAAAAAAAAAAAAGACATGTAGGAGACATAAACTTGACTTAAGAGGGTTCTTTATTTAAGTACCATACAATTTGTGGAAACTGTACAGTGGAATTTCCTCAAAATAGCAGCATAAGAAACACACAGAAAACTGAGCTCTCAACATAAAATACAATTTAAAAATACTAATTGATTGCACAGAAATCTACAGTGTATGCTGTAGTGCAGCGGAGATGAAAGGAAGGACATTTACCAGTTTTTATTCTTAATTAGATTGGTTTGTGAAGTGACCTTTTTCTTGTTACCGTCAATGTAGCCTATGTGATTCATCATGTTCTACTTTGCAGGTGGCTTATTAAGGCTTGTGGCAAGGCCACTATCAAAGCTTTGTGGAGAGAAAAAATTGCACTTTTAAGCCTCAAACCTTCATGTAATAATAGCTACATTCTGTTAAAAGCTCTACCAGAGACATGTATAAAATAACTGTACAGTATACTTGGCTCTGGACTCCGGCTTTCCTCTCAGTATAAATCTGCAACAGGACCAATCCAAAGAGGCTGTGTCCCACTGAACCATTCAACCTGAATAAGTGATTTTGGCTGCTGGCGTCATAAAATATCTTTGTAATTTTAGTCATATTTCAAAGGTTTTTACAAGGCAACTGTACACCTCACCATTATGGCATATCATCTGTCACAGGGTGAAAGTAAACAAAAATAAAAGCATTTTATTCAAATAAGAGCATATGTTGTAAAAGTGCAGTACCGCAGGGGCATTTATGAAGACAAACTGACAACAGATTGAATGCACTAAAAATTAGATTGCACTGAAGATCTAGTATATAGTAACATGGTCAAAGGCACAACATTACTCCACATAATAAATTCAGTAATGTTTGCCTGCCCCAAACCAACAGTAAACCATTGTAGTGTGTGAACATTAAAAAACAAATCATGTAACGTTCTCCCAAAAATAAATGTTTTCTGATCATGTCGGAATTTGGACAGTGACCAAAACTGGAAAGCATTAGGTATTCAGGCATACATTAACACATAATATGGTTTATAGTTTTACACACATACCACTCACACGCAACTACATAGAGATGTTGTATCAAGAATATCTTAACACTTTAATCTTATACATGTCTCCCCTGAAGCGTAGAAAGTCCAAGTTCTTGTTCAAACAGTTGATTATGTAGTCCTTGTGGTTTTTGGACATGCACCATTCTCGGCTGTGTGCATGACCACAGGGTAGGCTTGCATCCCCGGGTTTGCCATTGCAATATATGGCATTATTCTTGCAGCACCAAGCAGGCCAACAGCAGGACCCCTGGAGCCCACCAGAGGATCAGGCGTCCCAGGAAACTGTGGGTAAAGAGAAACAGATGTGCCGCTGCCATAAAATCCTACAGGCAGGTGATATGCAGGAGGAAGAATGGCAGAGGAGTTTGGACCATGGTTTATGGGGAAACCAGGTCCTAAAGCAGCAGACAAGGGGCAGGAAAGAGGCAGATGGAACTGGCTGCAACCAACATTGGCATGGTATTTTATCTGGAAAGGAAAAGAGTTTACAAATGGCACAAATCAAACTAGCTTCATATTGAATGCCAAAGACTGAAGCTAGATGTGATCCAAAGTCATCATTTAAAGTGGTCCGTCCTAAATACCTCATGTGTAGCAGGTCTACTGGGCGGGCCTTTGCCTTGTAGTTCTTTATGCCATCGTTCCTGTTTCATTTGATTGAGGGTGGGGCGGGATTTTTGAGAAGACAATGTTTCCTTTGTCCAGTCATCCACAAGTTTGTGAAGGTCTTCTGTGAAAGTGCCTTTTTTGTTGTTGCTGTTGTTGGTTTGGACCTGAGCGAGTCGTGGAAGTGGCTGAGGAGCTGGGGCAGGTGTGGTCAGAGAGGACGGGGTTTGATGAGACGCTGTCTGAGCTGCAGCAATATTGAGGGAAGACCCTGAAAGATAATTGAAAAATTAGAAAATATTTTCAAACATTTTAATCTATTGGCTGTAGTAGGTCACTGAATCCATTTGTTGTGTTCTTATTTCAGAGATACAACCAATAGATTAAGAAGTACAATGCAAAATAAAAATTAAATGAAATGCAAGCAATGTGGCTGCCATGCAACAAAAAGTGAAAAAAACAAAACAAACTATTAACCAGGAATAAAATACACTGTAAATTACACAGCAACATAATCAAATATACAAAATGCATACAATAAGATAAGTGTTTTGAAAAGTGAGGACAGAGTAAGACACAGAGTAGAGAAGAAATAAGATAGTTACTACTACTGCGCTCTTTGCCTAGACAAAGTCGTTTCAGAGTAGACCCTAAAAAGGTAAAACAACACAGGACAGAAAGAGTTAGGCCAAAACACACTGAACAACAGAAGTCAGAGGACAAGTATCTTCACATAGATCTAAGAAAAAAAAAACATTTAGGGAGAGAAAGGTCAGAAGGGGCATCATGCCTGTGTGAGAGGGACACAGAGTGTCTGTGTTGTCTTCTTGTGTGTTCTGACACGCTGAACTTGTAAAGTGTATTTAGTTTTGCATATTGTGGTGGTACCTTTAGGAGGAACAGAATGCCTTTATACTTTATCCAGGTATCTAAATAGAATATTTTGGATACAAGTTATACATTTATTTCTTCTTATAGTTTAGTATTACGTAGTACTAGTTATAGTATAGTATATATTACACTGTAAATAAAAATGCTGCTTAAAACAAACAAACAAACAAACAAAAAAAACAAAAAAAAAAACTAAATCTAACTCAATAGACATAGAACTAGAAAAAGAAAGCTACAATCCAAAACATGCAGATAACTCAAGAGATAGAGTAACATTAATATTAATGATACAGCCCTTCAAATGGTGAGCAAGTGTCCGTCAGTGCCCTGCCTGGATCATGCAGTCTTCTCCATCCAAACATGAAGCACAGATAGTTCTCCTCACAACAGCAGGGCAACAAGGCTAACACAAAAGGGACTGGGGTTTCTACTATCATAAAAACGTTACTTGGGGCATGTCATAACTAATGAGTGTCAATAAAACACAATCAAACACAATGGCATTTACTGCCCAAAGTCTCTAAATACTGCTGTAGATGCAAAAATGCTTTAGACAGCGTCAGCAGTAGCATTTATTTGGTGAAAGGTTTGCAAAATTGGCCAAATGAAAATGACCGTGTGTTAAATTAAGGGATGGAAATGAAAGTGAAGAAATAGAAAAAAACAAATACAAACAGATGGACAGAGACACAGGTCCACTGAGGAATCTAGTGCGGGGTTTGCTACTAGATTTATAGGTGACTCTCTCTGTCGTTTGGTGGTAAACGCTCCAGCCTGTGAAGATGAATATAAAAAGGAAGAAGAGAAGAAACAAGAAAGACACATGTGAAAGTGCACAGAAAATGGCATGAGAAACTCGCATTAGAAAAGCCACAGCCACAAATACCAGGGAAAAATAAGGAGATGGCAATATATTGACATTTATCTCACAATAAAACTCTAAGACAACTTTCTATTTGTATTATTAAATTAAATGAATGGCTCTTTATTTCTATCCAAAGTCTATAATGTGTAAATAAGAGGGCCCTGAGAATCATTTGACGAGATCTCTGTGGGGATATGCATTTTACAAAACAGTTCAAATACCAAGAATGTGAGAGACAGCATTATGTGAGAAAGTGTATGGAACAGCTGTGCTTTTTCTGTTAAAGCAGGTGCTTCCCCATCACAATTATTTGCCCAAAGTTAATAACAGCATTTTGATAGCGTGACTAACAGTCAAAGCACCATTACACACATCCAGAAGAACTATCCTGACCATGTTTGTATTTATTGTTGTTGTTATTTACGGTTTGCATATAATTACTTATTTATTTATTAAGAGTAAAATATAATCAAAAACATTTCTAAATATCTTGCATTTTTTTAACACAACTTTTAATTTAATTTAACGATTGTCATCTAAAAATGAAGAATGATCTATTGGCATTGTGGTACATACATTTTTAACGAATTATTATATTAATATTAGGTGAATTTGTATAACTATGATTAACAGCAAAACAAGAGTAAAATTCAAAAATCTCTGAAACCACACTGAATAAGCTATGTATCGAGTACCTTGTGCAGCTTGTGTCACCATCCTGTCGCTATGTGCTCCAGTGTAAATATTGTCTGAGGAGAGAGAGCCCTTCAAGGAACATGGCTGTTTGGTCTGGACTTGGACTGGACCAGGTCTGGGCTGAGTACTGGATCCGGAGCTCACACTGGAAACTGTCGAACCATCGGACAACAGGGAGCTCTTAGCTGGAGAGTCAGATGAACTGACCACATTTTCACCTTTAGGATCAGATGTATTAAGGTTGTAGAATTAATGGCCAGTCTAAAATCATAATAGTCAAAGTTTAACACTTGGACATTTGTCCCCACAAACCTTTTCTGTCACTAGTAGAAGCATTAACGTTGTTTTTGAGCTGCTGCACCATTGGGTTCATCAGCTTCCCAGCCTTCAGCTTGTGTTTGCTGGTCCTGCGTCTTCTGCCACTTGGAGGAGCAGCATGAAGAAGGCCTACACTAGGGGGAAGTGTTTTCCCCAGCTCCTTGTACAGGCGCTCAATCTCGCTCCTCTGGAAGGCTTGCAGCTCAGATATCTCCTTCATGTGTCTAAGGAGAAGTTAACAATTACATCATACAACTTCTCACATCATAATTCAAACATACAAGATAAGAAGTTTAAATTTACTTTTCCCTCAGTTTCTGCAGTTCCCTCTTCATGTCTGCATCTTCAAACTCTGAATCATTGTCACTGCTGATATAAGATGACTGGGTGTGTCCTGGAGATGGCGAGGGGACGTGGCCATTCATTGCTATGGAAGGACGATTTGGTGAATATGTGCTGTGCTCACTTTTACTCCGTCCACTCCGCCTCAAGAAAGCTACTGCCCTTTTCATCAGGTCACTTCCACTATGTTCAGTCAGGGCATGGGCAGGGGGAGCTGAGTGAGACAGAGGAGGGGCCATGCTGGCGCTGTCTTCATCTGCCGAATCTGAATATAGTTGCGAGGAGTGGTGACGCTGGTGTTGTGTGGAAGAATCTAAAGTTTTGGCTCTTGGGATATGCTGTGGCGTGATATTGGGGCTGGAAACAGGAGTTGCCAGATACAAGTTTGGTGGAGCGGAGTATCGGTTACTGTAAGGCTTAGATATTTCTGAGGAGTTGTCATTTGGTGCGCCGGCCGCCGTACAAGACTTATTGGACTTGGCCAAGCTCTTGGTGTGACTGTGAGACCCAGTTGTAGCACAAGAGGGTGCTAAAGAACTACAAACGCTTTCACTTGTTTTGCATTTCTCCATATTGCAAATAGCATCTGGAGGGGTGGGAATGACCTGCGCAGGGAAAAAAAAAAAAAGCATGGTCCGGAGATATAACATTAAAACTAAATGCCTAAACAATTCCAGCACAGTAATGTTTACTTTACTTACTTGGAAACGGCTTTTTGAAGAGGGAATGTCTTTTCTGTTCGTGTGCTTGTTGGCATCTACAATAAATATCTTTTAAATAAAGGCTATCGTTAATAATAGAGATAAAAAACAAAAGACACCAACCTGTAACTGCAGAGTCGGCTGCACTCACACCATCTGCATGCTCTGGTATCTGAGGCTGAAAAACAAAGTAACAAAAAGACAATATCATTACTAATCCCAGCACATAATGATTGTGCTATATATTGTGCAATATATATAAATATATATTGGATCAACAAAACTTTCAATATATTACTAGTTAGTTGTACACTCTCCGGTTCTTTATAGTGTTCTTTATAGTGTAGTGGCGGTGGTTGAAGCAGAAGTACATACGTAATAGTAACCGCAGTAGTGGGTGCAATTTTTAAATACTTCATACATATACATTTATTACTTTTAACTAAAACAGTACACACATTTTTATCTGTGACTCAATGGCAATTTGACTACACAATGTCTTTGATACGAATATTTAACATTGAGATATTTCTCCTTCTGCAAAAGGTTAAATTTATGTTTACCATTGGCCCCCCCATCTTCTTAGAATACCCTCCCTCTGTGCTTTGTCCATCCGATCCTGGTGTGGAGCTGATGTCTTCAGCACTGGAGGCCTGCTGGTCCGATGTGTTGTTGCATGACTGAGACGGGGCATGCTCCTGATAGAGAAGATTCCTTAGTTTCTCATCTAAAGTCTTTATTGTCCGATCCACAAACTCCACTTTCCGCGGCCCCTCACTGTCTGACTCCCCCTGTTGGCCACTTGTAGCCTGTTGTGGACCCGAGGAGGTTTGTGATACTTGATGTGCAGGACTTTCAGGATGTGACATAACTGATCCGGGTTGCATTGATGAAGAGAAAGGTTGTTGCAAAACTACTGACTGTTGGGAAGTTGTTTCTATGATAGGGCTGATTTTATTTTGATTCTTTTGAGAAGTTAATGCATTAGTAAGAGCCATTTTATCTTTGTCGTTCACCTCCAGGGAGACAGGTGGCACTATGGCACAGCATGGCATCTCTGTTACCATAGAGATACAAGGATCCTCAACAGAAAACGAGTGGCTGAGATTAACGGGAGGAAGGGGATGTTTAGTCACACTAGACTGCGGCTGCTGTATCTGGGCCTTGCTAATGTTTTGGTCCTGTGCTTGCACTGATGGTGTTTTGTCTGTAGGGGGCAGCATAGAGGATGTTGAACTGGATAAAGATGCAGCAGGAGTAGACACTGCAGTACTGGTGGTAGGGGGCTTGACAGATGAGTTTTCAGATTCTGAAGAACAAATAAATACATAAATAAAGCAGAGCATGCATTACTTAGACAGGCGATATCCGACTATTGAAGACCAGGTCTACTGAGTGCTAGTGTTATGTCATTGACTGAATTCAACATAAGGCAGTGTCAGCAAGTGGAGTTTCTGCGCTGTATGTCTGCCTTGAAACACTGCAGAATGACTGTTATGTAACCACTCACAAAAGGATGGACAACAGACACAGTGATGCTTGTAAAACCACAATACCATCAATGAACAACATTACACTACATTGCAGATTTACACAGACCAAATCAATAATAATTTAAAAAAAATCTTAGTCTGAAAAGTTTAACTTGAGGTTCAATGTGAACCATATGCTTACAATTTATTGAACTAATGCAAAAATGTCAGCTCCTATAGAGCTGTGAAAATTAAGTACCACACATTAAAAAGGCCTGTATCTTCATAAAACATAAATTATGGTGGTCTCTTAATTAAAACTGTAACTTACATAATAAAGCAATCAATGCAATGATGCAGAAGAATTGATGTTGCCGCCTACCATGATCTGCAGAGGTCATCGATGTTTTCTCTGAGTCGGCGTTGGGTATTTCAGCCACTGGGCAGATGATGAACCAGCGCTTGCCTGTGTGCAGGACTTTCAAGGGCGAAAAAGGCATAAATTCACATCAGTTAATCTTTTACTATACACAGCTAGATTCTTTTCTCAATTAAACAATTTAAACACTTTATAAACTCACCATTTTGCTGGTATACAAGCTGAGGGCTGCTTGGAAATATAACATTTGAACCCTAACAAATAAAAAAAATAAATAAAATAAAACAAAGCCTTGTGGTGTAAATGTACAATTTTTATATACTAATTTTCATTTGCACTTTCCCCCTATTTCTTTATTAAATATACAAAAATGTTGAATTAAAATAGTTAAGTTAAATAGTCCTAAGCCTGGTAGAAGACAGCCTTAAGCCCCCTAAAAACTGCAAAAGTAGAGTAAGTAAAATGTAATTAGGGTAAGAAAAAGTAAGATTTAAAAACATAATGTGGTCTAGCAGACTATCACCATCAGAATGACAAGGACCAGTAAATTGATTACATGGTGATAACAGCTCATTTCTCACCTCTGTCTCTACGGTGGCACCTATGTTGTTCTGTTTGGGGCTCCCTCCCAGATTAGGATCTTTCTCGGCCTCCGTGTCCTCGCTCAACATGTCCTCAGCCTTCTCCACAATGTCCTTCAGCTGCTCAATAAACATCTCTTTCTCCAGAAGCAGAATAAAGTCATTTTCCACCTAAATGGGAGACAAAATGTATGCCTAAGATTTTTCCAGTTACGTAAATACATATTCTACACTTAAAAAAAAAAAAAAAAAAAAAAAAAAAAAAAAATCTCTGTTTCTCTAGTTATTCCATAATTAAAGACAAAAATGCAAAAAAAAAAAAAAATATTACAGAGTAAGCTAGGCTATGCTTGGCACATACCATATAAGTTGCAATTTCTTCTGGTGCGTCTCCATCCAAGTCAAATTTAAACGTGACCATCTTATGGTTATGCGTTTCCAGTTGACACTCCACCATCTTGTCCCCTGTATTACACACCTGTGCTCCCGAGTGAGCAAATTGATCAGACAAAAGAACACTGATGAAAGAATGTACATATTCGAATACCTACATTGAGCATGCTCAGTTTGGGTTTGCTGATCCTCTCCTGCCTGGAGCGGGTCCGCGAAGTCTTGCGGTGGTGCTTTCTGACCTTCCCATCACATTTACTCCCATGGGTCCCCTCATAACCATCACTCATCTCTTTACCCGATGTTGCATCGGAGTTCACACTGGAGCCAGAACAAATACTTATCAAGAGCTGTGAATTTAAAAACTTTTGTACATAGAAAGATTAAAATTATATATATATATATATATATATATTTCATATATTTACATATATATATATGTAAATAAAAAATATATATATTAAAAAACTTAAAACCGATTTCAACAACTAGAAAAGGTAAACAAAACATGGCACCTGTCATAGCTCTGGCCAGCAGTGTGTTTTTCTGTGGCTTGGTCCTGGAAATGCAAATTGACAAAAATATGTGGGTGAAATGAACAAAACCTGAAAGACATGAGACTTGACAGAATTCAGAATTAATTTATACCATTACTATACAACATATTACCTTGCGCTAACAAAATATAGAAAAATCTATCTTTCCAGAATAATGATTTTCTTCATGATTTTTCAACTTTACCTCCATAGTTGTTCCTGTTGATCCCTGTCCAGTTGACACGTGAGGAGCCACATGTGCTTTGTGCTGGATCAGACTGGCACTCTCCGGCATCGGTCTTTGGGTCTCTGTCTGCGCTGGGACCTGGTTCTGGGAGTGCAATTGGGGGACACAGTTGTTGTCTGCAGAGGTGCTATGGAGGGATCCGCTGTGCACAGGCGAAGAGGTGGGCTGGGTGAGTTGTCCTTGCTGCATTAACTGTGAGGGAACCACTCCAGGATGAATGACATTGGTCTGCTGGGTAACCTGCTAAATGAGAAAACAATACTTTATTCAATATTTTTTGTAATATTAATAATAGTATTGTTATAATACATAAAGGCACACAATAATTAACATCGTAGCTACATTTATTTTGTTTAGTTTTGTTCAAGATTATAGTGAATTATTGCACTACATAATCTCTGCTTCACTTTTTAAAGAATATGTATGTGATTTTCTATTAAACTATTATATACATAGAACCTTATTTTTCTTCTTGTTTGTTAAACCGCAATAGTGATCTAAAACAGCTCAGTAATAGAAACAGGTCCACTGACTTCTTGTTCAAAACCGCACAACTGCCTTTTCATTTATGTATTTTTATTATGCGTGTAGAATAAAAATGCACTACGTGTTTGACCCGTAGTCTTTTTTTTTTATAATCTAGAGTCTTTTTAAAATAAACTCAAGTGCAGAGAGTGGAGTAGGGGACGGGTGAAAACAAGAATCTTCTGAGCAAGTTCAGGACAGTACAAGATTACTCAAACATGCATAGATCAATTTAAATACAACTTTGACTAAGTTAATTGTGAGGGAATACCTGTATAACATGACCATGTAATATTCACATCATGCACTTAGATAATATAGGATGCATCATAAACTTATTGCTGTACTATTAGAAGTAAAAGCATAAATTAAAATGCTGCCAACTTTAAAAACACATACAAAACACGCCTGGGTAACATCACCAATCCATAACCACATCACAATTACCTGCATCAGAGAGCTTCCATTTGGGGGAGGCTGTGTGTTCTGAACCAAGGCACTGTGAGCATGTATCGGGTGTAATGTGTTTAATGTTGATGTAAATACAGGTTGTGGATGGTGCAATGGAGAGGTGGGCGTTATCTTCCCCAGCACCGGCGTGGGAGAAGGTAAGAGCGAGACGGGTATGTTTGGAGATAACATGTTCTCTACCATTATGGGGGAGAGAGGGGAGACAGAGGGGGTGACTGTGGGGTGGACTGGGCCGGGGCAGAGAAACATGGGGCTTGGGGATGGAGAGATTGAAGGAGGAAGAGCAGAACTGGTGGAGATGGTGAGGGAGGTGTCACAGTCCGCCAGCACTTGCACTGTGGGGTACTGAGAGGGGAACTTAGGAAAAGACAAAGTGGGAGAAAAGGAAAGAAGGAAATCAAGAAAACGGTGCAGACTATTAATACCGAAATCAGAATAACTTACACAAAGTATATGGACCTTCTGGATCTTATAATATGATAGATCCCACAACGTTTATTCTTTAAATGAGACATATTATGCTTTTTTCAACTTTGAATAGAACTATAACATACGTAGCTCATTTTACATTTTGTTCATTCATAAACTGCAATATTGATCTAAAACGGCTTAGTAATAGAAACGGGTCAACTGATTTCCTGTTTAAAATTGTAGAAATGATAAGCCCCGCCTCTTCATGGTGAGCGGATTACCATTTACATGTTTTTATTTTTGAAAAGTGGCTACATGACATTTTAAAACCCACATCATTCAAAGGAAGAAAATCAAAATACAGCTGTCTTTCCTCATCATTAGTTTATTAAAAGTTGTAACAAGGTTAAAGCTCATTTAAGTTGATTTTGCATAATATGTCCCTTTCATTACTGTGCAACACAGTGGAGCTGGTACGTTCTTTCAACAGGCATTCTCTTGAACCATTTCTTTCAGTTGAGTTGCAGGATGAATATGCATTACTGTTGTATTCTACATGTGCAATTCTTTTATTTCATTATGATAAAAAAGGATGATGAAATTGTGATACCTGGCAAGATTGTGTAGACTGGAGGGAAGTTGAGATCTGCAGGGGCTGGAGCTGATGGTGAGCTGAAGTCTGGAAATGCAAAGAAAATAACAATTGTATGGTTCAATAACAGACAATAATATCTTGCAGTTCTGTCTTGCACAGTACAGTAACACATTTGAAAAGGAAATGAGGATAGAGGATGTTGGCCAGAATAGTTCACCTAAATTTGAAAAGCCACATTTCCTACAATTGAATCAGGTAACAATAGCCTACTAATTTCCAAATGATAGAACTTCCCACATTGACATCACTGTCAAATTGGATATTTGAACAACTAGCCTAAGAGCATGCAAGATTTAGGCTGGACAACAAGTGACAATGTGCTGAGAAGCCATCACATCTAATGATGTGATATGAAACAAAAGGAAAGGTCACCGTTTGCAAAAATCTAAAAATATTTTTATATCTAATCTGGCCAAAAATGCAGAATCCAAATCGAGTATTTATGCCTGATAAATGCAGACAGTAAAGGTTGGAGACTGAAGAGATATATCTGATAAACCCAGACGACCCAGATGTGGGAACATGAATTAGATTCAGTTATTCAATCTTCAATCAATTGTGTAATTTCAAGCATAATTTGTAATGACTTGTATGGCAGCTCAGAACATATTTGATACCAGTAGTTTATACATATTAAGCAAATACCTAAAAATGTGTTGATTTAAATTGTAATAACATTTTTCTATAAGATTAAAATATTTTGACAATGCATCAATTACTATTAATAATCCTCACCTGAGTTGCATGTCCGAGCAAGCTTTGACCATCCTCCACAAATGTTTGAGAATAATGTGCTGGAGCTGCATGTTGCTGTGGTCCATTCACAGAATATGCATAGTCCTGGTTTGGAATTACAGCCTGGTTTTGTGTTAGCACTGTATTTTGTGGCAAAGTCGCATGGAGCTCCTGTTGATTTGTCAAGTGTTGATTGTACATTTCTGAAGTGGCTTTTGATGGCATTTGATTTGGAGCCACACAGTTGGGGTAGGTTTGTTGCATTGAAAAGAAGCCTGAGGTTGCTGGATACTGTGGTTGTTGACTTTGGTAGCCCTGTGCAACATATTGTGGCATAACTGATGCTTGGCTTTGTTGAGCACTTTGAGGTGCATAGCCAGCAGCGTTGGTTAGGGAACTGAGATGGCTGTGTCCCGACTGGAGGCATTGTAGAGAGGTGCTGGACAGGCCCTGAATTGACTGATTCTGGGGATCCACAGAATTAGCCTAAAACAAAAGAGAGATGGTCAATGAACTGTTTGTTAATGGTCCACAAAGATGCACAGAAAACCAAATTCTACAAATGCCTACACCAGTCAATATTTATGTCTGCATCAAAAGAGAGAACTTGCGGCAATCAGTTCTGACACATAAGACTATATCGATTATTAAGCTGGAAAATAAGTTTATGGTAAAAGATATGGCACAAACAGTGGTAAAGAACAATAGGATAGAATTAGTTCTCTCTCTGGAAGTTAACGACAGAAGCATAAAGCCCAGCAATATGGAAAGTAGTAAAACTGGATTGGATTGGAAGCAGGGAATGGAGATGTTAGGATTTGCATCAGTCGAGAACGGCTGGTAAAAGTTAATGAGCAGGAAAAACACTGTCAGTAAGACACTTTGGCACTGTCCACCATCATGCTCTGAGGCAGCAGGTCCCAGAGAGCAAAGGTCAAAGGTAATAGGTCAGAGCGACTCCATGCAGACTGTACTTCTACTGGTTAAGGTGTAGACAAGTGGTTAGGAAAGCAGTAGAGACCTTGTTAGGACGCCAAAAGATTTTTTCTAGAAACCTACCACTCCCAAAGCCCTGGTCACTGGATCGTCTGCACAGTTTACAGCCATGCAGTCCTGAGATGTTTCTAGATCTCCAATAGAAGAGAACAGTTGAGTCTTCAAAGTGCCATCTCCATCACTGTGGGATGTGCGGCGGGCCACTGTTGGGTGCATGGATTGGGAGTTTGCGGTGTGGCAGTGCGTCGATTTGCCACTGATTATGTTAAAAAGGTTCTTCTGCAGCAGTGAGAAATCTGAACCTTCACTTGGAAGTTTGTGGCCTAAACCGTGGCGTCCAAATCCTGTGTTTGGGTATTGAAGGTCATTAAAGTTCGATAAGGGCGGGCGATTACTCATATAAAGCAAAGACAAGCAGGCCTGGCATGTGTGTCCCCTTTGCATGGACAGTAAATGGTTATGATGAGATGTAAGACTGATAAGACTGCTTAGGTCAGAGTGCCTGCGTCCACCTAATGCAGAAACGGCTGAATTCTGATAGGTCGATTCAGATGAAGGTCTCACACAGGTGTCACTAAGCCGTCGTTCCGGTGATAAAGAATGCAGGGCCGTAAAAGGAGGAACTCCATCTTCCACTTCCAGTTCTGTAGGGCTCGACTCTGATTGGCTCTCTAGGACTATGGGGGTGGGGCTAACTGGCCTCTGAGATTGAATGTGGCCGTTAAGTTGACTCAAATGGTTGGCTCTGTAAGTGTCTATAACAGGAGCACTCCCCCTCCTGGTAGCAGCGCCCAAACGAGTCCGGATCTCTGGGCTTAGAGTGGGTCTCCAGACTTCTCCTTTGTCACAGGAACGAGGTCGGACTGGGGACTGACCAGGCTGATACCCAAAATGCAAAACACAAGTTATGTAAATATTCTCATAAGAAAAGGTCAAAAAGTTGGTCAACTGGGCATTGTGGTGACGTTAAACAGATGTGCATAAATGTGCATAGATGTGTCTGAAGTATCAAAAAAAAAAAAAACAAATACTCTTCAGATCAAGTACCACCAGAAAACATTGTCTATGCAATAAACATCAATTAATTTTAAAGGATACAACAAAAAACAAAACAGAAAAAATAAGATGTTTTGGGCTATGCTGTGCTAAACCAGGATTTAGCAGCGGAAAATGTACAAATTGCATAGAACTTCAATGCAACAACATTAGAAGACAAGAAGAAATACGTTACGAAGTTTGAAAACCAAAAGAAACTTTGGTCCACAATAGAGCTGAATGATTATGACAAAATATCCAATTTTCCAATGTTTCTGGCAAACATTGCAAATATGATTAGATTTGCAATTTAAGTTTTAATGGTTGGATTCTATTCAAATTTTAAACACGTCTAGGATTAAAACATTCAAATTTCAGAGAAGACTGAAATCTGAACTGTGAAACAAATGCATTTCAGAAATTGTTTGCAGAGGTCTAAACTACTAGTTTACTAGTTTTAGGATTGGATATTTTTGTTGTTTGCAGAGGACTTAAATAATTGTAATCTTTGCGATTTGCCAATTATGACTATACAAATTCTGATTTTGATTTGATATATCTAGGAGCCCTATTCCACAAGTCTCAAAAACTGATTTTTAAATGTAAAACATGTAACCACAAGTTGTGTTCAGTTTGAATACCGACCTGCTGCGTGGTCATAGTGGGCTCAAGAAGCGACTGGTAAAGAATGCTCTGCTGACTGCTGTGTGAGTCTGAGTACACAGTGGAGCCTGTTCCACTGTCCAGTGTGCTGTCAGCTGCCAAAACACATAAATACAGTGTCATTTTATACACATCAAGCTTTTCATTTGCAATTTTTAACTTTTACATCATATGTAAAATGTATCCATATGTCAGGCCATACTATTGATATTTGCAGCTATTCTGTGAGTGAACATGGAATTATCAAAATTGTACCATTGTGTCTCTACTCCCTGGTTTTAAAAGCACAACAATGACTTTTCATCTTGCAGGCAAACTGAAAGCTCATGCACTCGGACTTTCTGTTTGGATGAGTAATACATGAAAAAGCAGAATTTCTCACATGTGACCGATGTTGTACTGGTTGGGAGCTTGCAGAGGCGGCTGTGATGGTCCGGGTCTGGTTCCTCTGGTTCAGTTCTGGTGGAGGCGCCCTGAGGCAGCGTGCCAAGAGCCCTGTCCTGTCTTAGAGACGCAGACACTGTTCTCTCTCTCCTCCATTTGATCAGAGCCACTCGGTCACGAATGGACTTTCCCACAGTCTTTACATCACTCTCTTGGAAGAAGCCCGACTCCACCTGAGAAAGAAAGTACAAGAACATTACATAACATTGTGATTTCAGAAAGAAAGGTTCTTCAAAATGATCAAGAGAGACAGAGAGAGAAAAAAGGAAACAAGCAGAGCAGGGATAAATCTATTCTATGATAAGTGTTGAAGTATTGCTCTTGTCAGCAGCTGGAATGGTTGGAATGGCAGTAAATGTTTAAAGCTACAAACAGGAATAAGAAACAACAAATTAGTGGCTCTGATCAAATTTGTGGTTGCCAGAAATAATAGAAGCAAAAGTTCCAATAAACTGATTTGGAGATAGACGGATTATTGAATTCAAAATTTGGCAGCAGAAAAACAAAAAAGATATTTCAAGTGGACAGTTCATCCTCTTACACTTGTCACAGGGATGCTTTGCACAGACATATTTTGTTGTCTTATTCTGTGCTACTGCACTATTCCTTGCGTATTTCTGTAAAGGTCTGTGCTTTCTATAAGGGCTGTGGAAGCTTGGCTCATACTGTATTTAATTACTATGGACAGAATTATGACCTTGGGCAGTGGCCAGTCCGTTTTCAAGGAATTTAGAAATGTATCATTCACTCACCATCTCCTGTGCCACAACTTCAGGAACCTCTTTCTCCAGGTCAAATGAGAACTCAATGGCTCCACTTTCTTTGTATTTTCCTTTCAGTTTTTTGTGATCCTCTACCCACAGCTTCAGAGCGATGGATGCCTTTTTCCCATCATCCTCTTCTGCAAGCTCAACCCTTACACCTGTGTCCTCGGCAAAGAAGGCGTGGTTCAGCAGGTCTTTGATTGTGTACCTGACAATTGGAAAATAAAACAAATATGTTTAAGATCTATAGGTAAAATCAAACTTTTTTTTTTTTAAACAAATGATACTCAGAGAGCTACTATCAACTTGTATGATTAACCTAGTTTATAGCAATATCAAGCATCAAATTAAGTATTGAAATATTTGGAGAGAGAAGTGAGACAAAAAATGAAACACAATTGTTAAAAATGAAAATGTGTTGTATGAAAAGTGCTTCATAAATAAAGATTGAGTAGATAATTACACAGCAACTGGGACTCACTAGTGTGGTGGGTTTGTTAAAATAGTCTAGCTGTGTTTCTGCTGCATGAGGTGAAATCCTTCGACAATAAAAAGGAAAAAAACAAAAACACACATAGACCTTAAAGTCACCCCTTGTGCTTATGTAACTGAACTGATAGGTGCCCGGCAGATATAAAGGAAAACTGCGATGTTGCTGAGTTGTCAGCTGTCGGTGCCAAAGCAGTGAAGCAGAGAAAGTGAGACAAAACAGTGCCCAAACACAAACAGTGAATGACGCTGGTTTAAAGGGCGTCCTGGGGTCCCGGACACTCACCGCTCCTCCTTCTTTTGGCAAATGCATTCTCCAATGATCTCCTTTATTTCTGGATCCATGACCTTGTTGTAGCTGGCTGGCTTTACTCCCTGTGGAAAAAGTGAAAAGAAATTGTTGAAGTGCAGATATGATATTTAGATCCTAAAAAGCGCCAAAGTTAACTTTGTAGTTAGTTAAATCTTACCTGGTTGGTTTTTAATAACAAACTAAGTTAGCTATAATTGTAATGTTTTTTTAGTGTTGTGTAAAAACAGCCCAGGGAATGCAGTCATATAATGCAATTCCACACAAAGATAATGTGTCTGTGCTGCACGGTGTTACTAAAATGTATAACAAATAAAACAGATGATTATATAAACAGGGATACCCTGCGGTCTGATATTTCTCCCTTATGGGTAACGTAATGGACAAAGAATGCCAATAAATGTGTGAGTATCGAGAGATTTCACAGATTACTTCGGACCATTACCATGTCTTTATTAAATGGCACATAAGACTCAGCTCAAATTTCAACCAGGCCAACAGCGGAAATCAATTTCCTCTTCAAAGCATTGCTGCATGATTTTAACAGCATCTCTATCTGAAAGCCGACGTAAAATGTATTGTCTGATTTTAAATCTTCAATTTAAAATAATGTTTAATTTAAAAAAAAGAAAAATTTTATTTGGAAGTCTGTCACTAATGTAGATTTTTCTTTAAGGTGTTTCAAATTGAGAGCCTATTCCAGCAACAATGACTTACACTAGTAACTTTACGGTAAATCTGGGCAGCATTTTGGCACTCTGAATAGGGGTATTCTGAAGTGGCCATCTCCAGCATACACATCCCAAACGCATAGACATCCACTGCTTCATCATAGTGCTCCTCGTACATCTCAGGTGCCATGAACTCTGGTGTGCCTAAAAATAAAACAAACTTTATTAAAATGTTTTGTTCTATTCCATAAGGATTCAAAGTATTGTTACTTACCTATGACACTTTTAGCAAAGGAGGCTGCTTTCAGTGTTGCCAATCCTAAGTCACCTATTTTCACTGACCCCGTGGGGCCAGTAATAAAGATGTTGTCACACTTCAAGTCTCTGTGTATGATGGGAGGGGTCCGTGTGTGGAGGAAATGCAAGCCTTTCAAAATCTGACGGCACCAGCTGCGCAAAACTTTTGGCTTCATCACTTTGAAACGCTTGAGATACCTTTAGAAGAAGAAAGTTACAGAAAATTGGTGTACACAAAACATAAATGTGTAAACAATGAAATATTCAAATACTGACGTTTTGAGTGTTCCTGATGTCATCAGTTCTGTCACTAACACGATACATTTTTTTCCTTTGAGAGGAGACTCCCAAAAATCATAAAAGCGAACGATGTTGGGATGCTGAAGACCCTTCAACATCTCTGCCTCCTCTTTGAAACGCTGACGCTCAGTTTTGGACAGCTTACGGTCCTAAAAATGAAAATGGTTGTAATAAGTGAAATCAGAACGATTTTTTTAGAATAATGTGTGTAAAATAAATGCTAAAAAATATACAAATACCGGTACATTATCTAGCAAGTACCACTGCCCCTTTTAACTAAAAAGTGAATTCAAAATAGAAGTGTTATAATAGATAAAACTGCAAAATGCTGATACTCCTCAATTTCCATTCATTTCTGAGGTCTGTGTTGGGAGGCAGAGCAGAGAGAAGCCCACACTCACACCCTCACCACACGCTGCAGATCAACGACATCGATTCCCTCTCCATCTCCTTCACTTCATCCACCTTTCACTGGTCTCACTCCACCCCCCCCACATCTGCAATCTGTCTCACAATAACCTTGCACCTACCACGCCTTTATTGTAACCAGCATCACCCATTCATGAGCATCCCTTTGCCAGCACAACTCCATGCCCTTAAAAAACAGCATGACTTCCTTATTTTCTGACTGCAGCTTCTATCGTTACACACACTGGTCTCTTATGTAACCGATGCCTGTAAACTCCTCACAGTCGAGACGTGAACCAGCCCCACCCTCATGGAGAATGGCAACAAAGACGGCAACACGAAATTAAGACATCAAGGTGACATCATACTGGTATAAAAATGAACAGGAAACCAAAAACAACAACTTCAGCATGGATAAAGAAAGATTGTGCTATAAAGGAAATCAGGTGTGAAACCAAGGGATTCGACTGGATCTTGTGATTTCTCGCCCCTGTGCACAGTGATCTCATGATTTCTACTTTGCTTTCCACTGAGCTGCAGCAAATACAGGTAACCAGCAAGTAAAGCTTTTACTGAAAATAATGACGATTTTTAGTAATAAGTAATTATATGAAAATGCCCATTAGAAATAAATATATTAACAACACAATACACATCAAAAGAGTATTATTATGGTGCTCTCAAGATATTAAAATGTCAAGCTCAATTTTATACTTGATTATACTTGATAAAGATGATTAAAAAATGCTCTTTTTGGGTCCCGGTTTTAAACAATAGTCACATTTTCATTTTCAACACAGCATAAATATACTTTCTTTTGTGGCCTTATTCTAGTTCTGATAATGCTCAATTTCATTTTAAAAGTGTTCCGAAAAGGGCAAATCTTTTCCACTTTCTGTGATTTCATTAGTCTCTGATTTTTGATCATTTAAATAACTATAAAGGTTGTTAAATTATGTTAAACTCTTGCACTCATGGACCCAATGTCTCCCAATGTTTGTTTAATGGGATGCGTTTCTTATTCCACCCCTTGTGAAACCACTGGCAAAAATATAAGCAATTAATCTGGCTTTTGTGTCAATATTGTATAAAGGAAATATTAAAATGGGTACCACCATTGTATATTTATTGTTTGTTGTGGATTCAGTTAGCACAGTCAAACACAATTAGTCTACAAATTATATACTTACAAATGTAAGTTCCTATGTCATACATTGTTATGTATATTTCTGTTATAGACTGTATTCATAGTAATCATTAAACTAATCAATGTTTAACTCATTACCACAAATAAATCCCTTTCATAAACATAACCACAACTTCCAAAACAACAACCAGTCATAATTTTTAGTATTACATGTTGAATTGAACTTAAAGACTTGTTAATTTGCCCAGAAAGAAATGTTTCAATGATACTATGAATCTATTTGAATTTTCTTCCTGCGTTTTGTTCGGTACTCACAGCCCGATACCGTATGCTGTGCTCTATTTTTAAGTCTAAACCATCTAGTAGCATAACGTCACACCTCCCTTTAGCATTTGATCATTTGCACTCACTTGCATCACTTTAACATCAAGATGTTTAAACACTACTTGACATCATGAGGAAGCCTGATGATGATGCAGTTTTGTGTTGGATTGTTCTGGGGGTGGGGTCTTTCTGCGCTCCGCTCTAGTGCTATGAATAATTCAACGCTGCAGAGATCCCAGGACAGAGGCGAGCTGCGCAATGCTCGGCTTGTGGGGGGTCCCGCCCAAAGACAGCCGGCTTATCCCCACGTGCTCCTCCCTGCTCCGGAGAAACACGTGGACACAGACACGGATCCTGCATGAAAAATTTGTAAGGCATAAATCAGTTTGTCCTCGTTGACTTCTGGCTGCTGCCTTTTTTAACTCATTCTTCTCAACAGATATTGTTCTCAATCATATTTTGATATGTTATTTGATTTGTTTTATTATTATTATTTATTTTTTGTAACTGATCATTGTTGATATAGGGGTGACAGACATTGTTGTTAAAATTAATTATTAAAATTAATTATTTCTCAAAACCACAGAAGTAAATCAAAGGCAAATTCCTATATGCATTTGGCTTATGTCCGGGCCTGGTTCCATCTTTTTATTTAGTTTTAACTTTGAGCATAATGTGCTGCTCCATTATCATTATATGCTCATGCCAGTGGTCAGGTGAACGAGTGGTATACATAGGGCTGTGCAATTAAACACATTTTCAGAGGGATTCAGTCATTTCTAATGATGAATGTTCAGTTTGGGTCTTTTTAATTAAAAGGTCCACAGCAAATCCTTGGTCAGTAAAAGTAGAGGATTGGCAGGTTTGGAGCAGAGTACAGACTTTGGAGATAGAAATTAGACCATTTCTTTGTGTTAAATGGCTCTCATTAAAAGAGTAGTATTATTTATGTTCAGGAAATTAATAATGAAAGACATTCGTTTTTAATAAGAGAAAACACAATTTTAAAACTGATCAGTTTGAGGAAAAAAAAATTGATACATGTTTTTGTCATATTGCCCTGCACTATAGGTACAAATAGGGGTTGAAAAAATTAATATCTAAAATTTTTTTTAGTATCCTGATAATTATATCATGTCTAAATCGGTAAACACATCTTTAAACGTATTAGTTGAGGTTTAACTATCAGCTAAATATGAAAGATCTGTAAAAATTAAACAAAAGTGTATACATTTCACCTTATTTCCCCATTTTAAGGTTTACAACACAGCTTTTTACATTTTTATTTTTAATTTTCTCTTTTATAATTGATAAGGATATGCTCAATTTGAATATCGAATTAAAACAACATTCACAAGATTATCTAAATGTGATATATTGCCAACCTACCAATGTACATTTGTATAAAGTGGTCAGGCATTGCATGATAGAAGAACTAAATTGAGGTTAGACAACAATGTCATGTGACCCATTCATCCACCTGATTTAAACACACATTTTTGTGCAATTTCCGCACCTCATTACCTCGGTGAGTTCCCATGACTAATATTTAAATCTATTACCTTCCACAAAGTGCATAACGTCTTGTTTATGTTGAATGAGCTCTGCAGCCTGTGGAACTAATGGTCTTGTACATTGCGGTGGTGGGTGGCTGCCCAGTGGAGCTTGGCTTTATAAACGGCCTCCAGCTCATGTTCACATCCATTTCTCCATTTCTGCTGCTTGTAAACGGGTTTGAGCGGAACTAGAGAGTTTAAGGAGACATCTGATTTTGTTCAAGCACCTAGTATTGAACTATAACATCAGTAGATCCTCATTTAATATTTTGTTAATCGTAAACCGCATGATTGATCCACAACTGCTTTGTAATAGAAGCAGGTCTTTTGACTTCCTGTTAAAAACTACATAAGTAATAAGCCCCGCCTCTTCATAGTGACATGTCTTCGTAACAAGTAGCAGATCGTCATTTAAATGTTTATTTTTGAAAAGTGTGTGAAATTGTGATATTTTAGAACCCAACATGTATCACTCTGTGAATCTTAATTTTTCAAACAATCACAGCTAAGTACAGGATTGTGGGCGGGGATAGGGGGTAGGTGAAAAAAGAATTTTCGGAGCACGCAAGTCTTAGCTGCAGGACATGCATCACTCAAACATGCATGAATGAATCAAAATACAACTTTGACTAAACTAATGATGCCGAAATTCTGTTGCTACAAGGTTAAAGGCTCATTGAAGTTGATTTGACATAGTATGTCCTCTTTAACAAGACACATAACATGCATAATCTATATATTTAAGAACATTTTATTAAAACAAAGTTTACTTTCAGTTTTTCTTTTTTGTGTGTTCTTTTAGATAAAGTAGTTGTATTTATTCACAGTATCGGTAACCATTTTAAGTTGTTTTAGTACCAACTAATAGTAATAAAAGTAACATAAGTAGAAGTAATAGTAAAACTGGTAGTAAGAGCAGACAATCACGTCACGTAGCATTAGGAGAACAGTAGTGTTATGAAGAATTTATTGTTGAGTACATTTACTTGTGGCTTATTTTTATGTAGTAATAGTGCTTTTATTTACTTCATGCATCTTGCGTATACTAATCTTAACTTGGTCCTCGTAGTCTCTTTTCAGTCTGTGCGGATTCTTCCCAGCACATACAGACACTAAAAAGTCTATTTAGAGACACACTCAAGCTTCAAACACAGCAATGAGTCAGACTTGTGAAAAACACACTTTCCTCTCAGTAAAAGTGTCGCAGTCCCATTCATGCTATGCTGGTGATATTTAGCTTTTCATGAGCATCTTAGCCCTGGTCTGTTGTTGGAGTGACACCGGTGGTCTTTCTGTGAATATGTATAAGGCGGGATGTTGCCATGCTGTGCACACAACAGCACAGGCGTCCACATGTGGCCACTTCTGCTGAATAATGCACAAGATCCAATGTCTGCAAGGGACAGACGGAAACGAATACAAATGTCTGGGGCAGATTTAGTTAATGCCAAGGTTACAAAGGTTATTATTAAAATGCATGAATCCTGTTTTAATCAATACGTTTTCGGAGTCAGGACAGTTGTGTGTGGACGGATGCAGAGGCGGCGCCTAGAGAAAGACCATGAGGTTTATGATGTAGTGAGCGCAGAGGAAGGGCTGTTGATAAGTTATACGAAATAGCCAGCAAGAAAAATACTGCTGTTTTGGGGATGACTAAAACATCAATTAAATATACAGAAATACAGATTTGAGCAATAAATCAAATAAAAAGGCTGTCAATATTTAGGTAAACTAATGTCTCCCAAAAAACAATGTCTTTTATGGGAGATTTTTTTTTATACTTAAAGCACCACTATGTAACCTTTCAGTCAACTATTTTGGGTGTTTTGTGGGGTTTTTTTGCTCCAAAATGTACAAAATGAGTGCCCTTACTGTGAGTGAGCTTGCATCTTACTTAACCCCTAACTCTTCCTCCTCTTGTCTCCAAGGAAATGTTGTTCCTTTGGCTATAATATTGCACAGAATGGCATCAAACGAATCCATTTCCATTAAGAAAGTTCAGAAGTATGGTTTAATTTTCTATTTTCATGGAATCATGCAAAAGACATCTTCAAAAAATTATGGTGTCACTTTAAATTTGGTATGCAGGTTCTGAAACTTCTCATATTAGTAAGGCATTTCATAGTTCAGTCTTCTCTCAAATGTTGACGCTTGATGGGTTCATAACATGAAATGTGAACTGAAACTTGACTCAAAAATGTAAATCACAAATCTATATGTAACTGAAATACTTGCCAGAAAGGAATACTTTTTTTTTAATCACAATTGATTTTTTCCCCCACAAAATTGTACAGTCCTAGTTTCAGATTTGTAAAAGTTATGAAGGGAAGTAAAATTATAATGTAACTAAAAAGTTTGCATTATTAAAAAGGATCAAACCCTCCTTGGAACAAAATATTCAGTTCTGTAAGCCTGCTTACGGCAGAGACACACTGTACATGCTGAGACAGACAAATATTTGACGAACAACAAATGATAAAGCCATTTTTCTGCCGTTACTGCGCTTTTAGAAAAAAAAAAGTGATACTCTCAAGGGACAATAGCAGCTATTACGCAGTATTGATTATGCCTTAATAGAATCAGAAAGGTCCTAGTGAGAAGAGGCTGTGTGCTCAAGGGGGGCTGCACCGGACCATCCATCTTCTCGACACACGGCAGACAGACTGATCGCACACCACAGCTGATGTCTTTACAGGTGGCTGTCATAGAAAAAATATACTATAGCTGGTCTTGTGCTCCATTTGTGTTACAGAGGTGAAAAGTTGTTTTGTTGCTGTGTGTTAATTTCGGAAAATTTGGGGCCAGTAATTAGCCAAATCAGATTTAATGTTGTAGTGTAACACAAACTGGTTTATATGCTGGGTTAAAACAACATTTTTAACCCAATTTTATTTTCAACTAATAATAATAAAAATAAATACAAATAAAATTCATTCTCTGTGAAATGCAATTCACTGCTGTTTTAGATGTACGTGGTGTGGGGCGGGGACACGGCATAGAAGCTCTCTGTTTTATTTTATTTTATTTAATAAACGTGAGAGCTAAAAATAAGAAAAAAGGAAGGCTCTTCCTGACCCTGACAACAGTATGACTGTAGCAAATAAGATTGTATAATTCCAACAAGTGACCTAATATGCCTTACTGATAACTGAACATTAACCAAATCAGATTATGAGAATATCTGGCCTTAATTATTAATAAGCCCTTATTATAACAGCTAAGAGTTGTCACAATGGAGTAAAACACAAAATCCTTATCGCGCAAGGGTTTTCCAAAGCTTAATACATTCAAACATTTCCCTTTTCCTCTAATAACTACATGCCATTCAAACAGGCTTAGGTTGATTTTGGGTTACCATTACCAATGTGACAGGGATTTCATTAAGAACGCCTTGACAACTTCCTGCACAGAAAAATTACAGCCTGTGTCCGAAACTGTGTCACAACAACAATAAGGGGATTATCTTATGTAAACACCTGCAAAGTATGAAAGAACTTACATTAACTCTTAACTTAGGCATTAAAGCAAATCCGAAAGATCATTGTAACAAATGGCTTATGTTTACTGTGTTGAGGATGTGAGTCTATTGATCTGACAGGAAGTCTCTGCTCTGCAGAGGTCATCATGACACAGGGAGCAGAACGGTTAAGAAACACAGGAATGCCTTAAGGGATTGATAATTCAACTTGCACAATATTCCATTTACTTGACCATCCAATAGTCCAAACTAAAAAAAAAAAAAAGATAAGTAAAGAACATTGCAAGATTGTGTGGGTCACTGAGTCTTATGGACAAAACAGCAGAAGATTCTCATCAAATATCTGTGCACTCTGTAACAAACTATTATTGTATAACAAAGTTATAACTTAAGCAACCGCCATATATTTAAAAAGCCTCAATTTATGTTAAGCCAACAATGACCAGCTTTATAGTAAATCAATGAGACCTTGGCATGCATAATGTTTTTGGAGGAGTGTTTTAAATCTGCTGTCTGATATGTTGCACATTATATATATATATATATCACAATAATCTTACCTAACATCCTACCCATCTATAATCTAATCTGAGCATGTTACTACTTAAATTTTGTACAATTCAGAAATTTGCTGAATTCAGTTAACAGTAAAACACAAAAATGTCTACGCCAAAACGGCGTGAAGAAGACGGAAGCAGAAAGGCAAGGTGGGGTGGAGCTGAGTAGTGACCAAAGATGTCCCGGGATGAACTGAGAACCGAGTCGACCTCCTCCCAGACTATTTTAGCAGCCGCTGCAGTGAGAGGCAAAACGCCAACAAGACCAACTTGGATCAGCACAAAACTCTGGTCCAGACTAAACACAAGCAGGAGTTTTCCTTTATGTTCAACACTATATACAAACCATAAATCATAGTACAGAGGCCACAAAGCAGAAGGTTGTCTGTAAAACAATAACAGCTAATGCGAATAAACATAGGCTTGTAATTTTTCTGCAGTGATTGAGTCGCATCTTGGTTTTGCAGTTGCAGTTTTATGTCAGATGTCTTTCAAATCCTCTTCATGCATCAGGAGGACATGCAGTAAAATACAGTAATTTAGAAGTAATTTGTAGTTTGAGTTGATTTGTTTGAGTTGGTTATAGTTTATAGTAGTTATGGGTAAGATCTGATTGATCATGGTTCTTGATGTCAAGAAACATAATCAAAATCTGTGCAGCTTTCACAAACAATGGGTTGGGGTAATATGAGCTCTTGAGAAGTCCATAAAACTACTGTCAAGGACTAAAGACTAACCAGTTCAGCATGTCATGCTTGATCAAAAGAGTTTCCTAGAAACTGGAATTTCAACCATTCAAAATCTACAAGTAAAACAGAGAGAGACAACTGAGTATTAAGTTTGTCCCTAAATAGTTAGAAGTAGTTATTGGGGAGGCAATTTGTTACGCTTGACAGAGGAAGAAACTAGGACACCTAGAGCGAACAAGAGGAGCTGACTACAAAGGAAACATGTACTTATTTTCTATGTTGGACTGACACATTTATTAAGGTCCTAGTTTTATGTCCTGAATAATTCCATCTTTAAACCAGGTACAGGTCTGTCTTTATACCTAAAGATGTTTTAAGTTTTCATTTTATCAACTCCATTTTATATGCGGCATTTTTCATAAGAACAGTCCTAGTAGCACCTACACAGTCCAAACTTTACAATTTTGTCCTTGAAGCCTAATCTATTAAAATATTAACTCCAAAAATTTAAAAAGTTAGAATTTTTAAATGCTCATTTTGAGCATTTAATTTAATTTTTTTTGTTATCAAACATGTCAACAAAATGAAACAAGAAATTTAAACCTGGCACTATTTTTTTTCAGTTTTGTGTGTCCCTAATGTGGAATTTTAGCAAGTTTCACATGTAAATAGTTATATAGGTAAATTGATACCTATAAATTCAAGAGGTTTTCCCATTCACATGCAGTGTCTCGTCTTAGTAGTAGTTTGAAAGTTTGTAATGGTGGTTGTTGCAAAAAGTGTGACGAGGTGATGACAAAAAATATATAGAAGACTTTTACCAATGCTAATAAAACGTGTAACAAATGTTGTATTTCAATTATAAAACCAGTTTTCCAAATTGCAAATATCATGGTGATGTAGAGGTCAACTTAAATTTACAGCGAGACTAGCAGAGGCCTAATCGAATAGAGAGGGCCCTGTTCACACACACAACCTCGGTGAATTCCTCTGGGATTACTGCCCCTAATGAGCTGTTGTGACACTTTGGATTGTTCCACGAAAAGCTGAGAAGTTCAATGTTACTTGGTCTGCAGTCCAAGATGTTTGCCTTCATAAATGTTTACCAGGACTAGTATCAGGCTTATGAAGTAAACTTAAAATGCATTGGTTGTCATAATTATGGGTTGGTATGGATTTTCAGTTGTGATTAGGAATTCACCAGTGCAGTCACAAGGGTTTGAGATATAATTATATATATATATATATATTATATTTAAAAAAAAAAACTAGTCATAACCAAGGATATTCTTTTCTGTTAAATAAGTCTTTATGGAGCAGTATTCTGTGAAAGTACAACTCTTTCTTTGCGCAAATAGAGTCAAAGTGTGTATTGTGTTAATGTCTGGTAGAAGAGACAATATAATATTGAACAGTTAATTATTTTTGTTGCATCCTATGAGGGTATACATAACAAATTAAGAGGGAATATGCTTTTTTCTGGTGTCATTTGTTTAGGGGTTGCTACAAGGTGGGAAATGCATCAGACAATGAATATTATTGAAGTTGTTTAAGAGATTTTGATAATTTGTAATAAAAATAAAAAGTATAAGTATATATAATATAATATATATATATAATATATATATATATATATGTATAAGTATATCCTTCAACAGGGATACAGATGATCCTGAATGCATGTGGTTAATTTGACAGTCTATAAACATTTTGAGCGATTCTTGATCAGATGGATTACCATAAACATAAATGTGAATATTGTTCTAATAAATCAAAACACAAAATATAAATCAACTCTGCCATCCCTAGTTACTACAAATCACATAATTGGCTTTTACAGATGCTATTTCACGTTTTAACATTTAACAAGAAACTTACTATAATTTTGTTGTTGAAGAAATAAAACGGACATGGAAACCTAAAATATTTAAAGTTATTTCAGAAGACAATTGTTAGACTGTTTATTTTCACTACCGTTTCCCTGATTGGGTTAACAAAAATCAAAACAAATCCACAGCATGTTTATTTGGGGAGTTTTGTTTTTAGGACGCCCTTCCTGCTACACCCAGCCCCTTTCTGACATTTAATAAATAAAAGAAATAGAAAATAAGATATAAATAAAAAAGATGAATAAATGAACAACTCCCACAGACTTGTCCTTCTTCCCTGAAGGCTATTTAGTTTGTGCAGTAGTAACTAAACAAGCGCCTGCTCCAGGAAAACAGTTAATGACAGTGACTGGGCCAGGCGTGTCTACCTGTATTACCTCAGGCATTTCCATATATTGCAACGATGGATTGGTGCATTTTCAGCCATCGTTTTGTCAATTCTAGACTAATAGCGCTACTTCACCAATAAATAGGTCATCCACTGCGTTGTGTTTATGGAGGGCAGGAAAAGACATGAGTCCACATCCAGGCATCTTTACATGACCGTCACAGTCAGCGCTGCGCTCACTCTCCGCTGATTTTATCTACGAACAAACAAGCTCTTTGCCAAATACCACAGAGAAGTCAACACAAAATCAGAGACTGATGAAACTATGTGCCCTGTGTTAAACATCGATACCATCTCTTCAACAAGGAACAAGGCAGAAAGGAGGGTGAAGAGTTTAAAAAGACAGACAATCTAATTCAGAGAAGATGAAGCAGTTATGACATTGCTATGGTAACAGATCATTTGATTCCAAAACATCAACAAAAAAAATTAAATGCAAGGACTAGTATTTTTGGAAGCTCCCCTTTTAGTTCCCCTTTTATGAACACACATCATTGAAGTGTTAATAATAATTAACATCTGCTTCATGAAGTTCCCCATTTGTGCTGCTGCATATTTGTTTAAAATTATAAACTGTAATATATCTCAGCATCTCAGTCAATAACTGTTATGTTTTTGGTTAAATTTGAGTATTTTGTTGCTTTGTGTAAGATAAATGAATAATTATTTTGTGTTATTTACATTTTATAAACACAGCTTTTTGAAAGATGGAGTTTTTAAATTTTTGCCATCAACAAAACACTGTACTTAAATAGTTCAGTGTTGGCTCTGTTGCCAGCACCACCTGTGTGTCATACCAGCGACTTGGCACGCACACAGAGATGGGGGAGATGTGTTGGGGAGAACGGAGGCGTGAGACAAAGATAAAGAGAAAGTGGGAGAGAAAAGGAAAAGGTAAACAAAATACCAGATTCAAAATGGTGAGGCAAGAGAACTTTGTCTCTCCTTCCTCCTCTATCAAGGTGTGCACATACATGACCCATGTCTCACCTCTATAAAAGATTTGTCCAATCAGTGCAAAGAAAACTAGAGGAAATATCCAGTCCAATAAAAGAATCGGGTTGAGACATTTATTCTTCAAACTATGTCATTTAAAACTGATTTGTTACTTGTTTTTTTGTTCATGTTACACTTAATGCTGAATTAAAACTTCTTTAGAATCTATGCAACAGTAGATTATTATTTGATAAAGTAGTATGTTGCACATCAAGTAAGGAAGTGATATCTGATTTCGTGTGGTCATGTGAAATGCATGTCCCATTTTTCACAATATTCCCAAAATGAGAAAAACCTGTGTCAGTAAGATTATAAAACACTGCTGGAACTTGATGTACATTAGGACTCCACGGTTTAAGAAAAAAAAAAACATAGCTGTTTTTTTCCAAGACAAGGACTGCGATTAGATTTGCCATTTCTATTTTTAACTCTGATTCGCAGAACATATTTAAAAAGATATCCAGGGACACTAAAACAAAGACAAAAATCACAATTTAGAATGTCTGAACATTTGACAAACTACATAGTTAGAAAGTTTAAAATCTGGATATTTTGTTGTTTGCAGAGGGAATTGTGGTAATTTGTGAATCAAAAAAACACATTATATTTGTTTCTCTTTTTTGGAAGTGGATTAAAAATGGAAAAATGAAAGAGCGCAATATACAGAGATTTTTACAATAAGCAGTCTTTGATTAAAATTTAAATTTTGGAATCCATTGCATCTACATTTCTTGATATAAATGTACTTGTTCATTGCAATTTTAAGTTAAGCACTTTACAATGCAACTTCTTCCAACGTGTTTGTTGATGTTCATTATATATTGCCATGATAATAGCGCTAAATACTTTCCATCTCTAGTTAGTAGCTCTGCCATGAAGACCCCCGGGAGATTTTGTTGAGCGAAGCATTCAAAGCCCTGTTCAATATTTCAATAGCGTTCGATAGGTCATTAAGCTGAGTGTGGTCTGAGGATCACACGTTTTACATAACATCACTATGAATGCACCGGCCTGTTCTACTGACTTTAATCTGTACCATCAACAAACACAAAACAGCTGAAGAGACAGCCTTTGTTTACCAATGGGACACAGTGAATATAAGAATTATGACTCAAATGAAAAAACATGGAGCACTTCCTGGCTCCTCATAGTATCATCATGTTCAGCACAACTGCATGACCTCACCACATACATGAAGTCATCCACATCCATACTGAGTGCTCACACAGACAACTGCATTTTAATGGGATATTTGCCACTCACTCTGATGTGGACCATCTATCCCTGCACATTATACAAACAGAAAAGGGCATTCAGTATTGAAATTGCAATGCACTATCCATTCCCAAACCACAACATTATCAGCAAGCACGTAAACGAAAAACTGAATTGATTAAAATACAAGTCTCTTGCACAAAAAGATTGCTACATTTAAGTTTGGACTAAACCAGTTATGAATCCAAAGAGAACTGAAACTAGTCTTCTGAATGTATTCTTATAATGTTATTGTCTTTTGTTAACTGATCATGGTCCGGGGTGCAATAAGACAATAAATTCTTCTTCAGGCCTTTTCTGAACATTGACACAGCAGGTTACTAATACCTGAGGCAGACCATTTACTGAGGCCACCTCACAGTTCCCAGCATGCAACAGCCCACTTCAGCTGCTTCCTGTCTGCCTGCCTCCTGTCGCACAGAGGGAGGCGGTGAACATCAGAACAGATCACGTGGCTCAAAGACTGTATAATGACAGTGACACCATATATACTATAAGGCTGCACAATTTAATGCAAATGTAATGCTATTGCAATGTGAGTTGCTGTAGGCATGTGCAGCACAAGTCTAGGCCTGGCCCAGGCCCATAGCTTGATTTTGAAGTTTGGATTTAGACATGTTTTACTAGTGTGCCCTTCTCTGATGAGCACACACTTATGTGAAATACATAAACATTAACAAGATGCACCATGTATCTTTTTTGGTGATCCATGGAGATGGTATTGCTTCACTGGCTTCCTGTTGAGTCTAGAATCAAATTTAAAATCCTCCTCCTGACTTATAAAGCTTTAAACAATATGGCCCCATCCTACCTCAAAGATGCAATAGTAGCGTACCATCCAAACAGAGCTCTTCGTTCTCAAAATGCTGGACTATTGTTAGTCCCCAGAGTCTCTAAAAGCACAGTAGGAGGTCGAGCATTTAGCTACCAAGCTCCTATGTTATGGAACCAGCTCCCTGTTCATGTAAAAGAGGCCGACACAGTCTCTACATTTAAGACCAGGCTCAAAACGTTCCTCTTTGAAATAGCTTATGGTCAGGCCAGTTAGGAACAGAAATAAAAACCTACAGTTTTAGCTACGCTGCCCTTGGAGCAATTCTGCTGGGGGAAGTATGGCAGCTTGAACACTATCCTCTGGTTCTTCCTACTTTATCTATCAACAATATTTAATATTACTTCAACTGTAGTCTGTTCATTGCTGTTCACATGTTTCTCTTTCTCTCCACTTCCCCCGGGGAGTGGAGACTGTTTCAGACACTGCGGCTGCTCAGTGACGACCCACCCACCCCCACCTGTCGGGACGATCTATGCGCCACCCGCCTGGACAGCTGGATTAGCCACACCTCGTCTGCCTGGACGAACTCCTTCTACTTTAGATGAACTGTTCCTCATCTCCTGCTGGAGGATCTCTCTACACTGGTGGACTGCTCCTCGTCCGCCTGGAGGAACTCTTTAAAGCCACCTCCCTCTTGAGTGGTTCTGGCTCCACAGTCCAAGTGGATGCGTCAGTCCTAGTTAATCTGCAGCCTGTCCGTCCGTGGGAGTAGGATCTCTCCTTCACTGTGGTTCTCCCCGAGGTTTCTACTTTTTCCCATGGGGTTTTTTGTAGTTTTTCCTCGCCGCGAAGGAGGGTCAAAGGACAGGGGCATTCTGGGACAGTTATCTGAACTGCTTTTACCTGTGGCCCATCGAGGCAACTGTTGTTGTGATTTTGGGCATTATAAAAATAAATTGATTTGATTTGATTTGATATTGCTTAGATTGTTCAACAGTACAGCATTTAACATATCCATCTCCATGGAGACAAGCAAATGTTGCTACCAGACCAAGTTACAGGTCATATCTGTGAAGAGGCAACGTCACTTTTTAAAAGTGTTATTGGGTAATAAAAATCATTGTGTTTGAATAAAGTTAGAGTTTTCCCCTTAATTTGATTACTTAAACCGTAAAATGATTCATAATATCACACACACCAAATGTTGAAAGGATAAAATCAAACGCATAGGTTTTGTTCTTTGAAGAGTTTGCTGATTCCTACTATAGTCTGCTAAGCCTCCTGGGAGTAAAAGGAGAGAGATAATCCCCTCTGAAGTCTTCAGTGGACAGAAATAATGAGTTATTGCACAGACTGAGCAGGTGATTTCTTGAGTCTTGACTATGGCAAGAACATTGGAAGTGCTGATCAATGTAATTCAATGTTCATGTGTATTGGGTATGCAACCATTTCAAAAGTACACCTATGTAGTATGTATTTATGTACTGTATGTACCTATGCATGTATGTATACAAGTTATGATCAAAAGTGAAATTCCTTTTGTCTTTTATGTTTCGGATGTTGCTAGACAAATTTTCCTCCTTGGCATCAGTTGGGAATACGGCATTACCTTGTGACAAAGAGATGCGGAATTTGGTTTTCAACAACTGCAATCAGTCAGTCAACTGCTCAGGAGATGTCAGATTTTAAATACAAAGATAAATTGTATTGATACTTGCTTAAATAAGTATCTAGATTTTATACTAATTTTAGTATCAATAAGTATCTGATTTTCAATACTTTTAACAACTCAAAAGCGATGATGTGAATCTGTTCCAACTCTTTAGCCAAACTGAATCGGGTTCAGAATCCAATGAATAATAATCCACTGACTCTGAGTGATCAAGAATGTAAACTTGAACGGTCTGGAAACAACCTTTGACAACAATGAGAAAAGGTGCCACCATATCACAGTCTGAGAAGTACTCACCTGTAGCTCACACCAGGCCACCTCCACCCAGGTCTCTGTATCAAAGCCTTTGTAGACCGTCTTGAAGGATCCTCGGCCCAGCTCGATGTCAAACTTAAGGAAGCGCCCTCCTGGAGATGTGGCCACAGCCTTCATCTCAGCCTCTTCTTCATTGTCTTCACTGGACGCCTTCACTGCGCTTTTACCACCATCTTGGCACGTCATGTTTAACACCTCTCCACCTTTCTCCTTATCCTCATCCGCGCTGGCACTCTCCGTGGCACTGTCCTTTTGCCCGCATTGGCTTTCAGTACTGGAACCTTCCTGTATCCCTAAACTGGCACTTCTAGTCCTGTCCACAATTGTTCGCAAGTTAATATTGAGCAACCTATTCTTTGTGTCACATTCAGGGGCCTCGAAAGCTTGTTCTTCCACATCTGCAAACCATAAATTTCTTCTGATAAATCTTTGATGGACATTTTTCTGAAAACTAGACAAAGGGAAGGCATTAGAGTCACTGCCACTTTTCTTGTCGTCAGTCATTTCTAGTTCACTGTGAGAGTTTGGTACAGAGGGGCGTTTCTGGTGGGGGTCAGAATTCATGCCACCGTTTGTATCCATGGCTCAAATAAAGATCCACTCGCACGCTTTGGTTTCAGAGCATGGAGGCTCGTGCACTTCCAAAAGGGGGGTTTCTATGGGTGAGTTCTTGCTGTGCCCACTCGGTGACGCAGTTTGTCAGTGGAAGCCCCCGACAGCACCAGGATGAACAGCACAGTCGAGTGTTCAGGTAAAAGACCCATGAGCTGAAATATAGAAAAACGACATGTAACAATGAAGCAAGAGTTTGCACACAGATTTACAGAAAAAAAAGACATTGTTTATGATCAGATGCTTTTCTTAGTGTTGGTGTCAGTACATGATGACACATGAAAGACAACAGCTAAACGTGGTGTAATGTGGTATGAGCCAAGGCCCATGTATTCTGGTAACACAATAATAAAAAATATGGGTGGATGCTGGGTAATTTACAAATTACTTTCATTTTATAATTGAGACCTAGAAGGCTGATGTCTTAGTAAAACTCAGAGAGGCAGGGGGTGTGAACTGGCAATAAAATGGTGTCATATTTTAATATCATGTATTTGAAAAATATAATGATGTATCTAATATAAGGTCTGAGTAGGTATATTAGCTATATATAAAACAAAAATGGTGTCAAATTGTAACACCCATTACAACTATGACCAAAGATATCATCATTTCTTGGCATTTACGCATTTTATGATCCTGAAAGTACATAAAGCTATACACTCACCCATCACAAAGCCACGAGCTCAGGGAGGGAGGACACAATACAGCAAAAGTCACGCTTGCGATACACGTTTTGCAGACAAACCTGTCGTGTCTAATAGCGTTACTAGAGAAGCGTTTGCTTAGATTAGCAGGGTTTTCACAGCAAAATGTGGACTTTAAAACAAACGCCCTATCTACAAACGCGCCTCATTATGTCAAGCGCAATCACAATCCGACCCAAAACAGGTCATGTGAAGAGGTGAATCCCATAAGAAATAGAGGAGAAAGCTATTTATCCCCGTTTAAACGCGTGCATCTCCTGTCGGCGGCTGCAGGTCCTCGCTGTTCCTCCGTAGGCAGCGCCACCGTCACTGATACTGTGCGCATTTACCAGGATGGCCGCTTTAAGAGACAGAAATGCTGAGTTTTCCCGAGGTCTCGTTGGGAAGTAATTTGCCAGAACAACAGTTTTGACTGGTCATCGTTGGACTTCGTTAGGCGGATACACCAGTGTGGCACACAATTGCGCTCCCATTCAGTTTAACTGCTGGGATCCACGCCCCTGGAAACGACCGGAGCGCGCAGCCAATCAACGCGCACGTCTGCACTGGCAGCCTTCTCACACAACAGCAATGCTCTCATACATATACCATGGATTTATATACATATACCATGATTTATATATACATATATGTGTATGTATGTATGTGTGTGTGTGTGTGTGTGTGTGTGTGTGTGTGTGTGTGTGTGTGTGTGTGTGTGTGTGTGTGTGTGTGTGTGTGTGTGTGTGTGTGTGTGTGTGTGTGTGTATGCAAATTGCGCTTTTTCTGGTTGAATGCCTACTCTATTTATTTAAAATTAAAATAAAATAAAAGAGAGAGATAAGCAATAAATAAAGTTTTCTTTTTTTTTTTTTTTTGAAGTTCTTTTTAATTTTTCTCTTCTTGGGTTTTTGATTCCTCACTTCATTCTATACCAATTTTAGTCTGAATTTAGTCTTGACCTAGTTTTGTGGGTTTTTTATTTTCTTTTTCACTAAATTCTTTCTTTCTTTCATTCTTTCTATATTATAATTTTATGGACAACATAGTCACATAGTCAAATATTTTACGACATTCTCGATCCCTTGGTGTAAAAAAATTTGTTTTTTAATTAGTTTTTTATAAAATACCGACATTATTACTTATTACTGTGAGCAGGCTCGCCTCTCCAGAGATCTGACCAGTCAAGCAGGTGGCTGACCCTCCACCAGAAAGTCACATACAGTAAATGATTACAGCCCCCTTTCAGTGCATAGACTTCAATAATTATTACTGAACACTGTTATTTGACAACATGATTGAGAAACGAATAGAGAAAATGAGAACAAAACATTACAAGACAAATTATACTGGAGATGTTAATGCAACCAGGGGTCATAATCCAAGCTACGTTTTTTTGTCCTGAATTGTGATAAATGGAGAGGATTATGACAAAAGGGGATCTAACAATATGAATTAGGAAACATGGGGACAAAAGAAATATCATAAGGACCTACATATTCATAAATGATATATGCTTTTTGTGTCTCTACTGTATAGGAGACAAAACATGTTTAAATTTTAATTTTTGCAAAACACACGCTGCCTTGCTCCTTTTGACCACAATTTCATCTGCTAGCACACACCGCAAACCTGCCACAGACAAATTGAATGCTCATTGGTTTATTTACAGATCGACTTTGACATTTGACAAGCAATTACTCAGCACTGCACTTGCGTTTTACAAGGCAACTCTTTACTGTATCATTCCCACAGCAGTTTTAATGGAGCCATTTAATTTGACATACATTCAGCATCTGTTGGAGAGGAAACAGGTGGAGGAAGAGAGGACAGTTCAGACAGAGACACTTCCTGGTCTTTGTCGATAGTGGGCCAAATAAAGACACAATTTAATGCATGCACGATCAATAAAACAAGCTTTACTTTACAGCTTACTCACATATGAATTAATGCAAAAGGGAAAACAGAGTCAATATTTGGATGGAACTGTAAGAGATTATACATGATGTAAGTGGAACTTTATAAATTCTTCTTGGACAATTCTGTTCATCATCTCATCTAAATTACACTTTGTGATGGTATGGCAATAACAGTATTAATAATCTATTACAATTATATATGTTTTGAGCTGGCTATTGATTTGAACCCTGTTTGTGTTGTATTTTTTGTCTTTAGTGTTTCAGTGTTATCGAAATGGCACTTTCTTGTATTATGAACATTTATGATCCATGGAGCGTTCATCTGAAAGAGCAGTCAGAGGTGGACGAGTAGGGCAAAACATTTTACTCAAGAAAGAGCATAAAGTTATTTTAAATGATATATTACCAAAGCAGAAGTAAAAAGTAGTGAACCAAATAACTACTCAAGTAAGAGTGAAAAAGTATTTGGATAAACTACTACTTATCGAATATCGAGCAACAGTATGCAAAATGTAACAGAACAGACAAAACATAATGCACAGGCTCTGGTGTTTAAAAAAATACATAAAATGTATACATTTTTGGTAAATTACTCACAATGGGAGGAGTAAGTTAATTCATTTTACTCAGGTAGAAGTAAAAGTATACTGTCAGTAACTGTGAAAAATACTATTTTTGCAGAAGTGACTCAAGTAAATGTAACTGAGTACCACCTCTGAGAACAGTGTTTGCTTTGCTCAGTGCAGGGTTGTAAAACTAAAAGCCCTACAGAGAATGGTGGAAATTAGATTTAACGTTGGGTCGATCCCATCTGGATGAGGGCCAGCAGTGAGGGTGAGAGAGTGAGAGCGCTGCTGATGACGCCACATGATGAAACGGAGGCAAGGAAGTGCTGATGTCTGAGGAAGAGATGAAGGAAGGGCAATGCCACTCGACTTAATGTGGGGTTTTATCATGGCCATAACATTATGACCACTGACAGGTGAAGAGCACAGGTTGTCTCTTTATCATGACTGAGTGAGGAGGCAGAGCAACGGGCAAGGCCCAATTATACTTTATCTACAGACAAAATAAAGGGGTTAAGTCATAACTTGTTTAGTGTAAAGTGAAGACTGCTTCCATAAATAATGTAATACTCAGACACTATGCTGTGATCACTGCATGTGACAATGTGATAAAGCAGGGGTTAGAATCAAAAGTCAAGGGAGCTCTTTTTTTACTTGGACTGCAGCCAAAAACTTTATATGACCCTAAAAACAGCTACAGTGGATTTTATGGTTCATTTGAGTTTCAAGTATTCCCATAAGTAAAAGTGAACAGTTTGTATAACACTACATAAGAGAGTCCATCTTAAATCACATCTCATTACCCACTTAAAGGGCCTTTAACCTACTTCAGCTGCATTAACTGACTGTCTCGTTCTCACACTCAAGGTTGGGACATGGTATTCAGAGCTGTTTGAAAGTTACCAACACAATCATGTCTCTGCACAGTTAAATAAAGTATGGGTTAATTACACTAAAATTCAGTTGGAAGTACAAATGTAGTTATTCCAGTCTTTATTGTAGCTGCAAGTTTGCTTTATGATAATCACAAGAAGTGATATATCTGGCATATGTCCTTACAGGTATAATGTATTCTGTACTTATGTAAGATCCCGTTTCACTTATGGCAAATTAATAGGTTGAAAATGTCCTTACTTTCAATAGAACCTTTTAGTTTTATTGTCTTTTTTGTGCTCCCGAAGCTATTATTTCCTTGTGAGACAAATCAGAGCATAGATTTGAGTTGAGCACCTCTTCTTTGTGTTTTTGGAGCCGTTCTCAAACATTTGATCGGAGTGGACAGCAGGGAGTTTGTTGACTGAAGTGTTAGGTGACAGCTCTCTGAGTGGGTGGTCTGTAGTATGGGCCTACTATCACACTGGTAATTGTCTTCACTTCTTTTTCTTTATGTATTGGTACATAATATATATTTTTTAATAATTACAGTTGTGAATGTATAATTGAAATACTTTTTAATCTGCATCCAAAATGTTTACTGAAATGAGAGGTTTAATACAGGTGCAGGTGAACAGCTCAGACCCCTGACCTGGTATTGATGCATTTCGCAAAATTATCCCTTCTACCTACATAAAAAAAAAAAAAAAAAAACGACTTTATCGGTTTATTAATTGTGGCTATAGTGTATAGTATATTGCAATAATGTGTTAAGTGTTCTTCAACTCAAACTGTGAGAGACTATGTTTGTAATGCAAGTATTGGATGCATGCCTTTGCAGCCTTTGGAAATATATGAGTCTGTTAAATGTATTTGGTGTTCTTATAAGTCATCACTTGACATAATTCGAGTGTTCCAATTGCTCCGAGTTAACATATGGTTTCCCACAATGCCCTTGCAGGACTCATTTTGTACAACATTATAATTGAGCTCCACAGCTCCACAAATTAGAGGGTGTTAGTATGTTCTGTTCGTCTCTTTTGTGTGCGGTTAAAGGGGCGAGTGAAGCAGATGTACCAAACCTCCAGCAAAGATAAGAACACTGATTATTGCAGGGGAGCCTTTGGCTGTGGCCTTGGCACAACTGAAGCTCTCACGAGGAAGTTCAAGTCAACAGCAGACACAAGCCACTGAAAAGGGTCAATGTGATAATCCACTGCTCCCTTTATTAACTCACTATTTGCATTTTGCACAGGTGTACCTAATAATGTGGCCGCTCTCCTAGGCTTTTGTGTGTGTTCATATCTCTTTGACTCATTCTTTAAAATGTGCACCTTTTTATTTGTATTGTATTGCTTGAGATGTTTGTTCATATTTGACTGCAGATTATTGTTAATTAGTAGTTATCATCATAATAAAATGTACATGTATGAACTCACTACTGGATGGAGTTGTAATGATCCACTTATATCAGTTCACTGACAACACATTCTTTGGCGTTGTGATTTTTCGTCCTAATGGTCTCTTGTGCAGGGGGCGGTCAGCTAATGGTGACTGTTGTGCTAACTGCATTAGAGGAGTTTTACCCCGAAAAGAACAGGAAGCACTAGATCACATGTGCTCATCAACATGCTAGAGGCCTGCTAAAGTGCTGGAGAGGCTGTTAGTGTTATGACCTTATCTTATCGAGAGCTAATAAACATTACAGATTTAGAAGCAGATTTATTTCCATCTGTTTGGTCCCAAGGCCTTTCTATTCAAATGTTTCATAAAGTAGTGAAGACAGTTTGATGCAAATTGCACCTATAGCCTATAAAAATAAAGAGGCAGCTGAGATTCACATTTGATTTAAACTCCACCCTGAACTTTTCTGGAGGTAAATCAAGAACCTGCAAATGCAATCAAGAAACTGAAAATGCAACATTTGTCTCGCTGCAGTGGCCGATTTTCTGCCTTTTATATTACCATTTTTTCCCCTCATTATTCTGTTCAAATAGACAAAACAGGGGACTAACTGGGAATGACATTTGGGCACAGGCACTGGAGCAGTTTAGAAAAAAAATGGTGTAATTAAGTAAAGGTTAGAGTAAAAGTATTTATTTTGGAATTATTAAAAGAGTCAAATAGTGATTTAATAATGAAGAATTTTGTTGATCTTTTTGGTCAACAGAAGTTACGGAAATTCTTCATATTTTGTAAAAAATCAAGGACTTAAACCCAAAGCCTTCAGGCAAGATGTCTCCTTAAACACGCTCCCCAGACTATTCAGATGATCTCAAACCATAAAAAAATACTTTTTACAGTCAAAAATGTAGTGGTGTAGAAAGTACAGATCCCTGGCCTGAAATATAGAGAAGGTAAAAAGTATCAGTTGTAAAAAGTACTTAAGTAAAGCACAGATACCTAACAATTGTACTTAAGTACAAGTACTTAAGCACTTGAGTACTTTGTTACTTTCCACCAGTGGTAGCAGTAATTGAAGAAGTGGTAGCAGCCAAGGACTCCAAGGACTGACAACTTTTCAAGAATGAATTTAGAAAACTGTACGAGAAAGCTCAAGCACCTCTGAGATACAAAAAACAATTAGCAAATTAGTGCATGCTCGGTATAGTGCAGGCACAGTATAGTAGTCATTTTAACCTCTGCAAGTGTCTTCTAACCTCGCCTTGCCCTCCTCTACTGCGTCCCATGATGGATGATAGTATATGCCACCTCTTGCCCCATAACACATCCTCCTCACCAATGTCAAGTCCATTGACTTCTGACAAACAGACCATTACTGAATGCACTCCAGCCATTACCATGGCAACGAGGTCTGACTCCGGGACGGGTCGAAGGTTAGCAGACTGCTGCTATAAGCTCCTGTGGGACTGTGTCTTACACCACTGCATGTCAAAGCACTGTATGTGTCAGTATTTCATTATTGAGTAACTGAAGCAGGAATATTCTTAAATTCATTCTTCAAAAAAATAGAGGTGTGATACAGTATTTTACTCAAATATTTGACTAATGAAAAAGATAAAAGGGATCAGTGAACGTGCAAAGACACATTCCACATACATCCTCGAATGACTGTACTCACACCGTTGTCATGAGATTGAGATGTAGGCAGGTGTGATTTATGGGCTGCTGTAAAAGTGTCAAGATTGAAAAGAGATACTGGCTGTAAATTACACCAAAGGATTACAATCGCTCTTATAACTTAAAAATAAGTTAAGCATTATCTCTGTAAAAACAAATTAACATAACATAACATACATACATATCTCTAAAACGAAAGCATAGCCACTGAACTGACTGAACTGCACTAGACTGGAGTACAATCGCAATGTTCATGTCTCCAGGTTCTGTATTGATAGAAATAAACTTCTCCTCTTTCTAAAATTCCAGCCTCATGCCTCTTCTTTCATCATCAGGCTACCACTATTTATTGCACTGTCTCAACTTGAAAATGAACTGAAAACGCAAAATCAACCAGCTTATGAATTTCTCTTTTATGATTTCTTTCAGTTTTCAATACATCCGGGCAACTTATTAGTCTTTGTGTTTCAAATTCAGACCACGGCGCACCAGAAACAGGTCAAGCATTTAGAGACGTATTGACCCATTTGACCTTTTACCCACCTCCACCAAAACGTCTGCAACGTCTCCCACCTCTCCACAGCCAAATACTGCTGACAGTGGTGTTCTGGTGTGGTCGCCGCCTTCACCGTCTCTGGGCTGGTCCCTCTCAAGTCTGGCCCGTCCTCCCTATAGATGAGGGTCTAATGGGGGCACTGTAGCATGAAGTGAATGGCCTACATACCACTACCTCAAACTGGGATCGCTCAAACACACAGTCAGGAGGGGTGCAAAGTTTAACCCCTGGTGACCTGCAAAAATCAGAGACGCGTTAGATTGTCAGTTAATGTATTTGATTGTGGGAAAAGGAGGTCAACCAAGATGAACTATAAGCTATGAACATAATCAACACGCAATATTGTAGTCAAAATACACAGAGAGGGGGGGTGTGTATGAAATAAATATTTTGGAGATTAGAATATCAAGTCTAATACTAACCACTCAACAAAAAAAGAGCTATTAAAACAAACAAAGCCGTATAATCTTTCAAATAAGGGTATAAAGTGATATCCCTGTGCTTTTGATAGTTCGTTCAAATATTGTTTTAATATTTCAACCTCAACCATGACATTTATAGGCATATTTTATTACTTTTCTGATGGTTTGCCAAATCTGAATATTGTCACATGATCAAAGTTTTTTGACAATTCCAGCCCTCCTTAGCTCTTCAGAACTGAAAAAGGTCACCTCTTCAAAAACTGACAAACAACTATCAAGCATAAAAGAGGAACTAAGGTGGAATATATTGTGTGTAAAAGAATTAAAGACTGGTTATAAGCCTAAAAAGAAGCTTGATTACAAACATCATCATTGGTCATAATTTGGCCATGATTGTGTCTGAATTTCTATACAGTGCATATACAACACCCACACACTTGCTAACTTTGCCTAAAATGCACAGAGACTCATTCATTCAATCATTTGCATACTCAACAAATCTTTTCACGTGTGTTTCCCCTATACAGACAGGTACTCTCTCTGCTGCCTCACGGTGCAGTTTGTCCTGTTAGACAGCCCTGTAGTCAGCATGTTTATGGTCCTCTTCACTCTCCTCTCTCCTGCCTCAACCCAGCGCTGACCCACAAACACACTGACCTCTCCAGGCTACCACAGAAAGTTCCGCCGACAAAAACAAACAACAACTTACTGAAAATACAACTGTTGTCATTTTAGCTAGAAAATCATTTTGTCGCTGGAAGAAAATGGGAGAAAAAGCAGCGTCGACAAAGGGGACAATGCATAAACAGCACTACATTTATTTCGAAAACAGGAAAGCGGTGATGCACAGGTGACCTCATGCTGTCTGTCTCATTAGACTGTTACCTGCATCACTGGCAGACAGAAATAAGCACCCAAACCACATACGCTCAAAGAAAGGTTTTAGTTTTTAATTGCACTGTTGATGCGAGTTCAAAGTGTAACCTCACTTTTTTAGGTAAGCAACTAGATATAGAACACTTCAGAACATTCTGTAAACAATTGCGCAGTAGTCAATTTTAAAAGAATGTTTAAATCTTGGATTAGTTTATTATTTTTATTTTAATCTCTATGACAATTTGCTTAGTAATAGCATTGGCCAAGTGGAGATAGCAATGGAGTTTGTATTAACATTGGCAATACATTGGTAACAGTAATAGCAGAAGATGTGAAGACCATATACTTTTATTGGTAAAAATAACAAATATTAACGGTAGTAAGAGCATAACAGTCATAACGCATACTATGACAATTTTAAGTCTTTTGAACATTGAGTACTGCTACTTGTCCTCTGTCCCCAGCCACTCTCGTCATGTCTCATTCTAAATCATAACATGTTTATTTCTCTTTGCTCTGAGCAAACGGTCTCATGTGCAGAGGTCTGGAGCAGTAACCCGTGATTCAGGGACTGCTCCAGAACTGATCGTTAAAATGTGAAGCCCTAATTAGACTCCGTGTGTCACTGCAACCCCAATTAAACCCAGCAAATGCTCATTACATACACTTGGATAGCTCGACACCAGAGAAAGACGTAAGGTTATTTGCATAATCAAGTTGTGCTGAAATGTAACTAGACACTTTAACAAGGCATTACTGGAGAACATTTCAAGAATAAATGTTACAAATTAAGTGCGATTTCACATTTTCAAGTCTAAAGTTAGTTAATGCTGAAATTACATTTAAATAGTGGTAAAACATCTCTATCTTTATCAGTCCAAATGATTGTTAAAACACATTTCATGAGATGACAAATGTGCTCCAGCAAGAAAATATGATCCACATCAGGAAGAAACCTGTCCAATGTGACATTGTTTTAAGAGCTTTGTGTAATCAAACCTTTGTCCAAAGTAGTTAATGGAGCAGAATGTAGCCTCCTTCAACAATCAATGTAAGTGCCATTATTAATTGATGTTCTATCTTTGTATTGACTGTTTGACAGTGTTACAGGACACCAGACACCTTCGTCTGCAACATCTTGGTTAATTGAAGGAGCATGAAGCCCCCTCTAGTGGTATTTAGAGTAACATTCAGTCTTCTCACTCGCTCACTCATACAGCAATGCAATAAATATATTTATACATATTTGAATGAAGATTTTCTATATAACTTTTGTTGTGAATATTTTTTCTGTGCATCTGAAACCTAAATGAATGGTAATCACACATTTTATTTTTACTGATGTCCTCAGATGCTTTTCAGGCACATTGTACAGTATATTAGAAGCCACATAATACATTAGCACCTGTCTGATACAGCACCAACTTAACTGTACAGAGGGCTGAAGCTTATTTTAAGATGTTTTCAGTATTATGTTGCCATTGGTGAATAAATGTACAAACATACATAAAATACATTTACATTTAAGTGAATATGTGCACTGGATTATGTTTTTTGGCACAGTAGCAGCTCGTGTGATGGTAAAGTCACAACTCTACATGTTATGCTTTCCCACCTCAGCATAAGAAAGTAAAATTTGTTTAGCACCTTTACTAAGTTTTCTTGCAGAACAGTGAAGCCATGGGGTTGTGCAGTTCAGTGAATCCTTCTCTGTGGATACAGTATTTAAACATCAGAATTATTGTTATCAGCAGAACGAATTCTGGCGGCAAATATCTTACCTCCACAGTAGTAAAGAATGGCAACACCAACAACCAAACTAAAACAGCTCAAGAAGAACATTGGCCCTGAAAATTAAGGCAAAAGAGCTAGATGAGGGTTAATTTAATGTTCTTAATTGTTGTTGCAGTCATCAAATCAAACATGGACAATTTAATTGTTCTGTATGAACTTTTATAAACACTTACGCCAAGTCATTTTTCACAGTGGTTTAGACACATTTGCCCATTGACTGTTTGCCAGTACATGACCCATGACCTAGTTCCCCACTGACACACCTTTGACCCAGTGGATGGACCTGGACTGTTCAAAGGAATGCTGCACATAGGAAGCCGTTTGGGACGTCCCGCACACGTGAGTGACCCACAAAGCCACAGCCCTGAATGTAATGGGATGTAGATGAATGGGGCAGGACAGAGACAGCAGAGGGGCCACTCTCTGATGCCATGAGTTGAAAGGTTTAGGACCACTGGCTTTGCACATCAGAGTGTCATCAGTTTATCCATGACACAATTAGTTGGATTTGGATGGAGGATAATTACATTCATTTTAATGTGCATATGTATCAAAATATAGTGAAATGCTAATTTCTGGTGCTCTATTAGAAATGTTCGTGATGACACTTTTTAAAACCCACCTTTTTCATTAAGCACATTGGGTCCCGAGCTGACCACATCACGATTTGTTCTTTTTGGCTCTTCCATTTCTGAAGGACAAAAGTGAATCTTCGTAAATAGTTTTCAGTCTACTTCCTGGTTTGCATTTGCAGTTAAACAGTCAGGTTGACTGTAGAACATGCAACATACAGTATTACAGGGGATATGCCAGCCCTACAGAAATTCATAAAGTACTGTATGTAGATTCCAGTTTTGGAAAGTGCACCTTGTGGGCTTTAGTCTAAAGTCTTTTAAACACTGTCCTAAATAGTAATGTGAAACGATGTATCACATTGTTTTACTTGATTTAGATCTGATTAAAATGTAGGAATAGTATGGATTCAATCAATGCACATTTATTTCAGTACTATTTTTGTCTTGATATGACACTTTTCCATTGGTCTCTGTATTTTCATTACCAGAAAGCCATAATATTACCTGTGGCTTTGTAATTTAGAAACAGTTTTCAGTATATTCTGATAAGATAATGTACATTTCCACTCAGTTTTACCTCTGTATCTGACTCTAGAGGGCAGTCTGTGGTACAAGTCCTCTGCATGGATCTGGATTCCTCTGTAAAACTCATGACACGCCTCTTCACCTTTACAGTGGAGGCTCCTCAACAGCTCAGCAAATCGCAGTTTGGTTAGCACTCTCACGTTCCTGAACTGAAATGAGAGTCAACAAATGGCTGTCAACAAAGGTGTGACAAATCGGCTAAGAGTAAGGCCCTATTCACAATGATAAATAAAGAAGATGCATGTCAGAATTGCTCCAGAGGTGTGTTCTACTTTAAAAGGTACATAATTTTTTTCTACTGAGACACTGTTGTCATCTGTGGAACAAAATAGCCTGCCTTTCTTTATCACTTCAAATACCAACATTAATCTATAATTAATAATAATTTTACACTTTAATATTACACATCTCACCTTATGGGCCTCCTTGTCTGACAGTATCTGGGGGTAGGTCCTATTGAGCTGCAGCACCAGTTTATCGAACAGCTCAGTGTCCATCCTTTGGTGTGAACACAGGAAGTGGGCGTCTGTCAAGAGCTGCCTCGTGTAGCCATCAGGGTCTAGTACAAAAAACACAAAATCGTGATTTATACTTCTATGAATGTTTTGACCAAATCATACTTTCCAGAATTTTTTCTGACACCATATTTTTATTTGTACTTGAGTAATATCATAACAATTCTTACTTGCGTCAAATGTTTTGTTGCTGTTCTACTACGAGTAATTCTACAGTGACAAAAGTTATATCTGAACAACAAAAATGCTTCAAGCTTTTACCCCTTACCTTCAGATATAGTTTTTTGTGTCCAATTACAATACCAAATGCGGCCCTTGAACCAATTTTTCTTGGCCCTCAGGCTTACTGGTAAATTGGCCCATATTGTCCCGAGAAGTACTTTTACAGCAAATTAAAAAATTTCTAGACTTCTAACCTAAATACCTAACATTTTGATGCGACGCAGAGCTGATATAACGGCACTGAAACTGAATTTAGGCGTGGAGGCACTTAAACATCAGATAAATAAATACATTTTTTGAACGTTTCACGACTGATTTGTGGCCCTCTGCTTGGTCTATATTTCAATATGTGGCCCTCGATGGAAAAAGTTTGAACACCCCTGCCTTAAATCATAAATAAGATTTTGAAATTAATTTTATTTCTAAACTCAGTACTCAAGTATTAGTTTCTCCAAATATTTCTTTTACTCTTACTTTTGAAGATTAAGTCTATATGTTGGCTACTCTACACCTCTGACCATCCATAGTCCTAGAACAAGGTGTAAACTAAATTGGTACTGATGAAGATCTATTAATGTTTAGATTAAATAGAAGGCAATAAACGACTTTTCACCTCAACATATTGTAATAAATAAACCTAAGGAAGCCTGTGCCACCATAGTCTCAGTATAATGTATGGGAAACATTGTGATGAGACTGTGATATCCAGTTTGTAGGGCATGTCATTTGATACTTTGTAAACAATGTGAACAACTGTTATTTAAGCTCTTTGTTGGCTCTCACTGTCTTAGCTCATCAATACCACCTTTTACTAAATCCACGTTTTGTTCTGTGCTACAGCTCTCTGTCACTAAATAGCAGTAACACACCTGAGGAAGCTGCTACGCACGACGTAGAAAAACAAACTGTCCAACTTGTTCAAACAAAGCTGCACTTTTCCGCTGGCAGCGCGCAAAAGATGCAGCCCGACACCTTACCCTTACCTTACCCTAAATGCACAAACCTGTCATACTGGGAAAGCGGCGGGGTTTGGGGGTATTTCTGCCTTCCAACAGTCCGTGCTTTGGCCGCTGTGGCTGTGGATCCTCCTCCAGAGACACGGAGCCACGTGACCTCTGGATCCATGATTACGGTTTAATTAGGTCGCAGACAGGAGATTACCTACAGGAACAGTCCGGGACACTCATAGGGCACAACGAGCATTTATTTATATACAATTCTTTATTTTATACACTGGCTCATGTATAGGAATTTTAAATAGGTTTTGGATTTTGAAATGCATTTAGCCCAGGCCTATATTAAGGTACATTTTCTTTGCGTTTTGACAGCACCACCATTTGAACCAGAAATAGTCTAGAGTCGGAAATATACAATGAATCTACAGTACATCTTCATTCAAATCGTTAACGCAACGTGAATTGTAGGTCTACGTCTTCACCAGCAGAGGGCAGCGTGCTTCCACTTTTCACCAAGGCACGTTTTTTTTTCTTCAAACTTCACAGCATTTTAATTTGTCCCACTTGCCTTTCAGTGTCAATACAGTCTTGCAAAGTCAGTAAATACCCCCTTGCCCTCATGCATCAGACAGATATTACCCGTATAGAAAATTCTTTAGCCGAGTTATTATTCCTTGGCTGATTTGCAGTTCCTGGCAAACTGCTCTGATGCCTTGCTCCATACTGCCACACCAGATCAGACCTGGTGGTGTCAATTTGCACCAGGTCTGAACTCAAAGTCTGTCTTGATGATCCGATAGGCTGGATGTAGGCGTTTGAAGGGTTAGGATTTTGTGGTAAAAGTGGACGGTCGTATTCATATCCAGGAAGAGCAGGGAATCTAGAAGCGGCGTCATATGAATAAGAAGGGCCCATCAGATCACGGCTGTACTGCTGTTGACACCTGGAAAGAGCAAATGAAAGTTTTGACTTGCACAAAATGTATACATACCTAGTTTAAAATGACTTGAATTTATATATATTTTTAATCTGGATTTGAAAAGTTTTGACTTGATGAGATTGAATTGCTTATTTAATGCAGAATATTTCACTGCCTTCAAGGTATTTCTCACTGACCGTGCGATAATTGAAAATAAGAGAATAAATTTGCCAATAGGGTTAGTAAAATTCATATATTTTCATTTTCACTTAATTGCAGCTCAGTTGTATCATAAAACTTTTTTCTCAGTTCATGGCTTGAAGTAAGAAGTAAAACAAGTCAGAAACAGTTTGAAACATGTAAAATCATCAAGTTGCATCGTTTTAACTAGACGAAACATCTGAAATTTAGATTAGTATTCTGAAATCAAGACTTTTTAATTCATATAGAAATTGCTGAGAAAGAATAAACCGATAGCAAACGACCACTCTCTTAATCAATCACAATGGGTGTTTAGTTTTACCAGTGCACTGCTGACTTCTCTGCAATAGTTTCCTTTATTTCCACAGCTAAATGTACCTGCAGGTCTGGTAGTAGTCACACTGCTGCCCTGGATCACGATGGTTCCACTCGTGCAGTTCTTTTTGGTTGTTGTTGTTATTATTGTTTCTGCTCTTGTTGCTGTATCGTGGTCTGTTCATCTCCGGTTGATAATTTGGCTCCTGCCACTGTGGCGGTATTTCTATGGAATCTCTGGAAATAAGAAAGCTTTTGTTAAGTTTGTGTGTTATTTAGGACCGTAACTACTGACTGTCGTTTTGATAATTGACTACTCCAGCAATTATCCTTTTTATGAATGGATTAGTTGTTTAGGACACAAAAGTCACGTGATGAAGACATTTTTTGGAGAATCCGGTGAACTACATTTATGGACGAAAGAATGTTTTCATCAAATAAACCAAATTTACACATTTCCCATTTCATTTTCATATAATTGCTGCTTAATTTAATCAAAAAACGTAAAAACGTCTCAGCTCATAGCATGTTATCTGTGTTACCTATGTGCAGTTACTGATTTTCCGATAACTAAATTAGTTTACAATTATTTAAATAATCGATTAGTTGCGACAAATTGATTCATTTGTTGCAGCCCTAATGTTAATAGATATAAAACAATTGGCAAAAGAAATTGTGTTTGAACTATATTTTCTGTATATTCTGCTAAATTGTGCTCATGCTTCAAACTCAAAGTTATGTAAACACATTTAACATCATTGACTAAAGATAAAATACTCAAATCAAAATCGTATAATTTTGCTTTCAAATCATTTATAACATTCATTCCAGTGTATATTATTTGAATATGTATTTTGTGTATTTAATTATATAACTTAAAAACATGATTATGGACTTGGCGGATAGCGGTAGTCAAAGTGATAACAGTAACAGCACTTACTGTCAGTCGAACACAGATTTTGAGTACATCTTCCACCTTCACTTTTAACTAACCTCTCCATCTCTTTCCTTCTGCTTTTTTCGATACAGTCGACCAAACAGCAGGTGAGGAAAGCCAAGGACATGAAGAAGATGATGGCTAAACTCACAATCGAAATGAGTAAGGCCAGTTGGAACCCATGGGTCTCATTGTAGGAGAGGGCTGCAGGAATTTAGGGGAGAATGTACAGATCATCAATGAGGTAACATTTTTCCCTTTTTGAATTGGATTTCAGCTTACATGTCATCAGCTAATTTCTTTTTCACATTCACCATTGCAGCTCAAGATAAACGTAAGTGGTGTCTGCATTATGTTTCAGTGATGGATAATTAGGACTTTTGGGATTGCAATTAACAACTCAAAACGAACAATCTTTTTCATAACAAAGTTCTCAAAAATCAAACAAAGAACATTTTTCTGTATGAACATTCCTTTTGCACATTTCATAGACAGTCTCTTTATTGTCATGGAGGTTGGTTCTGAAGCACGTCTTTTCATTTTCCCCTCTCACTAAGCATAAAGTGACTCAATTTGTACCTGTTTCTAATCTTTCCACTCTAGATTCATTTTATACCAGCTCTTTCCTCACAACTTAATATCTTTCCAAACCTCTGTCTGACCACCCAAAGGTCAACAATGCAACTCTGACTGGTGCATACTGCTGTTGTGTCTTCACCCACTTTACCTTCACTATGAATGTGCTGCGTGAATGACTTATTGGTTATGTTTGGAGGGTTCTAAGTATACATAGGGTTCTATGTATGAAATTGTAAGTGACATTAATGTCAGACAACACACATTTCACTAAAATATATTGAACATGATTATATTTAAGGTTTTACACAAAAAAATGCCTATTTCTCCCTTGTTTGACTATTTTGACATTTATGTTTTACTTCCTGGCTGGACATGAGCGGCAGATGTGAGGAAGGTAAGATCTTTCCACACCTGTTACCTAGAAACCATTTTGTAAACAAGGGCCAAAATCCATATAAATTACACAATATTTATGATTTCACAAATAATAATACCTGATAGCATTTTTATTTTGTTAAATGATTGTTTAAAATGTCAGAAATGTGTGTCAGGTGCGTTTAAATTCAGGATGGAATGTCGCTTATTGATGACATAGATGGAGGGATTCAGTTTTGGAACTTCCTGTATTTTTCAACTTTTATTTTTCAAATTTTCTTCACAAACTGACACTTGACTGCTGTAAAACTATAATAAATGTTTACTGCGGGTTCTATCCCATTAAACAAAGTCCTTAATTAGAAAAGGATGAGAACTTGTCATATGCACTTTAAGCATCCGAGACAAGCACTTCATATGATGCTACTATTATTATTATGACCAGTTGTCTACCTAGTCTTCTTTCCTCTAATATGTATCCACTAAAAGGTGTCATTATGAATCAATAATCGGTTATATTCTCCTCATCGATTAGAGTTCGTAAGAATGTAAATACATTTGATCATGACTACAGCACTCTACTCCACAGTGAAGTTATACTTACGCTTGCAGTAGGTCTCTCCCTCCCAGTAAGTGCTGTTGGCGTCTAAAACACACTTCACACTGTCCCCGATCAGCTTGTGTTTATCCGGGCAGTGCAGGGCGATCACGGTGCCCACGCTGGTACCGTTTCCATAGATGATCCGCTGGAAGCCCAGGGCCGGCTGTGGCATCGGACTGCACTGAGTCTGGACAAAACCTTAGAAGAGATTAAAATGGTTATGCACGTGAAACTTTATTGTTCGTGTAAGATGTGGAATTTAAGGGTATGATAATTAATCACCAACAACAAATCATGCTTTTTTTACTTATCAGTAAAGTTAGCATGCCATAGAAGCATAGAGGTAAACGGGCGCCCAGCTAATGAGCTTACATGGGCTAAAGCAGTACAAGCCCTTGCAAAGAGATTGCTCTGATTTATAGTATATCTCTCAAAAAAGCAGCGTAAGGAGGTACTGTATAGACAGGGACATGTTGTTGGCCTGGCATTCTTTCACAATGAATTCAGACGGTATCAAAGAGGAAATGTGATAACTCATTGAAACAACAAAAGCCTGTGGTTGATGGAAACAGCTCAGCCCATCTGAAGCCTTGCAAAACAAGACAGTATCTCTGTTCACGACAGTATACAGGTCTCACATCACTGAGCTCATCAACAGGCCGGATGTAGAGGTGGACTTTAAGTTCTCATAGACATAGAAGTAACCAGCCACATTTATATTGCTTGGGAGGTGTTAAAATGTGTAGCTGTTGTTTTCCTGTTGTCTGAGTAATCCTTTATTGTCCTGCAACTGAGGCTCGATTGCTCTCAAAATTCTTGTTTTCCGCGCCCACATACCTGCACCTATGATTGTTTGAAAAGTCTCAGAGTGTGGAGTTCATGTCGGGTTCTAAAATGTTACATAGTCAAAAATAAAAGCATGCAAATGACAATCTGCCTCTTGTTATGGTGAAATGTCACTGCGAAGAGGCCGGGTTTTTTTTTATCAATGAAATGAAATCATTATTTTTAGACCAATATTGTGGTTTACAATGAACAAAATAAAATGATGATTTACCTATATTATAGTTCAATACAAAGTCTATGAAAAAAGCACAATATGTCTCCTTTAAGAGTGATTTGATGATTTTTAAATGAATTATCTTCTCCACATTAGTTAGAGAAGATGATTGTAGAACGCCACATACATAGACCTTAAGAAATGTAGATGAGGGACTGGTTTGCAGCAAATAGAAACCATCCACTATTCTTGATACAGATTCAGAGTGATAATGTTTTCAGTTATGTCTGTGAATCATCAGCCTAAACATCCCTTTTTCTTACAACAATTAACAACAAACATTCTCACAATCTCAATGCCTCGTCTTCTTGTCTACCCTTTCCCTCAACATCCTGTCCTCTTCATAGTTTAGTTTAGTTCATTTTGTTTTGAAATGGTTTGGTTTAGTAATCACCAATTTAATAATAAGACAGGGACAGTGTACAAATCAGTTAACCTTAACAGGCCAAATGATGATCCTCATCTGTGTCCAAACCATCCCAGTCTGGTCTCTCTGACATCCTCCTCTTCCAATTCAATCTGATATTACTCTTGCAACAGGAGTCATCACGATTCTGTACAAGAGTAGAGGACTTTAATACGTATTAACATGGGGTCGCAACAGAGCGCTTTTATCCAACGTGCGTGCGCGTGAAACTGCGTGAGAAGCCCAGCTGTGGAGTCCCTGATTAAACCACACAGACTGCCTGTTGTCCAGGATTCACCTTTTACATGCTTCAAATAATCATAGGCTATTTTTAAAACCACCAGATTAAATTGACCATCTTTCACAGTCAGATAATCTGCACCATGATTGCAAATGTATTTTACATAATAACACAAAAGATGCAGGCTGTAATGAACAATGTCATACCTGAGTTACTGCCGTGATAGCTGGCGTTCTTGCCTTCCATCTCACTCCTGGACAAATTGGCTCCAGGTGCCGTTGCCGCTGACATGCTGAAGCCCGTGTGCGTAAAGCGGTGCTCCTCTGCGCTTGGTACGGGGTGCACTGTCCCGAATTCCGTCGCTGTATCTTTCTCACTCGCCTCTCTCCCTCGCTCGAAATGCCATCCAACTTGACGTCCTGAAAAAGCTCTATGTTCTTGTTTTTCTGCTGCCTGAAGAGTCAATGATGAACACTCTAACAATCCAAGAAGATGGTCCAAACCAAACCTCACTGGACCCTAAATGTGAACGCGAAATACTATGTGTGATCAGACGGATGAGACTTCACCCGCGGTTAAGCGCTTTATGTGATGCAGGAAGTCGCAGCTGTTGGCTTACAGGAGGATGCATTCTAAACCATGCGTATCTCACCACTGTCGGCTTTCACGAGTTCTCACTTCAAAACAGAATTATCAGCGTGGTGAAAGGTAACACTTAGACAAGTGTTGTTCCTGTAGTGAAGTAGGACTGTTGAGAGAATGAGATGGATTGCCAGATGATATTAGCAGTGATACGTATTTATTTTTCCCTTTTTGTGTGCTTTCAAACATAGCCTACAGCACCCTTTATTTCAGTTCTTATGTAGACTTTGGTTTATGCCAACACTTCAAACTCAAAGCGTTTATTTAGCAGGTGTATGGTGGCCGGGGTGGAGTCGTATAGTCAGAACAGGTGAGCAGGGCCCAGGTATTTAGGGGCCCAAAATTGGATCTTCTTCTTCTTGATTTATATTAGAGGAGGCCCATGTGAGGCTTTTTACCCCGGGCCCCCAAATTTCTGTCGACAGGCCTGAATAATCGCATTAGTACCTAATATCAACAGTTCATGTGTTTCATAGCCTCCAGCCATTACGTGTTCAAACTTAACACTGAATATAACCGTGGTCAGTGCAGTTAAAAGAAAAGCGTATATAAAATCCAAACATGGCGTATGCTTGTTCAACAGACTGCAGCTTTCTGTTCCCACTTCTGCTTGCCAGGGTGTCTGTGTCATAGTTCAAATGAATAGGCTTATACTTAAACATGATGGGAACATTAAAACAGAACTATTCACAAATTAAATTTGATTGAGGTGGGAAGGTGATATTTTAAGGTGAGGTTCAGTAAAGATCCTGAAATTGCCTTGACATTCGCTACTGTCGTGTCGAACAAAGACAGAGAAGTTTTACACACATTTGACCTGCTGCTATAGAAACAAAGTGCACTTGTATTTCACCGCAAAACAAGACAGACCTAAAACCTTTCTATTCAGAGCCACATGAGTGTGGTGTGTAACAAGAAAAGGTTTCTGGTTGTAGCTTGGATTGTGGCAGTCGTCAGCTCTTCTGAGCACACATCACTTGTTGTAATTCATGCAAAAAGTAAAGGTGTTTGGACCCCTAAATTGGCAAGTGTTATAAACTTTGCATCGCCTACAATTTAAACTCTAGACAGGGTAAATATATTTGTACACATGAAACAAACACACAAGGTATTTCAATAGTATAAAAAATTCTGTATAAAAGTTTTTTGTTCTTAACTTTACATTAAGAAGATGTCAGTTTCTGTTAAGTGCTCTCGCACAGGAAGTGCCCAACCCAGTTTTGTGCAGAAGATGAAGAACTGTCTGAGTTACCACACCACAAACTTCTGGGGAAATTACTACAATAAGCTTCCACATGTGAAAGGTTTAGAGGTAGAGCTGTCACATGCAGGTGGTCAAACGTTTATTTCAATCTCTTTCATTCAGCTAACACAACAGCTCACAACGCCTTGTGCTATCTGGATGAAAGAGACTTAAATTAACAAATGGGTAACAATTTGTTAACTTTCAAAAAAAGACGTTTATGGTTCTGAAAGGTATTTTTTATCCAAATTTAGTGCTACCCACACAGCTATTACAGCACAGCACCATCTATAATATATGGCTTATGTTTTGCAATTGGTTCACAGTTCAAACAAATGTCATTTAAAAAATTCAATTTACTTTTAAAGTCTATCAGCGTTGAAAGTGTGCTTATTAGAAGACATAGAAAATGAAATGCCTATTTTAAGATCTCTGCTCATCTTTCCCTCTACATCTGTTCTTTGTTGATGCCAGAGTAATGTCTTTCTTTGTGTTTTATTTCAGTCAGTGACCATGACAGGGGACCAGGTGAAGCCGAGCTGAAGACCTCAGCAGAATAACATGATGTTGTGTTTTTGTTGCTCATGTCACAAGAAAAGATACGGTGAAACACACTCACACATGCACAACCACACACACACACAAACGCACAAGCACACGCACGCACACGCACGCACAAGCACACACTATTAACCCCCCAGAGAATTAACAGTTTTGAAGTATTTTGATGCTTTGCTCATTGTTATTGTGAAACCTGGGTGTTTCGAAAAAGGCAATATTCTGAATTGAATTTGTTGGTTCTCAATGCTAGATGTTTAATACAATTACCAAGCTTTTATCTGAGGGCCAAGTGTAAGGCGCTGGACACAACAGCCTCTGTGAGTCCACAGTAGTTTTTGAGCAGCTGTTGTGAGTTACACTTATCTCTGTGTGGGCCTTGTCTCAGTGTTTTGCTCTGCTGGAGGAGAGAGTCAGCAGTTCTTTCAGCTCCTGCACAAAAACTCACAAGCACTCGAGCTCCCAATTCATCATTCTGACACCATGCGCTAAACAAATGTTCATGCCTCCTCAAAATGATACTTTCAGGGTGACTCTCAGCATCTAGAGAAAGAAACAATACTCAACGTATTTAGACTGGCGTGCCCCATTTATGTGTCTTTGATCTCCACAACAAACTCTGCGACACTAAAAGACCTACTTCTGATTGTGAACTATGAGGCAAGACATTTTTTTTAGTTTGAACTGTTAGCTCCACCCACTCAGTCTTCTCTGTCTGAGTGACTTAAACCAGACACAGAAACATTGGTCTGGGAGGGTCTTATGCAGTTGTTTCCACATGGCTCTCATCAAACCCCACCCTTTTTTTTTCACTTTTGGTGTCCATGACATTTACTTACAGAAAAAAGTTAAGTACAGGTCCTCTAAAATCACACAGTGTAAATATTCACAATGTCTTTCTTGAAAAAACAAACAAAAAACAAAACAAAAAAAACTAAAACAAATATATTCTCCGACTGGTTGGGATTCACAGCTGGGATTATGGGTCCCAGATTTAGTCAGCGGCTGATTATGGTTCAATAATCTCCAGGACCTTCACTGAGAAGTCTGCATTGACAGATGGAGCAGACAAGAAAGCTCTTGGCGAATGTGTTGCATACTTCCTGTTCAACACGTTGAGAAAAACATAAAACTCACAGATTATTCTAAAATTGTGCCAAGATTAAAAGTACTCGGTAAGAAGCTGCCAATTCTGTGAGGGGGGCGTGCCAAGATCGACCTAAACCACACAGAAAAGACCGTGGTTAACTACTACAAGCTAATATATTCATTTTGACTTGATCTACCATACAGCTAGTGTCTCTGTCTCTTATAACAGGTGTTTGTCAGATCCTTTTCATTGATCCGGTCCTGGATCCTGCACAAAATCTAACTCAACTCTCCTGTTATCTTCAAATCATTTTGACACAGTCTAGATTTGTTTATTTTATTTTTTATAAACTTTCATTGGTGGTTCTAAGCATCACAATTCATGTTAAATTTTAAATTTAGATAAGTGTTTGTTTTTTTTTCTGAAAAAGTATATTGCTCCTTGACCAAAAGTGTACAGTTCAAACTAAGAGAGCAGGAGAGGTATTGCATGTTTGTGAATATGTGGCTGGATTACTATTTACTAAAATTAGTATTATTATTATTATTGTTTTTATTAGCCTTATAGTAAACCGAATCACATCGTTTATTTGATTTTGTTCATATTTATTGCATTATCTTGTTATAGTGATGACAAATGTTCTGAAGTGAGACTGCAGAGGGCGCTGTTGTCCTGGAACTGCTGCATGTTCATGTAAAACAAGCCTCCTAACTCTGACCAGACACGTCACAAGTCAAATCATGTTACCTTTGGGGCAATGCACAGCTCAGAGTGATGGTAAGTAGGTCTATGAAACACAAAGCCGAACGAATGAATTTTGAGGAATTGATAGATTTTACTTCTGTCGCTTTCCACAGCGAGTGTGTTCTCACTTTTAGTTTCTTCTTGCAGCAGAAAACTATCACTGTCTGCCATATAGTTGGCACTTTCCTCAATAACCACAGAAACAATCGTTGACATTTCCCCTCTCAAAAGAGAAGTTCACTTCCTGCACTGCCTGCATGAGCATCAGACACAGACATAGAACTATAATAAAACCTGGAAGATGAATCCAAGATGGCCGTCCTGTTTATCCCTATGGAGAGTGCTCATTGGCGCATGACCCCAAAAAAGTTTCTTACTTCCGCATTTACTTCCTGATACGAAGGCTGCCATCTTTGTTTTACTTCCTGATACGATGGCTGCCATCTTTGTTTTACTTCCTGAAACGATGGCTGCCATCTTTGTTTTACTTCCTGAAACGATGGCTGCCATCTTTGTTTTAGGACGCCACGTGACGACAATCCCCCACTTCATATAAAAACGGTAATTTCGGTGATTTTAGAAACGATAGAAAAGAACATTTCCTTCTATTTTATTTAAATACAGATAATAATTCAGTACTGTCTGCAATTATAATGTGACATTTGAGAAAAAGGCTGGTTCCAAGAGGCTGCAGTACCTCGCACGGCCACAAATCAATCTGGGACCACAGACAGAGGGGGCGTACCTTATCCAGTTCTTTTAATACATCCATGGACACAGACGGAGGACAGACGTGCTCCTTGTTCTGTCCACGTGGACTATGTTGCCATCTTGTGGATGATAAAGGCACAGCATGTAGGTGATGATGTCAAAACGCATGCTGCATTCAGGCACATCGTCTGTTCTTTACCCTTTAGCCACGTTATGCAGTTTTTATGAACAATTATTGCGCTTAGGTTTGCTTGCTTTTTGACACAGGGTTGTTTCATGACAGACCGGGGGTTTTCTGTGGGCCTAGTCTGTGTCACGGTTTTTCACCGAAAGATGGCAGTGCACTACCATGGGAGATTCTGATAATTGCTCTGATTGACTGCGCTAATGTTTATACATGCAGTCTAATTGAGTTACCCTACGTATTTCTGCGCATTGACTGGTATTGGGTGCCTATTGCCCTTGGTGCAACTCCCTGAGCGCATTAAAGAGTAAGACGATTCCTTTGAACGTGACTTCGAAGCGGCTGAGCGCTGTTACTCTGACTGAGCCCAGTTAATCATCCTCGCTGCATCTCCTGGGCCCCACAACTCTCGCTGTTAAACAATACATTTGAGAGTTAATGGAAAATTGTTTAAAAATGTAAGACCATTCTGTTTAGAAATCACGTGATTTCTCCCTTCGCACATAAACCAAACTTCTCTTGTGTCCACAGCCTCCGTTAATCTTATCAAAAGGACAGCGTTGACTGTGAAAAAGAAAAGTATTAAGGCGATCTATAGCAGGGTGCCTCAACTTTATTCCACTAAGATAAGTAAATGAGGGCCACGCTGCGCCCTGCTCCAGAGAGAACCTGTTCAAAAAGTCAAAGAAAGTGGGCGTTTCAGCGATTCTCCTCGCTCCACGGTGCCATCCAACAGCCTGCGCGGCCTGCAACAGAGACAGCGCTTTATGACAAGGTTAGGGACAACGAGAGACCGTCCCCCAGCTTCCAGATGAAGAAAACTGAAGAAAATCTGTTGACTGCCATATGAACTGCAATATGACCAACATATATACAATAAGCCATACATAAGATGCATTTTTATTAAATGATAGTGTACACTGTGATGTTAACATATATAGTCAACACGTCATAAAATAAAACCTTCTCTCTTTTCTTAATCTCTTTGTTTTTGGCGCAATAGCTTTCCGTCTTGTTACAGGGTTGCGCAAGACGTCACGCAGCGTTAGGCGCAATTAACTGCATATCATTGCTCTTCTGTCTGACAAGTGTCTGATTTCCTGCCTCGGTTCCGGCAATTAAGCGTGAAACTCCAACATAGCGGAAGGATGTAGAAAGCATGGAGATGCTTTTTTTTTTTTTTTTGCATAAGCATTAATACACATGATTGTTTCCTCATGATTGTTTCCTACGACTCATTAAAAACTGCTACTTATTATTTAATATTTCATCCTATTGTACCTCAGTATAGGCTATAGGCTTTAGGCTATACGCCAACATTATGCCCAACAAACATTCTTGACTTCTACATCGCCCATTGTGCTGCTTATTTTTGTTGAAGTGCAAAGGCAAGGGTATAACACTAAACACTTTTAACACTAGACTAATCGAAATAAAACTACCTGCCAAAATATAATGCCACCCTCTGAGTGTGCTGCAGTGTTGTTCTCATTTATATTAATTAGACATTGTTATTTCATGTACCCGCTTGCCTCCTAGACAGCAACACTGGGTTAGTTTCTGCATCTCCATCACTTTAGACAAAATGAATAGAATAGAGCAATTGGACTTTATTTATTTCAGTTTTCATTATCAAAAATATACATTTCACATATAACAACGGTAGAAACAGACTTAAAACTATAATATAGTGCAATTTTATAAAAGTATTTCTAACAATATAAGTCTCCTAAAACTAAACTACCAGGGCCGCCATACATTGAGCTGGTCGTTCAAAGCTTCGCAGTGAACTTTAGAACTTTGAATGTTCGTGATTTTGCGCGTTGCTGGAGCGGAGCTTGCTCCAGAACAAGCGTGTCTGTCTCTCCTGGTGAGGCCGTGTGCTGAAGCAGGGCTGTGGGCTTTACGTGTGGCTGTGTTTGCCTCCTCAGATCCCGGAGTGGGTGACGGGACCAGGCTCTTCGTGAGTTGCGCGTGTCTGTCGCTGTCCATGGTGCTGCATCCTTCTTCCGGCCTCCGCGCGCTCAGGAGACGAGAGCTTAGCTGAGAGAGTGTCCAGCGGTCAGAGCTGCTCAGGTGGTCGGCGTTCAGGAGATAGTGGTTCACGTTTGACAAGCAGCTACGGAAGCCGGTTTGGTACTCAGACTCGGGTGCAACGTTGGGAACTGGAAAAAAAGACAGAAAGGTAAACAAATCTGCACCATAAATCTGTGCGTAAACAATGTAATGTACATAAAAGGCTTTACAGAACTGTATACAAATAGACAAATGTCAAAATCAACATACATTTCAACCTCTTCTGTAGATGCTTCAGATGTCTCACTGTTAGTTCCAAAATATCCGCTTTTTCCATTTTGCGCTTGCGAATCTGAACAAAAACATCCCGTTAACGTTGTATAATCATAAAATACGAATGTTGTTGTTAAGCATAGGCCCTTTGCTTACAGTGCTGCTGTAGTGGCTCTCCAGCAGAGACTTTAACTGGTCCAGAGACTGGTTGATTCGAGCACGTCGTTTCTTTTCCATCAATGGTTTGGATACCTGGGGAATTAAGAAACGTCATTGTTATCTGGTAGTTGATTATATTTAAAGTTAAAAGTGAAATTAAAGTCCACAAACCTTATTTGAAGAAGACATGGCTCTGGGCCTGTCGCAGTCTGTTGTGGCCACCATTCTGTTACAGTCTTTTCAGGTTAAAGTTAGGGTCCTCTGACGCACGGAATGAAGCAGCTGACCGCGACTGCATTTATATAGCGCCACCTGTTTAACATGTGAATGGGCCAGGCTTTGCGACCCCCGCTGCCCTCTTAACCCAAAATAAGCCGCGTTGGACACGTCAAGAAATATATAATAATAATATAAAAACGTATAAATGACAACATTTTGCACAGGCCTGTTACTGTTCCTGTGTGGGGATGGGGGTGAATCTGATAAAATGGTGATAAATGGTGATACATTATATATTACAACAAATAAACAAGACTTTGTTGTAATGCATTTTATTTGAAAATGATTTCAGTCTGTTAACTGCAGCTGATGAATGCTGCTTTGTTTCCAAATATTTTTAGTTCAAGATGATTCCTAAAGTAGATGTTAAAAAAAGTTCACAAACCCATATCCTCAAAACCAATGTCTCTTTATAATGTTGAAATGAAGAATACCATTTGTGAACCAGAAGTATTGTTGACTCATAAGGAAATCCTATGTTTGACTTAAATTAGTCAATAAATTGAATGGGACATCCCTATGGGTAATTTTTCTTATATTTGACCAAGTGAAATCACATCTAGTGAGTTATGAATCATAATTATTACAGTAGGCCGACAGTGAAGCCTAAGTGTAAGAGAAACTGCATTGATGATGAAGCCTGAAAGTTTGTGTGTGGTGTGTTTGGGGCTAAGAGGAGGCTGGTGTGAGCTGGTGCCTTTATGGAGGAGTTTCACGCTATCAGGTTGAAGGCAGCACCGTGGAAATTCTCTCTTGTACCACAACATCCAGATTTTCTGGTGCTGGAGTAAAATGGCACAGACCACCTGAAGAAAGTGTCCAACACTCTGAGGCCAAACTTGACTCTGATCTTTTATTCACCACAGTTTTTTTCAGCATGTTGGAAAGAAAGACAGAAAGAGTTTTTAAAAAAATGTTTACAATTAGCCTTTTGTGCAGCTGAGGTTTTGTTTTGGAGGGGTGCAGAGAGGCACCGAGGAGAATTGTGGGCCGCCCCTCTGTCCTGCACCTTCGCCTCCTGATTCTCCACAGTTCTCCCTGAAAAGAGCTGTGGCTGGGAAAGTCTTGAACAATGTGTGTCAGTGGGCTGGAGCTGCCTCTGCGCATCTTCTGACCACTAACAGTTCAGTAGCCAAGGCATTTGGGTGATTTTTTTTTTTTTTTATTGTTTTAGAAGAAGCCTAACTTTGTGTGAGCTGGTTTTACTAATGCAGTTTTATGAAGAACTAAAAAGTTAACAAATTAAATTGTAAATAAAAACTATTGACAAATGCATTCCAGATAGACAAACATAATGTTTATACTTAAATTCCACTTTGCAAGGTTCCACTTCACTTCTTAAAAGTTACCAGTATGTTCAGGAAAAAAAAAACACTGTAACAATAGGCCTAATAATACTCTTTTCCATCACTGTAGTGGCCACAGAGATAGTCAAAAATTGTACTCAAAAGTAAAGTTACTTCAAAATAATACCACTCAAGAACAAGATATTGGTCCTGCAAATTATTCAAGTTATAGTACAAAAGTATTTTCTGAAATTACTACTCAATAAGGGTTTTGACGTAACTTGTAAAGTGCAGTTAATGTAATTTGGAGGACAAAAGCATAATACATAATAAATAAAGTCTAATAAACAAAGTCTGTTCAAAAGTCATACCACAAAAATGTAAAAAGTAAAGAAACATACATTTACAAAAGTAAATATTGTCAAATAAAGCTTTTGTACTCTGTAAAATTAGTCAAATAGGAATACAAAAGTGTCTGTAAACTACTCAGAGAACCACAGTGTTGTTGGTTTTTTAAAGTTTCTCAAGTAAGCTAAACGTGAGTTATCCAGCTGATTGGCTGACACCGCTGATGGTTAAACACGTGAAAGCGAAAGCGGTGGAATTTAGCTGTAAATTCCCTCACAGAGTGCATTTCCTATAAGAGCCCATTACAAAGGAGCGTTCAAACGAACCCAGAGCCTCGTAAAGACGTCGTGGGGTAAAGCCGGTTGAAAAGGAGCCACTTTTAGTTGGAGGCCATTGATCTTTTCTTTTTGTGAGCTTTGTGACTGCGGACGTGTGGCCCTCAGTGTACACTAACATAGACCTAATATCTTTGGATATCTTTAGCCACCTCAATTAACTCATTTATTTAACAGCTTCCAATTAGAAGCAGAACTTTCTTTTGTGTTACGTCTTGACGCAATCGAATATATTTTCTGTGACTTGTTTGATTACATTGGTCCCATAATGTAGGCCTACTGTTTTTTAATCATGTTTAATTTTGTCTATAGTTTTGTATCTGACTGGCATCACAGCCTTTCTGTTGAGCGCAAACTCTCTGATCCAATGACTTTGAGCCAAAGCTCCTGTCGTCACTAACGAGTCCCTGTCGTTACTAAATGCGTAACATGTACCGAAAAATCATTCATCACAATTTGATGCCTCATTCAGAAGCGTTTAATCGGTCTGAAATGTGCCCAAGGCGCTGGTGCGCTCCTGCTGCCTCATTGTCCACTGCGGCGCGACATTGTGCGCCTTTTCACGCGTTTCACGCTTGACTCTAGCACTAGACCGTGGAGCCACGATTTTAGCCAAGAGTCAGAGCGTCATGTCGCGTAACAGAGAAGATTTTGCGCTGATTATTCGGTATAATTCCAATTAGGTTCTTTTGGTGTGGAAAGACACTGAATTTAAATTACTGAATGGTTTTATGAGGAAACGACCTGAACGAGAGAGGCCCACAGCGCTTCCTTCACTTCTTTTACTTTTTCTTCAAAGTGAAATGAATAAGAAAAGCGCACTGAGATCCATGTCTCCCAGTGGGACGGTGCCATTAAATGACAAGTTAAGGGTATGTTTATAAAGAGAGCCGAGCTCCTGCGTCACTTTCACCAGAAAACCTTGGGCCATTCATTAACTTACTGCACCTTTGTGATGCATTTGCGTGCGCACAAAGCCCCAGTAATAATTAGATGATTGCAGCACTTGTTAACATCAATTAGTGTAGCAATTATACAATTACGGCAATAAACGATTTCACCTGAAGAAGCAAACGGGGTCATTTGCAAACCAATGCTCAGGGCCATTTCACGCAAAGCACAATGGGGCAATAAGTCTACAACTTTCACTGGCGCTGTCATTAACCATGGCCTAAAACAAGCTGTGAACAGATAAAGAACTGTCTACACTTGGTCAGATATTACTAGGTGCACAATAAAAATGAAAAGTGACTGAGTACATACGTGCTGTAACAGTATGAATTATTAATTTCACCATCATTTGTGTTATTGATCCGATGTGCGCCAGTTATTCCAAAATGCGGACAAGTGACACCATAATGGAGCTTTATTTACACATTTATTGGCCATTTTTGTTGTACATCAATGTTTCACCAAACCTCTTGCAATATATGACATACTAGATCTACCATTGCAAGATTGTTCCCCTCAGTACTGCCAATCAATGCCCCCTGTAATAGGATGCATTTGACTTTTCTGACAAGTAAATATCTCGAACGTTCCGCTCAAACAAGTGCTGTTAACATATGCAACGGGCCTGGATGGTTCTTGAGCGAAGCAAATCGATGTAACGCTTCTATTCACTCGTCTCTGGGGCAGAAGGTGTGACCAAAACCTTATTGTGCGCAACAAGGCGGCTGTAAAAGAGGCAGGTACAGGAGCAGGTGCACTGGAAAATGATATTACAAATATTGAACATTGGACTCTTCTGGGATGCCACGCGACGGTCCCGTTGCCCAAACATCAAACAGAAATCGTGTCATGAATTTCTATAGACTGTGCAGGGCTTGTTAAAAGACTTCTCACTTTGGTTTGCGCGCACAATGGGCTGTGTTTGGTTGTGTGCACCAGGGTTAGCGCCTCAAAGGAGCAGAGGTGCACATTAACATCGCTTAGGCTTTTCTCAAGGGCCAAATGAACTGGCTGGAAAGTAACTTTATAACTCGCTGAAGGATGAAGCCTTTGTCCAGGTCTGAACTGAAAGATAGAAGAGGCTAACAAAAGGGAGCGCGCTTTGTTAAAGACTAAAGCGCGCAGCCATTGATGCGCCTTGAATTGCAAAACATCTGCCATTTACTCTGAAGTGGATTTAAATGAGAATCAGTCGCGGGTCTTTATGGCACTGTGCGTAAACTCTCTGCAACAAGTGAGCTTTTAATTCTAAACATTAAAGAGTGGATTAATTTAGCAGTAACGCCAATACACTAGTTCACATTTGCTACTGACGCTTTGCTACTCCCCTTCTTGCCTACGTTTGACTATATTTTTTCTATTAGACATGCCACGTTGCTCTAAATTCAGGCGTAAAACCAATCCATCTTGTCTTGATAGATTTACGAGCGCTTTTAAGTGTACAATGCAGCGGGTTTCAGTAGGTTTACGCACAACACTGTCAAACTGTATATTAAAGGAGACGTACTATAGGCCACGTCGAGAATCCAACAGATTAAATGGGTTTATTGTGTTGGCTAAATGGGGGCGTCTAGTGACAGCGCGCAGATGAACATTTAAACTACTTAACCACGACTGGACACAGTCAGTTCGAGGACAGTTGGTTTCTCTTTTTCGTTAATCATCAAACTTTGAGTTAGTTTATCCCAGTTAAATGCATGTTATTCATGCGTGAGTTGGGTAAACCTTCCTCTCGTGGATTAAAGTTTTACTGGTCATTTTAGGGCACTTGAAGGGGTCCATATGGCCACCAAACACACCTAAAAAGCGTTTTGTGTTTGCCCTATCAGCGCCCTAAAGAAGGACCAGTCCACTTCGTCGTTTCCCAGGCTATAGCCATTTATCTGACCAAAGTGGAAAATTCGAAGACAAGAGAAAAGCCGTGGGGCGTTTCTCCAATTTTTCTCGCTTCATGTTTTTGTGTTATGTGATGTGTCAGAAAATATTTCAAACCTTTTTAATGCATTTTTATGTAGATTAGCTGGGTTGATTTGGTTCTTGATTTTAAGGGAAATGTAATTCCCTTATAATATGTTTGTTTATGAGCTCATACCTATAAAACCACATAGGACACAGGCTACTTGGTGCCAGTCATACTTCTATATTTTAAAACATTCTTGACTTCGTGTGTGGCGGGTGGAGTGTTACTGTAAAATTAGTATGAAATCGTCAATTTGTTGGTGTCAGCGCCGCGCTCTCAGAGGCACCATATGCCACGTTAAGTGCCACTATTTTTCGATTCGTTCCTAGTTTCACGGTCCATCCCCTTTTTCTACCCGCCAGGAAACTCAAAAGCCACAACAAAATGGCAATTGAAGTTGCAGAATGGCCACATACCCCCTGCGGCAGACGTGCTCGGAGGGCCTTTCCGTTTCACTACGCGGGGCACCGCAGTCAAGGCGTGAAACTTTGACTTTCAAATGGAGGAAACGAGTGCGCGCGGTGCGTGGCCTGGCGGCGGCGGGGCACCTGTCACAGGGAGGTGATGGTACTTTACATCTCACTGCAACCAAAGCAGAAGCAGAGCATCCACGCACAGTGACCCAGGGCGTTTGGGTTTATGCGTAAAGTACGCGCCTTCACACATGAAAGACATTACAATCGCGTTTTTAACAGCAATGTAAATCAAAATTACACAGAATACATTTGCAAACCATCTAGTCCCACAGCAAATTAATTGAAATCCAGTCAGTATCCAACTTCTGTTGTCATGGCCAGTGGCAGATTGCAGGGAATAAGGCTGTCAGCTTCTCAGTTCTGGCCTGCAAGTGTCCTTGCTCTATCACTGCAGATAGGTAGTAATTTGGGCAAACTAATGGAACAAACCATAATAAGCAATGAACATTAGCAAGGCAACAAACAACTCCCAACTCTGAAAAAAACAACAATAATAATAATAATAATATGCAGGCTAATTAATCCTGGTTCTATGAAATGAATGAGTGAATTAAAACAAAAACTAAAAGCAGTATTAAGTGGAAATTCCAGGAAATATATGTTCCTCCCTTGATCTTAGAAGTGACCCTAAAAAGACACTTTCTAAACTACCAAACAGGGGAGGTGAGTTTATTGCCCTCATTGACTTATTGTTTTAGTGTAACTCTGTATTAAACCCTGAAAATACTGCTGTGTGTTTTTTTGAGGTTGGAAAAGTATAATGCAACATTTTGGAAGAAAATACCATAACAGGAAAGAATAAAGACTGGACAGCACAGCTAAAGCATTGAGTGTCTGCAGATGTTTGCCTCTGTAGAGAATGTAGATGGTGGCGAAGATGATCCATGTCAAAGTCAACAGAAGAAGACAGAACGTGATGGCTTTGGCTTCATTGTAGTTCTTTGGGAGTTCTTTTGCCATGTAAGAGAAGACGAAGCACAGAAAGCACAGAGTAACAAACAAAGTGAGTGAACCACCATATGCTGCTAAATTAATCTCACAGGAAAGAACAATCTGGTCAGGGTACCATATGGTTTCATTGTAGAGCTTTGGAGGCACAGAGGTATACCCTATAATAAGTAACAGCACTTGTAGTGTAAATGCCACTGCAATGACCAACCACTGTCCATGATATTTCATCCACCACCTCTGTATTGACGGGTATTTTGCAGCGATTTTAAAGATGCTTACTATCTGAAACGAACGCACTACAAAGCAAGCCAGGCACACAGTGTAGAACAAAAAAAAAGGTAAAATCCTCATAATACAATAAGACTCTTGTGGTCTACCAAAGTAGAAAAACACACTGATGCTGCAGAGAGTGAGGCAGCCAAGAATCAGGAAGCACATGGGTCCACCGGCGGATCTCACCACTGGAGTGTTGTAGTTCAGGCCAAAGAGCCCAGCGGTCAGGAGAGTGAGGCCCACCAAAACCCCTGTCCCGGCCATGATCACTATGGCAGCAACATCCTTGTATGAGACAAACTCGACCAATCTGGGGAGACAGGAGATGCTCGATGGTGTTGACCATTCTGTTGCCGGGCAGATGACGCAAGTGAAGGGATCCTCTGAGGACAGAGCAGATTATAAATCCATCAGTAACAAGGAAATGTGTTGAATTATAGTTAGCATCATATTTAATATTGTTGATAGTTTCCTCATACTTGTGATGTTGATAAAAGTCCCATTAGGACAACTGACACAGTTAAAGCAGCATTTATGGATCCCAATTTGTTGTCTTGCGTGGCCTGCAGGACAGTCCGGGGAGCAGAGCGAGGTTGGCACCTGCGCAAAATTATCAGGGTCATGTTGTACAATATGGGTGCACGGTGGCAGAGCGGCTAGAGCTTCTGCCTCTCAATAAGGAGATCGTGGGTTCGAATCCCAGACCACCCCAACATCGTGGTTTCGAATTCTGAACCACCCTAACATCACACGATCTCTCTGGGTGGAGTCTGCATGTCCTCCCCGTGTTACCGTGGGTTCTCTCCGGGTTCTCCGGCTTCCTCCCACCGTCCAAAGACATGACTGTGTAGGATAATTGACAACTCTAAAATTGTCCCTAGTGAATGAATGTGAGAGTGAATGGTTATCTGTCCTTGTCTCTGTCTCTCTGTGTCAGCCCTGCGACGAGTTGGCCACTGTCCAGGGTGTACCCCGCCTAAGGCCCAAAGTCACTGGGATAGGCTCCAGTCACCTGCGACCCCTAACGGGAATAAGCGGTAGAAAATGAATGAATGAATGAATGAATGAATGAATGTTGTACAATATCTGGTTCATTTCTTTGATTTTGATGCCTGTAAAATCCAGACTGATATCACTCTGTGAGTGATATCAGTCTGCTCACTGTGTTCATCTCCCCAAGTTCAGATGGGTGTGATTGACAGGTGGATTAGCCAACTAGGGACACTGTTGTGGGACAGATTAGCTACAATTTTCTGAATGCCTCTCCCCCCTCACTTACCTTGTCCATGTACCACCGAATCTTTGAGCTGTTGATGTGAAAATCCGCAAACGGGTAGAATTTGTAATAGCCGACCTCTTCCGCCACTTTGTTGTTCCAGAAAACAATTGAGTATGATCCAAACTTTGGGTCTCCATTCTCATCAAACTGAATGCTCTGGTTTAACAGAGTAAAGTTGGACTTCTTCAACTCAGCCAGAACCTGGAGAAAAACAATATTCTGCACAGGAGACTTAATTTTAAAGGGAACATTACATAAAATGTATTTGTATGACCTATTTACCACATTGCAGTGGTGTTCCCTCATTAGTGTCTTACCCTAAGTTGTATTTTTATTGATTCATGCATGTAGTCCTGCAACTGAGGTTTCGCCAATCCCTGCCCAAATCCCTGTACTTGGGTGTGATTATTTGAAAAATGAAGACTCTGAGTAATACACACGAATTAACAATGTTCAATAGTCATTCTTCAACAATAAAAACATGTAAATAAAAATCTGCTACTCGCTGCAGTGAAATGTCATTATGAAGATAATAGAACCTTAGAACCTTATCAGTTCTGCAGCTTTGAACAGGAAGTCAGTGGACCCATTTCTGTAATTAAGCCATTTTAAATCAACATTGCATTTTACAATGAACAATATGTAAAATGGTGATCTAGTTTGGTTGCAGTTTAATATCAACTTCCAGAAAATAACTTAATGTCTTCTTTAAATCAAATGGCATCTGGAATGCGTGACATTCCCTGTGAAGTTTGCCATGTTTTCTCTATATCTGTGGGCACAGTTTTCCCCATCCATCTAAATAATGTGAGGGCTATAGGTTTTCCTAATTGATCCTGATCCTGGCTGAGATCTGGAGAGGCCACTTCACTGCTGCTCCTCTGCTCCACACAACTACATCGACTGCACTTAATGCCATGACATAACATACAGTAGGAAGTACCAAACAGTACAAAAGTAAAAGTACTGTACTGTACTGTGGTTAATTTTGAAGTATCTGCACTTTACTTAGTTACAAAAGTACTGGATACTTTTCATGTATTTCACAGTTATTTTTTTATTATGTTTATGGAGACATTTTACCGGAAGGTTTTGAGTTCAAGTCCTGTTTTGAGCAAACAATAATATATTCATAAAACTGACATGAAATATTACTACAGCAAAACTATTTATCAAGATGACTGAATTTGACGCTTTAATATTTCCAAGTGAAACAGGGCACTTTTTTAGTATGTTTGATTTACTACTTACTACTCACTACAACTTAAATTGTGAAGATGAAAAGTTCCGTTTTCGCACTCAATGTGGATATTTTCTGGATGTATACTCACCATGTAGGGGTAAACTGTCATACTGGTATTACATTGGCCACTCTCACACTGCAGCAAGTGGTGTAAGCCGTGAGCGATCACACTCACTGCGGCGTACACCGGAAAGGAGAAGGACGGGTCTGCTCCAATGATGTCCTCTGTCCTCAGCCCATTACAGTTACACACCTGGTTACATACTCTCGCTTCACCCGCTTCACAATGTGCACTTTCATCTTTCAATGAGGCAATAAAGTCATAAAATCCTGGTATTTCTGGCTCTGGCTCAACTATCCCGATCACAGTTCCGATAGAGGTTATGTTTGGATTTTCCATAAGCTCCCTGTTGTACGCCCATGGGTCTGTAGCTATCCAAACCTTCTTGTCAACTTTGAGATTTAAGGCCGCGTTGATTACTGTCACAGCAACTCTTTCTGTTGTAAAAACTATAATCACATTTATCTTCTGGGTCTCTATCTGGCGGAACATTTCAGAATGGTTGGTCTGAGGGTCTACGTCCTTGTTGTAAGCCAGGCAGATCTCGGTGTTTTTGATTCTATTCATAAATAAGTTGATGCCGTCGGTGCCGTATTCTCCATTGCTGTTGATGAAAGCAACCCAGTGCCATCTGAAGTGAAGTAGGAGGGCGATGATGGCTTCGACCATCTGCTGATTTGGAAGCACTGTACGCAGAACTGTGGGATATTTGGCTTTGTGTGAGAAGGTAGAACTTGAGGATCCATAATTGACCTGACAGGAAGCAGTTTTGTTAGGTTGGTTAGGCTTAAGTAATGTACCAATGACAGCATGACAACTTTCAACATGCAATACAGAAGAAAGAGACGTACTTTTGAATGTAACACGAGTATATTTACCTCTGTGTCTTTCAAGGGAATTTGGTTTTTGAATTGTACATTAGTTCGATCACTCACCATAGGAATAAAGTCCATGGAAACGATGGGTGCAATAGTGCGAGTCTTAGTGCTAGAGTAGGCCCCAAGCACTGATATGACTTTAGGCAAACGCAGCCCTTGAGGTCCAGGCCAGGGCTCGACCGACTCGTTGGCTGAGAGGAAGTCGAAGAGTCCGGGGAAAGACCTGGTGTCCGAGCAGTGGTCAAAGATCTCGTAGCCCAGAGTGACACCGGGAAGGAGCTCTGTCGAGTTGTTGATCTGCTCAACACTGAATCGCATAATCTGAAACCTTCGGTAGCTGGACACGCTGAAGGACTGTCTGCAGACAAGACAGGCAACTAAAGTGAGGATTTGTACTTGTATTAATGCCCACAGATGCCTGGGATATCAGATTTCAGGGTTACGATGAAGACAAACCATATTTATTTACCATTAATGAAACATCAACCAAACAACAGTGAAAACCTTAATTTACTTTCATGGGTTTGCGGATTCTCAAATCTTTACCATTGCCCATTTGGTTCTAAAAACATCAACTACATTCATTGCGTATCATACCTTCTTTGTGGATTTTATCTAACAGAGCATTCTAATCGCAAGTTAACTATATTTTCCACAGAGTATTTAAATCATACGGTGGTAAAGAAAGCAGCAGCTTTTAAAACTCACTGTGAGCAGTTGGCGGCCTGAGGTGTAAGTTGAGAAACCTCCTGAGTCATGTCATGAACTTCAAAAAGTCCTCCAATCAGAAAATCTCCAGCTAGACTGAAGTCAGAGTCAGCGACAGTGCACTGACAGACTGAAGATAGAATATGATCCATTAATAACAGAGAAGATATGAGAGAATTCATTTCTGTGGATGGTTTAGTCTGAATGGCAGTGAACTAAACTAACTCTAGTCTGTCCATGCATCTCCGAGAGGTGAGCTGTATTAACAATTTACAAATCAGTATGCAAAAGTAGGGTCTGTGAGCTCAGTTTGATGAATTAATCTGCCATGCAAATACAGCAGTTTCTTTAAACAGGCTTAAAACAAGGACACATGGACCCAAACAGCACCACCTGCATCATTTAATGCTGACCCTAATTTAAAATGTTTCATCATCTTTTTTTTTAACCTTAAATACATTTTATTTCAAATAGAACTAGATCTATATTCTTTGCTTGGAATCAATATCAAATCATTTCTTGGAAAAAGGTGACTGGTGGCATGATGGAGATGAGGTCAGTCATGACACATTGATTGATTGATAATTACATCCTCTGGGAATTAGGAATGCATAGTCGTATATTCATGCTTTACACACAAAAGGAGCTTGTTTCTTTATGACACAGACATTCTTGGTGCAGATGTGGCAGAATGTTTGTTTTAATATCAAACCACTCTCATTTGTTTGTGGTGAATCATTATTTCCACTTTTGCACCACAGTCATTTGAAAGAATCATTTGCCGTCAGTGGTAAGTGATACATTTGCAAAACGTACCAGAATTTGAATCCAGGTGAACCAGGAAAGGGAAGGTAAGAGGGAGGAGTCACAGTGGCTCATAGCTCTGATCCAGACAATTTCTTTTTTTGAGATACAGATCCAATAACCTCACTCACTAAAATATTAAGACACTATGTTCACCAAAAAGCAGCCAAAATGATCTTTATCGCCTTTCTATAGTTACATCTGTGAGTAATCTGATTTCTTTCTGCACTTTTTTTGGACAAATAACAGTGCAGAAATATAAAAAGGTCAAAAAACAGTGTACATTAACAGAGCTGATGAAGAAACATGTACACTTTACACTTTTCAACAGTCCGCAGACACAAACAGAAGCTCCCCACTGCCCAGTCAACACTTCATTCCCTGCATTTAACCGAATCCCAAAATCTTTTCACACGCTGCATTCTCCATCATCCTTTCCCTCCACATTTTTATCGTAGGTGTAATCTGTTCATTCCAGATTTGCAGAATAGGCAGGCGTATGTCACCAGTCCAGTACTCATGTATGTATGTATGGTATGTATCCCCCAGCAGGCACCTGGGCACCTGCAGGTACACTTTTAGAAAAACAGTTTAGAAGGACAGTTCCATAGAGCAGGGGTTCCCAATCTTTTCTGGACGGGACCCCCAAAATAGCCATGCAACCGACTCGGGAACCCCAAAGTGAAATGAAAATGACAGTAGCAATAATTTATCAAGTGTCAAAACATGTTAAATCAGGTTTAATATTGGTTATTTGAAGAGTTTATTATCTTATTGGATCCTATTTCACTTAAAGATACTGTTTTTAATTAAAAAATAGAGCAAATACATGTTCATATTAATTAAAATGACATCTTGAAATCATCTCGCGACCCCCAGCTCACCCCTCGCGACCCCCCGAGGGGTCCCGACCCCCACTTTGGGAACCACTGCCATAGAGCATTCTGACATGGCCAACAAACATCATTTCTTTTAAGACCCATTTAGTGAAGCTTTGACAAGGTAAAATATTACTTTTGTACACATAATTTTGTATTGAATAAGTTTATCTTTTTAAACTTAGCCTCTCTGACAAAACCACCGTTATTCTTGCAAGAATTGTGGTCCATGTGTCATCTTCAAAAATACAGATCTAAATATTGCTTTGAAAGAAAGAATTGTTTTGAAAAAAAAACCTTTTAACTTTTTCTGTTTTCAAAATACAGTACAGTAGTTACTCTAAAAACCCACTGATTTAATAACACATTTTTATGATGTGCATGTAAACACAGACCAAAAATCTGACCTTAGTATTAAGGTTATCTGATTGCTGTACTTATCTGATTTTTGCTGGCCTTGTACCTTTCCATGTTCTTTGGATTATTAGAAAATAATATAATCATAATATGTACTTAATAAACTGCAATAAAAACATACTAAGACTCAATATCATAATTTAATTCAGAACACATAGAGATATTGCTACACACAGATTTTATTTGGTAAATTAATCACGGAAATAATTTTAAATTTATACAAAACATTGAAATATGGCCAAGTAATATGAAGCATACACAAAGAAGATGTAAGGAATCATGTACATAGATGTCTATTTTCCCACAACCATTCACCACTTAAATCATGTGACATAAATAGCACAATTAAATGATCCTAACAAGATATAGATATAGATTATTCAGTAATTAATTGGGGCGGTACAATAGATATACACTGTAAAAATTGTTAGTGCTGCTTCCCACTATTGACTAATAGTTTTGGTGTAACTTTGAATGAGTCCCTGAAAGTATTGTGGTGTGTTTCTCTGGGGCTGCAAAAGAATTATGTAACATTTGGGAATGAAATACCACACAAGGAAAGAGTATAGACTGGAGAGAACAGCCATGGCATTTAGAGTTGGAATGTACTTGCCCTTGTAAAGAATGAACTGTGTAGCAAATGCAACCCATGTCAAAATAATCAGAAGTAGACAGAAAGTTATGGATTTGGCCTCGTTGTAGTTCTTTGGCAGATCTTTTCCCATATAAGAGAAAATAAAACAAAGACAACATAAAACTAGCAGTAAAATGGCAGAGGCGAAATTGGCCCGGAAATCTCCACTGCAACTGAGAATGATTTTAGACTTGTCCCATTCGTAGTCACTAAAAGGAGCGGGGGGCGAGATGGAATACCCCAAAATAATCAACACCGTTTGAATTCCAAAAGCCAGTGCTATGACCAGCCATTGTCCGTGATATTTCATCCACCAGCGCTGGAGCGAAGGGTACTTGGCGCCAATTTTGAAGATGCAGACGATTTGGAAGGAGCGCACCACAAAACAGGCCAGGCACACAGAGAAGAACATGAAAAACGGGAAAAATCTCAGCACGCAAGTGGCAACGGTGGGTTCACCAAAGTAGAAAAACACACTGACGCTGCAGAGAGTGAGGCAGCCGAGAATCAGGAAGCACATGGGTCCACCAGCGGATCTCACCACTGGAGTGTTAAGGTGCAGGCCGAAGAGCACAGCGGTGAGTAGAGAGAGGACCACCAAAAGCCCTGTCCCAGCCATGATCACTATGGCAACAGCGTCCTGGAACGAGACGAACTCCACTGAGCGCAGGATACACGAGGTGCTGCCTTCAGAAGCCCATTCAGCCACAGTACAGGCCTTGCAGCTGTACTCATCAACTGCAATAATGCATCAGACATAAAAGGACTTTTTAGACAAAGATTACGATTGTTGTAAGAAGAAACATTATATTTCATCATCGTCATTATACACATCATAAACAACCATAAACAACAGGGAAATCCTTCTTTCTTTCTATTATTTAGTTGTCTTAGCTATGGAACATGTATCTGAACTTGTGTATGCCATAAAGATTACATGAAATAAATGAAAAATTGTTTAAATAGCCAAAATTTAACAGAAATGTGCTTATAATGATAATAATGATGATCACGGTCTGGCCCTACACCTTTGGATTCCAATGTGGAAAAAATAATTGCTAATATAATAGAATGGAAATGACTAACTATTGACTTTAAAATTGTAAAGATTATGCATTTTTTGTCTTGAATAATTATGATTATCAGTTAGGGCTGTACAATTTTGGAAAATTGTATTGCAATTTCGTTTTATGTTTTAATAGGATTCTGTTCAAAGTTCACATTTTAAACACGTCTAGGAGAATTGACACAACGACTGAAATATGTATGAACTGACAAATTGATAAAAGGATCTTAATAATTTAAGAATGTTCATCTATTAATCAGAATACTGTGGTTGTTCTTCTAGATCAGACAATTGTGTCCTTGGACAAAACGCTTGACTCACCACCGGATGTGTGCGCTTGTGATTGTCGCGGGTGAATGAAGGAAAGCTGTCAGCCACATCTGCCCTGCTGTTTACTCTCAGAAACATGATCACCAGAATTAGCAGAATTATTATTCATATGTAGCATGGTGGAAGTCAGTGTCTTACTAAAGGAATCCAGGACAGGCCAAAAGATTATTAATTTTAAAAAGTTGAATAACTTCATTTGGACATGTATAATGCCATGTCCATGATGTTTTTGATGGTCTTGATGATGATACAGTCACTTTTGATGTATTCAGAGACAACTAGATACATTTGACACCAGATAAGCAGTAACAAGTAGCTCAAGTAGCTAATTTTTATTTTTTAACTTTCCGCTTTACAGTTGTACCTTTATTGTGTTAAGCATTTCTTCATGTAAATTATGGCCTACATAATGTATTATTTTTACCTGTGACATTTATGTAGGTTCCATTGGGGCAGATGTGACAGGAGAAGCAGCACTTGTGGATACTCTCTTGTTTTTTAGCATATCCCACGGGACACTCTCGGGAGCACAGTGAAATAGGTGGCTGCGCATTAGAAATACAAGTCAGTACAGATCTGTCATATGCTTGTCTGGAAAGTTCCACAGTATGGCATTCAACCTATCCTACAGTTATTTAATTACAGGTTATAGTTTTATTGCTGAAAAACATACATTCTTACAGTGAGTGGGCTCTACTGCAAAGAAAAAAGTTACAGCATATAGTGCAGCTGCAGATTTTGCGCTACACTTTGTAGAACCTGAGTGGATACTGTCTTTCTAAAACAATAACCAACAATAACCCAAACACTTACTTCTCCGTTTGTGTACCACTTCACTTTGGTTGTGTTAATATATAATTTGCCCGCTGGGTAAAATCTGTAAAAGCCGACTTCCTCTTCAACTCCGCTGCTGTTCCAGGTTACAATGCCGTAGGACCCCCACTTTGGGTCACCATCTTTATCGAACTGAATGACATCTTGCAGAAGGGAGAAATTGGACTTCTTCAGCTCTGCCAGAACCTTGGATGGACACGTGAAGAATAGTTAGCTGTCAAAGAAGCAACTGTAGAACATGCAGAAGAACGTGATGTTTTTTGATGAGGTAGAGGAGTGTAGTTTGTTAACCTTATAGTGGTGCACCGTCATATTCTTTTGGCATCCGCCGCTCCCACATTGCAGCATGTTGTGTAAGGCGTGAGCGATGGCATAGACTGCGGTGTAGACATTGTAAGAGTAGGACGGATCTGCTAAAAGGACGTCCTCTGGGGTCAAGCCTTCACAGTCTTTGCAGTACTGGTTGCACAGTCCTCCTGGTTCCCTCTGCCTTGATCTCTTAGTCGAATAGATAAACTCACTGAAGCCTGGTATATGCACTGCTGGCTGGGAAACCCCTAACACCGTCCCGACATTCTTAATCCCCTCCATTTTGGGAAGTTTCTTATTCAAAGACCAGGCATCCACTGCAATCCACACCTTCTTTGTGACGTTAAGCTGCATCACTGCCCCTACTAAATACTCAGCAGTTTCCTCAGGTACAAAAGCGACAATAACGTTCACTTGACTTGCCTCGATTTGCCTCATTATTTGACTTGCGTTTGTGTGGAAATCGACCACATCGTTGTAAGCTATGCAGATACCAGTGTCTTCTATTCTCTTCCTGAAGAGCTCCCGGCCGTCCCTGCCATATGCATCGCCGCTGTTTAAGAAAGCCACCCAGGACCATTTGAAATAAAGCAAAATCTTTACTATCACCTCCACCAGATCCTGATTAGAATGGACGGTCCGTAAGAATGAGGGAAATTTAATTTTTTCGGAAAAGGCGGAACTTCCTGCCCCATAACTGATCTGTAGACAGAGAATAGAAAGAATACATTAGTTAACAGATTTAAACATGTACCTAAAGGAGAATGGATGCTTTTTATCTATTGTGTGCAGTAGTGGGAGGTAATGAAGTACAAAAGTAAAAGTAATGTACTTAAGTATAATTCTTAGGTATCTGTACTTTTACAGTGGATACTTTTTACTTTTTCTTCACTACATTTGAGAGAAGGTATCTGTACTTTCGTCTCCACGACATTTCCTGACTGTTTTTTGTGGCATATTTAGATATCTTGCCTAAAGATTAGGAGTTGAAGTCCTGGCTTTAAGAAAGCAAACATATACACAGAAGAAAATGTACTTAAAATATTAAGAAATAGATTCAGTCGCTTCAGTTGACCGAAAAATCAGCAACATTCTTTACCAAGGACACTACATTTGAGTCTTTAATGTCTTCCAAATCCAACTGAAATGCTTTTACATTTTTACTCTAAAAGTACATTTTTATACGTGTACTTCAATACTTTTACTTGGGTAGCTTTTTACCTCTTGTATTTGTTCTACAGTAACTAAATTTCATCCATCACTGATTGTACGTGATTATTAACATCCAAAGTTGCTATTTCACATTTATTCATTTTTTGCTGTAATTAAGGTAAGACACTGCTGGCAAAACAGTTTTTTTTTGTTGTTTTTTGGTCAGTTGGCTTTCATGTAGAAACAACAAACTTGTCCAATCCCAGATCACCGCTTAAAGTAGAACCTACACACACCAAACTACAAATTTGTACTTGATTTTGGAACGTACAGAAGGATTTGTTGAACACTAATTTGAAGCCTGATTTATCAAAGTAGTTTTGTAACAAATATGTGTTCAAAATGAACCAAGAAATGTCAGTAACATTTTCAGATTTAAATGTCCCAAATATATGTAATTTGGCAGTTTTTTCACATGAAATGCCTTATTTTCTGTATGAAAACATTACATGTGGGTAAACTGCAGGAGAACTTTCAAATTGATATCTTTAAATTTTGAGATTTTTCCCTCTCCTCAAATGTAAATGATCTGAGTTGACAATGATAGCAGGAACAGACGTACCAAAGGCACAAAGTTCATCATGAGCAGAGGGGCAATGGTTGTTGTGTCGGAGCTGGAGAAGGGGCCGACCACCGCGGCGACGTCAGACAGGCCTTTGGTGAGGTGGTACCAGGGGCGCACCTGTCTGTTCAGGGACATGAACTTGAAAATGCTGGGGAAGTTGTCCGTGTTGGAGCAGTGGTCGAATATCTCGTATCCCAGAGTGACGTTGGGCAGGAGGCTCGAGGAGTTATTGATTTCTTCAATGGCAAACCGCATGGTCTGGAATCTCCGGTAGCTCGACGCAACAAAATTGTGACTGTTGGAAATATAATATGAAATAAATAATTAATACACATGATTTTTTTTTATATATGATTGTCACAGGTTATGGATGGTTAGGCTATTGTTGTTTGGAAAATACACAGCTTTACCCCAGATGACTAGATGACTATAATAGCAGTGATGGAAGAAGTACTCAATTCTGTTACTTAAGTAAAGGTACAAATACAGGAGCAAAAATGAAACAAACAAACTCATAAAACAAAGTAATATTTCACACAGATTTTGAGAACTGTTAAAGCGTTAAATGTGGTCATTTTGATTGGAAAAATTGTGCTGATCTTTGGTCAATAAAGGCCAATAAAGGCAAAAGTACTTTCTACTTTTCAGTCCAGTTAAAAAAATGTAATGGAGTGGAATGTACAGACCTGCTCTCAAATGTAGGGAAGTAAAAGTCAAAAGTATGCACGGTAGAAATGACTTATGTAAAGTACAGATACCTAAAAATTGGACATGACTGTATGTGATTTAGAAAAAAAGGTAGAATTTGATTGTGTCAGCACAGTTCAACTACATGATACTAAACCTTAAGCCATACGTTTAGTTATTACAACAATTCAATGTCACATGTTTCAGAAGTCTTTAAATATGTCACTTGTGTTTGTTGTTTATTGTTTACACTGTTAAGGAGTAAATGAATACATGTACCAAAAATACAAACTTCTCTGGAGTTCTGTTTTTAGTACACTTACTCTTTCTTTTGGTTCTCAGAATATAGTGACTTTAAAAAAATAATTGGAATACTATGTTGTATTGGATCAGAAAATGTAGGCTTTGTGCTGCACTGAGTGAGTGCATGTGCATTTTTTCCTTCTTTAATTTAATATAATGCAACTCAATAACGTAGTAATAGCACTAACTATTCAGTAGTAAGTATTTAGAATAACTGATAGGCCTACTAAAGGAATATGTTACAATTTACATTTGAATGCAGATAGTCTTCTGTAACTGAATACAGTTTCAAAGTATTCTTTCCAACCCTGATTATTTATGAGATCCCATCAGCATCAGCTCTTCCTGGGATCACTTTAAATCGATAATTGTATGCAAATGTTCATAGTTTACGATCTATGTAAAATCAAGTTTCTAGAAATGCAATTCAACAGTAATGTGTTAACGTAATGTGAGTGCGAGTTCACACACGCTCATCATTTCATACATTTGTTTATCATAATAATGCATTTTGAGTTTGTTCCTTTGTTCCCTCATGTTCTCTGTGTTGCAGCTGCTGAACTTCAGTCTATTTATTTCAGACACACTAGAATTATTACATTATTTTCTCATATTTTCACACATTTAAATTAGATTAGAACAAACCACTCTTAACTCAGATACTTTTTAAGGAGACAATGTTAGTGACATAAAACAGTGCCAAGTGAAGGAGCAGGTGGGTGAACTTACCTGTAGCAGAGGACAGCTTCAGGCCGGTCGTGAACCCCGGCGTCACTCACGTAATGAACGTCAAAAAGTCCACCCAACACAAAATCTCCACTTTGTCGAAACTCTGAACCAGCCGCTGGGGAGTGAGAGGAAACCAGCTGTAGACAGGTTTCCAGTAAAAACATACAAATACATGGATGTTTCATTGTTGTATTTTGACTGACAAATTTGGCAAATGTGACGAGTGAAAAGGAAGCTGCTTGTTACAATCAAAGTGTGGTGGACAGAATTTCCATACGTGCGACTGAATTCCGGGCTGGGTCCATTATAAATCCACACGTCTGCACCACATTTACAAATCAAAACTGCACTTGCCACTGCTTTTATCTTCATCGTGTCTACTGCAACCACAACAAACATAAAAGCAGTAGTAATGGCCGTAGTGGGAGTATTGTGGCAGTAGTAATAGTAATTGTGGTCAGTTTAGTGGAGTTGAGTGGCATTGATGGTACACGTGAGCTGGACGTCGACATATTGTGCCCTCTACAGGTTTTTAAATGTAGTACATATGAAAAAGAGGAGTGAAAAGGAAGCTGCTTGTTACAATCAAAGTAGGGCTAATACATCCATGGTAGGGCTGCACGATTTAGGAACATGGCGAATTGCAATTTCTTTCTTTCTTTCTTTCTTTCTTTCTTTTTTTTTTTTTTTTTACCAGTATTGCGATTGTGATTAGATTTGCAATTTGTTTTTACATAATAGTATTGTGTTCATAATTCACAGTTTAAACACGTCCAGGAGAATTGACTAAAAGACTGAAATAAACTGTGAACATTTCAGCCTTTGCGATTTGCCAATTGCAAACACTCCATTATTTGCGTCCATTCAAATTGCGATTAATCTACCAGCCCTGAATCAAAGTGAGGTGTACATAATTTCCATATTGTTTTTGTCGGGGCTGCGTCCTCATTATAAATCCATACCTCTGCATTTACATATCAAACCTGCACGTGGCATGCTTGTAGTGGTCGCAGTATACGATGAGAAAATTAGTTTGTGTTAGTTGTAATTGCAGTTGTAATTAAGGGAGTTTTGGTCATTTTCGGAAAGGAGTGTGATACTGCTGATAGATAATGGGCTGGTGGAAGACTATACAAGTTTTTACGTTAACATATTGTGCCCCCTAGAGGTTGTTAGATGCAATAAATATGAAGGCCATGCCATGGCCACATTTCCTACATGTAAATGATTGTTGTCTGTTTAATCTGAGTTTGATGCAAATAAACACAAATGGACTAATTCAACCGTATTGTGTAAAGTGTGCATCGTTTTAATAAGCTCTGCATGATGTACACCAGAACCACAGAGTAGAAAATGCTCATGCAACTTCTGTGTTTGTCTCATCTAGAAGGCGATTCCATATATTTGCATATATTTACTTGACACTTATTTTGACTTTTTGGCCATATGCTGCGACACAACTTTACATATGACTTTATTATTAAGCTTATTGGCGATATACTTTTTTATCTTTAAATATTTACTAATTTAAGCAATTAAGGAGCAGCTTCTGACAGAGACATTACATTGCAGCATATTTTTATACAAGTTTGACCAAATCTATTCTGCTAAATGAACAGAAAGTCAGTGTAAATTTAAGAAATTTACCATCAGCGTGTCATTGATTTTGTGACAGAATATTAAAGACAGACTTGGTTGGTATTTATATTGTTTATTTATGTATGTAGCACTTACAAGAATGTTCCACAAACAAGTAAAAGAAACGTTATAACAGTAAAAGACTGTTTTTAAAGTATCTTTCTTTTATAATATAGTATTATAATGCATAAGTTACAAGTTTCCACAACAAACAGGTTAAACACTTTGTTAAATAAAGTACATAGTGCGACATGTGATCAGAATAGTTAAGGTTTATCACTTAGTGCGTAGGTGCTTAGTGTTAGTCCTGCTTTTATTAGTCCTGGATCTAATTTTGCTTGGTTGTTGTTTAGACTGTGCTCCTCAAGTTGTTTTTCTGTTGGTAAAACTGACCTGAATTAATGAATACACAAAAAGGTAGAAGACAGAAAAACAAAACAACATATTAATATTAAGATTAAACTGTGGTGTCAGTGTAATCCCTCATTAAATTGTGGTGATTACTTTATCTTTCAGCCGTGAATGGTAGTTTGTCACCATCACTAATTGTTTGTTAGGATGTAACTTTTTATGAGCCCCTGAAAGTGCTGCTGCGTGTTTCTCTCTGGCTGAAAAAGTATGATGTAACTTTTTGGACAGAAATACCACAAGAGGAAGGCGTAGAGCGACGACAGGATTGCCAGTGCATTTATCGTCTGAATGTGCTTCCCCTGGTAAAGAAGGAAGATGGTGGCGAACAAGATCCAAGTGAGAATCAGCAACAGCAGGCAAAACGTGATGGCTTTGGCCTCGTTGTAGTTCTTGGGCAGTTCTTTTCCCATGTACGAGAAGACGAAGCACAGAAAGCACAGCAGGAAGATCAGTGCGACAGACACGCTGTAAAGCTTCAGATTAACGCCACAAGTGAGAACTACTTTGTCTATGTACCAGCTTGTGTCACTGTGAGGCTGAGGAGGAGCAGAGACGTGCAGAATGAGAAGCAAAGTGCCTTGTAACAGAAATATGGTCAAAACCACCAGCCATTGTCCGTGATATTTTATCCACAATCTGTGCAGTGAGGGGTAGTGGGCGACTATTTTAAAGATGCAGACGATTTGAAAAGAGCGCACCACGAAACAGGCCAGGGAAACAGTAAAGAACAACAGAAATGGTAAGTATCTCAGCACACAAGTGGCTACAGTGGGTTTACCGAAGTAGAAAAACACGCTGATGGTGCAGAGAGTGAGGCAGCCCAGAATCAGGAAGCACATGGGTCCACCGGCGGATTTGACCACCGGAGTGTTGTAGTTCAGGCCAAAGAGCCCGGCAGTGAGTAGAGAGAGGACCACCAACACCACCGTCCCGACCATGATCACTGTAGCAAACGTATCCTCGAACGGGACGAACTCCACTGAGCGTAGGATACACGAGGTGCTGCGTTCAGGTGACCACTCAGGCTCACGGCAGGCCAGACATGCGTAGGGGTTCACTGTCAACAAAAGGTAGTGATACAAATAAATACAAACAAATGAGTGGAGGTCAGGGAAGGGATAAATGATGGAACTTATAATGCATGCACAGATCTACCTGAGATGTTGATGTATTCGCCTTTTTGGCATGCGATACATTTGAAACAGCATTTGTGAATTCCCTGCACGCTCTTCCGATATCCAGGCGGACACTCGAGCGAGCACAGAGACACTGGAATCTGCAACAAAAACACATTATACCATATTGTTAAGGCAAGACACTACAGCTGAAAAGAAAAAAAAATCTTAAATTTATATATATGAATTTGAAACTTCTCCTGTAGTTTACTCACATGCCTGTAATGTTTTCATTTAGAAATGACACATGACGTTTTAAATTTTGTACACATATTAGTTTTGGTGGGGGATTTGGACATCTTATTTAGTTTTTGAGTAAACTAGATTTGACTGAAAATTCAAATTTCACATAATTTTTTAAGCTTAAAACTTCAATAAATCAGTTTAGAACTAGATATCAAAAATCCTTTTGTCAAAATCTTATTGAGTCCAAGATTGTACAGTTTGGTGTGTGTAGGAGCTACTTTAAGTGGTGATCTTTATGTCCCGAGAGAGAAAAATGTATTTCCAAAAAATGTTTTTTGAAGTTACAATGTCCATCCATCCATCCATCTTCATCCGCTTATCCGGGGCCAGGTCGCGGGGGCAGCAGTCTGAGCAGGGACTCCAAGACTTCCCTCACCCCGGACACTTCCTCCAGCTCATCCGGGGGGATCCCGAGGCGTTCCCAGGCCAGCCGAGAGACATAGTCCCTCCAGCGTGTCCTGGGTCTACCCCGGGGCCGCCTCCCGGTGGGACATGCCCAGAACACCTCCCGAGGGAGGCGTCCAGGAGGCATCCGAAACAGATGCCCGAGCCACCTCAGCTGGCTCCTCTCGACGTGGAGGAGCAGCGGCTCTACTCCGAGCTCCTACCGTGTGACTGAGGTCCTCACCCTATCTCTAAGGGAGCGCCCAGCCACCCGGCGGAGGAAGCTCATTTCGACCGCTTGTATCCGCAATCTCGTTCTTTCGGTCATTACCCAGAGCTCATGACCATAGGTGAGGGTAGGAACGTAGATTGGCCGGTAAATCGAGAGCTTTGTCTTTCGACTCAGCTCTCTTTTCACCACAACGGTCCGATACAGCGCCTGCATCACTGCAGACGCTGCACCGATCCGCCTGTCAATCTCACGCTCCATCCTTCCCTCACTCGTGAACAAGACCCCGAGATACTTGAACTCCTCCACTTGAGGCAAGGACTCCCCACCCACCCGGAGAGGGCACGCAACCTTCTTCCGGTCGAGAACCATGGCCTCGGATTTGGAGGTGCTGATCCTCATCCCAGCCGCTTCACACTCGGCTGCAAACCGTCCCAGTGCATGCTGCAGGTCCTGGCTTGAAGAAGCCATCAGGACGACATCATCCGCAAACAGCAGAGATGAGATCCTGTGGTTCCCAAACCGGACACCCTCCACGCCCCGGCTGCGCCTAGAAATTCTGTCCATAAAAACTATTAACAGAACCGGTGATAAAGGGCAGCCCTGGCGGAGTCCAACATGCACTTGGAACATGTCTGACTTACTGCCAGCAATGCGAACGCAGCTCCTGCTCCGGTCGTACAGGGACCGGACAGCCCTTAGCAAAGGGCCCCTGACCCCATACTCCCAGAGCACCCCCCACAAGGCTCCCCGGGGCACACGGTCGAATGCCTTCTCCAGATTCACAAAACACATGTGGACCGGTTGGGCAAACTCCCATGAACCCTCGAGCACCCGATGGAGAGTATAGAGCTGGTCCAGTGTTCCACGACCAGGACGAAAACCATACTGCTCCTCCTGAATCTGAGGTTCGACTATCGGTCGGATTCTCCTCTCCAGTACCCTGGAATACACCTTACCGGGGAGGCTGAGGAGTGTGATCCCCCTGTGATTGGAACACACCCTCCGGTCCCCCTTCTTATACAGAGGGACCACCACCCCGGACTGCCAGTCCAGAGGTACCGTCCCAGACCGCCACGCGATGTTGCAGAGACGTGTCAGCCAAGACAGTCCCACAATATCCAGAGACTTAAGGTACTCAGGGCGGATCTCAGCCACCCCCGGAGCCTTGCCACCAAGGAGCTTTCCAACCACCTCAGTGACTTCAGCCAGGGTGATGGACGAGTCCGCCTCCAAGATCTCAGCCTCTGCTTCCTCCTCCGAAGACGTGACAGTGGGATTGAGGAGGTCCTCAAAGTATTCCTTCCACCGTCCGACCACATCCCCAGTCGAGGTCATCAGCTCTCCACCCGCACTGTAAACAGTGTTGGTGAAGCACTGCTTCCCCCTCCTGAGGCATCGGACGGTTTGCCAGAATTTCTTTGAGGCCAACCGATAGTCCTCCTCCATGGCCTCCCCGAACTCCTCCCAATCCCGAGTTTTTGCCTCTGCGACAGCACGGGCTGCAGTTTGCTTGGCCTGCCGGTACCTGTCAGCTGCTTCAGGAGTCCCACAAGCCAACAAGGCCTGATAGGACTCCTTCTTCAGCCTGACGGCATCCCTTACTTCCGGTGTTCACCACCGGGTTCGGGGATTGCCGCCGCGACAGGCACCAGAGACCTTGCGACCACAGCTACGGGCTGCCGCATTGACAATGGAGGTGGAGAACATGGTCCACTTGGACTCAATGTCTCCAGCCTTCCCCGGGATCTGAGAGAAGTTCTCCCGGAGGTGTGAGTTGAAGACCCTGCCGACAGAGGGCTCTGCCAGACGTTCCCAGCAGACCCTCACAATGCGCTTGGGCCTGCCAAGTCTGTCTGGCTTCCTCCCCCACCAGCGGATCCAACTCACCACCAGGTGGTGACCGGTTGACAGCTCCGCCCCTCTCTTCACCCGAGTGTCCAAGACACGCGGCCGAAGGTCAGATGACACGACAACAAAGTCGATCATTGACCTCCGGCCTAGGGTGTCCTGGTGCCACGTGCACTGATGGACACCCTTGTGCTTGAACATGGTGTTCGTTATGGACAAGCCGTGACTAGCACAGAAGTCCAATAACTGAACACCACTCGGGTTCAGATTGGGGGGGGGTGTTCCTCCCGAGGGGGTGTTCCTCCCCTCTCCAGGTGTCACTGTCGTTGCCCACGTGGGCGTTGAAGTCCCCCAGTAGAACAACGGAGTACCCGGGCGGTGCACTGTCCAGTACCCCTCCCAGGGACCTAAAGGAAGGTCTGGTACTCTGCACCGTTGTTCGGCCCGTAGGCCGATACAACGGTGAGAGACCTGTCCCCCACCCGAAGGCGGAGGGACGCGACCCTCTCGTTCACCGGGGTGAACTCCAACACGTGACGGCTGAGCTGTGGGGCTATGAGCAAGCCCACACCAGCCCGCCGCCTCTCCCCGCGGGCAACGCCAGAGAAATGGAGCGTCCAGCCCCTCTCGAGGAGACGGGTTCCAGAGCCCAGGCTGTGCGTGGAGGTGAGGCCGACGATATCTAGTCGGTAGCGCTCGACCTCCCGCACAAGCTCAGGCTCCTTCCCCCCCAGCGAGGTGACATTCCATGTTCCCAGAGCTAGTTTCTGTGTCCGGAGATCCGGTTGTCTAGGCCCCTGTCTTCGACTGCCGCCCGGATCTCTTCGCACCGGCCCCTTATGGATCCTCCCGCAGGTGGTGTGCCCACGGGAGGGCGGCCCCACGTCGCTCCTTCGGGCTGTGCCCGACCGGGCCCCGTGGGGAAAGGCCCGGCCACCAGACGCTCGCCGTCGAGCGCCCACCCCAGGCCTGGCTCCAGGGTGGGGCCCCGGTGACGCCAGTCCGGGCGACGTACACGACCTCGTTGTTATGCTATTCATAAAGAGCTTCTGAACCGCTCTTAGTCTGACCCGTCACCCAGGACCTGTTTGCCATGGGTGACCCTACCAGGGGCATGAAGCCCCCGACAACATAGCTCCCAGGATCATTCGGGTACTCAAACCCCTCCACCACGTTAAGGTGGCGGTTCAAGAGGGGAAGTTACAATGTACCAGAGAAATCTATGGATGAAGTGGAATAAATGAAATAATCAAACATTTTTAAGAGCAGATTGGACAAGTTTGTTGTTTCCACATGAAAGCTGATGTGTTGAGAGAACAAACTGACTGAAAAAACAAACAAAAACAAAAAAAGAGTTCTGCCTGTAGTGTCTCGCCTTAATGTAAGCAGTACACCTGTTCAACTGAGAAAAACAGAAATAATGTGCAAATATAATGTGCTTAAAATCAATCTGAAGAAACATAATGTCCATTTAAGCCCTGTTTTAAACCAGTTTTTGGAGCGAATGTTTAAACAAATTTAAGTCCCATTCACACATGCAGCCATAACTGGGAATTTACCTGCTTTTTACGGCCACAGAACAATTTTTGCTAAACTACTCTTGTTCTTATTCTCAGACACCAGCCACTCAGAGCTTTAGACGCTCACACCCTGCTGCACAGTGCCAGGCCGCAAAACCTCTCTCATTTATTGACTAAAGGTGCTTACAAGTGATACTTGTAGGAGGAGAACAGAAGCCACAGTCTGACCTGCATATGCTTGTCTAAAATGTATATAGCGTGAAAGAAACGTACTTGTCCCTTGTTGTGCCATCGTATTTTGGATTCATTGATAGAAAATTGTGGCGGAGACTGAAATGTGTAGACTCCGACTGTCTCTGCCTCTCCACTGCTGTTCCATGTGATGATATCGAAGTGTCCAAACCTCGGGTCACCGTTTTTGTCAAACTGAATGGTGTTGTTCAGGAGCATGAACTTTGATGTCTTAAGCTCAGCCAGGACCTAGGAGGAAAACACATGAACCTCAAAAATACAACCACTACTCATTATGTTGTACTCTAAGATAATAATAACAAAACTTAACTAAAACTGGACATTAGATTGCACTCACCATATGTGGATAAAGGGTGATGTTTTTGTTGCACTTTTTGTCTCCACATTGCAGTGTGTTGTGCAGGGCGTGGGCGACGGCGTACACCGCTGCATAAATAGGGAAATTGAAAGACTTCTCGGCGGTCAAAATGTCATCTGGACGCAAGTCACTGCAGTTACAAAACTGGTTACAAAACTCCCCAGGTTCATTTTTAATTTCTAAAGTGCTTATAAACTTATCAAAACCAGGTATGGAAATCATCGGCTCTGTAACCCCAAGCACTGTTCCAATATTTCTGATACCTGGCAGTTTGGGTAGTTTTGTATTTAATGCCCAAGAATCCACCGCTATCCATGTCTTGTTGGAGAAATCCATTTGTATAGCGGATAAGATAAGTTCTTCAACTGTCCATTCAGTAGTAAAAACAATGATGACTTGTACCCTTAGATTCTCTATCTGCTCAAAAACTGCTTTGTAGTTTGTGTTTTTATCCAGTTTTATGGTGATGGCCATGCAGATATCTGTGTCTCGAATCATTTTAATGAACATAGTGCGACCGTCGTTGCCATAATCGTTGTCAATGTTGAGGAAAGCCACCCAATACCATTTGAAGTACAGCAACATGCTGACTAAAACTTCAACCATGTCCTTGTTGGTATGAACAGTACGGAGAAAAGAGGGGTATATATGCTTTAGGGAAAATATTGAACTTGTGGCTCCGTAACTGACCTAAAAAAAGAACAAAAAGCTGTTAGAGACTGAATGTTATCATATTAAGTAGCAGTGTTGGAAGGTCACGAAGTACAAAAGGATACGTACTGTACTTGAGTGACATTTTTAGGTATCTGTACTTTGCTTTGGTACGTTTTACCGTGGATTCTTTTTAACTTTAGCTTCACTGCATTTGAGAGCAGGTATCTACACTACATTTGAGAGCAGGTATCTACACTACATTTGAGAGCAAGTATCTACACTTTCTACTTCCCTACATTGTTTAACAAAGTGAAAAAGCTGGAAAAATTTGGAAATTGATTCAGGTGTTTCTGTTGAATAAAAAAAGCACAGTTTTAAAATCCAGATCACTACTTTTGATGCTTTCAAAACCTGTCGATTTTGTATTCTCATTCTTTTTATTTGTACATATATCTGTACTTTTACTTAAATGACAAAGTGTGTCAGTAGAAGAAGTCCTCGTGCCCTCTGCTGGCTTTTATTGTGAGTAAAAATCAGAATAAAGTGGTGCTTAATTGATTTCCACACATACATTACTAGTTTTACGAAATTAACTCTTAAGCTCAACAAAAGTAGTTTCAAAAATGGGAATAAGGTAAACACAGATACACACTGAATTCATTTGAAAGTAATATAAGCTTCACAGTCACTTTTAAAATAGTGAACTTACCATAGGAATGAGATGTGTCATGAACACTGGAGCCACAGTTCTGGATTCCGAGCTCGTTAAGGCACCCACCATGGCGATGATTTTGGAGACATTCTGGCGTCCTACGGTCCAGGGGTTGATGGGGTCTTTGCCAGAGAGAAGGTTGAAAATGCCCGGGAAGTTCTGTGTGTCTGAGCAGTGGTCGAAGATGTTATAGCCCAGAGTCACGTTGGGCAGGAGGCTGCTGGAGTTGTTGATCTCTTCGATGGAGAATCTCATCAGCTGCAACCGCCGGTAACTCGACACGTAAAATGCCTTACTGGAAACAGTACAAAGCAAAGATAGAGAATAACTGACTTATACATAACACTGCCAGATATTATAGTGTTGCATTTTGTTTACAGGTGTCTTTCTGGGTATTCAAAGACACCAAAAAACATCTTTGACTCACAACCTTTAGAAAAAAAAATGTTGTCTAGTGCAGCAAATAGTGTCTTGTTGCTACATCAGGTTCTTTCTTTCTCAGATTTAGCTTTCTTTGCTTTCAGGAAGCTGTAAAAAAGGTAAAAGTTTGTTTGTGTCTAGGGCCAGAAAGTCTTCAAAACCACAAATTGAATTACATAACGGTGCTAGTAGTAATGTAGAAAGTGTATTTAAATATAGTGCGGTTACACACATTACAAGTGTGATTGATTCAGAAAAGGTTCACAGTGACATCTGTATTTGAATCACAAAATGTTCAGAGGTTAAACACAATATACAGATGAAATGGCACTCTAGTATCACCAGATCTCAGTTGGGGCAATAACAGGACTATTCCAGGTCTAAATGAGGTCCTATAAGAATACAGCTTTGCCACTGTAGTGTGTAATTAAGAAATGCCTCAAAGAATAAAAATAAAAATAAGTAAATAAATGCACACGCACAAAAAGTAAGAGCTAGACAATGGTGGCTCCTGTTATCATTATCTTACCAACTTTAATTGTCATAGAAATTGTAATTGCAAGTGCAAATACATCATTTATTTGTATTTTTCACTCACCTAGAGCATTGCAGGGCTGCTGGTGAGGGTTTTTTTAGCGACTGATCATCCTGATGAATGTTAAAAAGTCCTCCAATCACAGCGTCTCCTTCTTTGTAGAATTCAGATGCTACAACGCTGCCTCCTCCAAATAAAACAACCTTAACAAGACACAAGAGCATGAAATACCGCTCCATTTTAACTTATTTGCAGGGTGTACATAGTAGAAATGTTCAAAATGGTATGGTCAGATCCTTTTCATGGGTCTCAAAGCGTGTTTGAAAATAGCCACAGGTAAATTTACATCAACTTATGCAAAACTTCATGACACACATGATACACGCTGTCCCTCGTTTGATTAACATTTGCATCAAAGTTATTCTGGACCTGACCTGTTAAATCATAAAATGTATTAGCTTGGCATTTATTTATCAATTATTTATCAAGTTATATACATTTTTAAACAAATTATAATCCTTTAAACAATTGCCTGTAATGTAAATGAGCTACGTTTAAGTATATACATTTTGGTGGCTGTGTCAGACATTCACCCCCTTTTTTTAAGCTGTTAGAAAGACACTCCATCTGCTCAGCTCTGTCTCTTACTGGTAATAATGGGCTAATATGACACAACTGCCTTTTACAGAGTAATAATAAACATGTCAAACAAATTATAAAATGTCACTTTTTACTAACTACCGTGTCGTGTACAAGTTCTAAACCAGTGGTTCCCAAAGTGGGGGTCGGGACCCCCCGGGGGGTCGCGAGGGATGAGCTGGGGGTCGCCAGATGATTTCTAGATCTAATTTGAATAAATATGACACTGTATTTGCTCTATTTTTCAAATTCAAAACAGTATATTTTACAGTAAACAATTAAAAGAACCAATATTAAACCTGATTTAACATGCTTTGACATTTAAAATTATTTTTAATTTCGCTTTGGGGGTCCCGAGTTGATTGCATGGCTATTTTGGGGGTCCCGGCCAGAAAAGTTTGGGAACCCCTGTTCTAAACAGTCCAGGGCAGCGTTCACCTCTATGCAATTCTTCTGTTCAACACTAGATGGCGATATAGAGACAAGGAGTGCAATATTGTATACAAGTCGTGAGTAGAGTATAGTGAATAAAACTGGCAGCTTTACTACACTTTCTTATACTATACTTTTAGTTACTATACTTTCAAATCAAATCAATTTATTTTTATAATGCCCAAAATCACAACAACAGTTGCCTCGATGGGCAACAGGTAAAAGCAGTTCAGATAACTGTCCCAGAATGCTCCTGTCCTTTGACCCTCCTTCGCGGCGAGGAAAAACTACAAAAAACCCCATGGGAAAAAGTAGAAACCTCGGGGAGAACCACAGTGAAGGAGAGATCCTACTCCCACGGACGGACAGGCTGCAGATTAACTAGGACTGACGCATCCACTTGGACTGTGGAGCCAGAACCACTCAAGAGGGAGGTGGCTTTAAAGAGTTCCTCCAGGAGGACGAGGTGCAGTCCACCCAGTGTAGAGAGATCCTCCAGCAGGAGATGAGGAACAGTTCAGCTAAGTAGATGGAGTTCGTCCAGGCAGACAAGGTATGGCTAATCCAGCTGTCCAGGCGGGTGGCGCATAGATCCTCCAGTGTAGAGATCGATCCTCCAGACAGATGGGGGTGGGGGGGTCGTCACTGGAGCAGCCGCCGCAGTGTCTGAAACAGTCTCCACTCCCCGGGGGAAGTGGAGAGGAAGAGAAACATGTGAACAGCAATGAACAGACTACAGTTGAAGTAATATTAAATATTGTTGATAGGTAATGTAGGAAGAACCAGAGGATATTGTTCAAGCTGCCATACTTCCCCCAGCAGAGTTGCTCCAAGGGCAGCATAGCTAAAACTGTAGGTTTTTATTTCTGTTCCTAACTGGCCTGACCATAAGCTATTTCAAAGAGGAACGTTTTGAGCCTGATCTTAAATGTAGAGACTGTGTCGGCCTCTTTTACATGAACAGGGAGCTGGTTCCATAACATAGGAGCTTGGTAGCTAAATGCTCGACCTCCTACTGTGCTTTTAGAAACTCTGGGGACTAACAATAGTCCAGCATTTTGAGAACGAAGAGCTCTGTTTGGATGGTACGCTACTATTGCATCTTTGAGGTAGGATGGGGCCATATTGTTTAAAGCTTTATAAGTCAGGAGGAGGATTTTAAATTTTATTCTAAACTCAACAGGAAGCCAGTGAAGAGACTCTAACACTGGTGAAATATGATCTCTTTTTCTAGTACCTGTTAATAATCTTGCTGCTGCATTTTGAACCAGTTGAAAGCTTCTTATAGAGCTTTTAGGACACGCTGTAAGCAGGGCGTTACAATAGTCTAATCTGGATGTGACAAATGCATAGATGAGTTTTTCGGCATCATCTCTGGGCAGGATTTTTCTAATTTTGGCTATGTTACGCAGATGAAAGTAGGCTGTTTTACAGGCTTGATTTATATGTGCTTTGAACGAGAGATCTTGGTCAAATAGGACCCCAAGGTTTCTTACAGCAGAGCTGGGGGCTACAGTGATATTGTCCAGAGAAACTATCTGGTCAGATAAAGAGTCTCGCAGGTGCTTAGGGCCCAGCAGAATGACCTCGGTTTTTTCAGGGTTAAGGAGCAGATAATTAAGAGTCATCCAAGTTTTTATGTCTTTCACGCAGGCACTAAGTCTGTCTACTTGATGGGTCTGATCAGGTTTCATTGATAAATACAGCTGAGTGTCATCTGCATAGCAGTGGAAGTTAATGCCATGCTTTCTGATGATCATACCTAAGGGCAGCATATAAAGTGTGAACAGAACTGGACCGAGTACTGAACCCTGCGGCACACCGTAGGTTACTTTAAAAGCAGGGCTCTCAAGTTTTGATCAGAGATTAGAGTGAGATTTTGGCCGGAGGCGGGGTAAAGTGAGTTGAAAAGTATCTTGGAGCATAGAACAGACTCTTTGTTTTTTCTGCATGATCTAACTTACCCGAACAATAGGGTAATAAATCAAAAAGAACACTGAAAGACAAAAATATGTAATTTTAGCCATTTTTACACATAAAATATCTTATTTCTACATGAAAACATTACAATGAAAAACTTGTAATACATTTTTCTTACATTTATGTGGACTATTACAGTTTACAAGTTTACAATTGATATCTTTAAATGTAAGGTTTTTTCCAATTCCAAACATGACTAATTTACTAATAACTACTAAATAGGTTTAAATTGAACTTAAAGCATGTAAATGTACCTGGCGCTTTCAGGGTCGCTACCCGAGAAAAAGTGGCAAATAATTCTGATTTACAGGGTGAAAGTAAATAATGGCTGACTCTCGGATTTGGGATTTTCGGCTTCAAAACGAATCAAATGACAAGGAGGCAGGCAACACGGACCATTAGCTTGGCAGCATTCATGTTTTCAAAACGTAAGAAAGACCAGGGGCGTTTCTAGGATTTGCTGAGGATTTGGCTTAGTCTGGTGTGTTCTTTAAGTCATCACGCGAAATCCTGACGGGGGGTCTGGGGGACCCCCCCCCCAGATTTTTTTTTCCCAAGGGAGACTTATTTCTTGTATTCTGGTGCATTTTAAGAGGTTTTGAGCAACTAAAAAAATAAGTTTTTTCTAGGCACACGAGTCTTTTATTACAAAACAACAATTATTGTTTTGAATTCCGTTGACTGTCATTGTGTTACTTGTTAAACTGTTACTTGTGAGAAGGTGGGACCATGAGATTGTACCTTCTGGATTTCATCTTTGCAAACTGGTCTATTATCTAGTTATGTTTAATGTTCGTCAACCAGCGTTTAAAATAAATAAATGCAATGTATTATAGATAGATGGATAGAATTTAAAACACAAAAGTAAAAATTTTAATAAATTATATATCACTAGTTACAGAGCTAAACACCTGATATATTTGTATTACAATATTACTGTCCCAAAAATGAAAAAAAAAGAAGAAGAAGAAGAAGAAAAAGAAGTCATGCAACATAGGTTCCCAATTTTCTTCATAATTTTTTAATTTACAGATTTTTCCAATCATCACGGAGCTGGTCACCCACTGCATTTTATAAAAATGTTTAATTGGATTAAGAACAAATTAGTAAATATTATTTTATACTTTTTGAAATTTTTGAACCCTCACCCATAGTTTGAGAACCACTGACCAAATATAAAGTCATATTATTAAGGCGTGTTTGGGGTCACTGGGTCAAATGCCCTACAACAACAACAAAAAAATGCACTGTAGGATTTTTTGTCTTTACCTCACTGTGCAGTAATTTGCTGACGGTCCCTGAAGAAGCACGGATACCGCTGCAGTAAACTAACTTTCACTTGCACTTAACCTGTTAAGACCCACCTCATTTTGGCAGTTTTTCTCGAAAAGTACATACCCAAATGAAAAAGCTTATTGTATGACTAACTTACAGTCTATAGGCTTGTATGATGTGTCATTTGAAAGCTAAGGCCTTCTAGTTTCAGAAGCTGTGCTTTGTCTGAGTGAAACACAACCGGCAGTACACCTGTTCAAACACACCCCAAAAGTCGTTTTTTTGGTCTCTGAAAAAAAAAGAGAAAACAAAAATGTCTTCCTGAAGACATACTTCATGCTGTGCTATTGAAACTCCCCACAGCAGTTGTCCACCTTGTTGACAACAACTGTGTGAAATTTCTGACTTCTAGGTCCAACCATTTTGATGTTGAGCAGCTTTTTGTATGAAATAACCCTAATCCGAACAGGAGGTCCTTCTCTGTGCCAAATGTGCCAAACTGCTTTTCAAGCATTTTGCCTCTAATGACCCTGAAAACCACATTTGGTCATTTTGGTGACTATAAATATCCCTTATAGATTATTTTTTTCATAAACTTCCTCAAATCAAAGGCAGGTCGTGCGTAAAGACCTTCCGCTGCGTAAATGGTGCGTAAAATGGTGCCTTCGTCTCTTTACGCACGGAAAAATCAGCTCATGCACTCAATGAACCTGCAAGTCCCGCCCCTCATTTGAAAGCTGTGGTAATTGGTCAGAAGAATTTGTGATTGACTTAATGAATCACCAATGGCATTCCAGGCTGTGACGCCTTTACGCACGCGGAGCTAACGCTCCTCTCGTGTCAAAATGGATTCGTTCGCTTTGCTCAAAGGGCTCTCCCTCTAGAAGTACTAGACGGAAAATTGCAGGGATAGGCTCGTTTTGAAGACAAGACTGAGAGGAAAACGATCATACTCAAGCCGAACCGCTCAAGCCGAAGATATCTCTGCAAAGTGATGCGTAACAGTTATGTTTTTATTGCTTTTGTGTTACTGTCAAATGAAGAAGATGCATTTACGGGTGGATATCAACGAATGGATTATATTATTTGAAATAACAACTGGATATTCTTATTTTGTGGACTGTGATGGGCAGAAAGAGTGCACACACTTCTGGATTGGATTTTGTTTGCGTCTGGAGGAGCCCACGAAAGGTAAGAAATGTGAGATGAACAGTTTGGTTATGTTATAGTTTGATAGCTTACAAGTATTTTGAGAGGTGATTTAGCGAGGATTTAACATTTTAGACGTTTAGTGGTCACTCTAAACTTTCAAATGACATATAACATGTCTGTATTGAAAACATTTGTTTTTAATGAATGACGCATGTGTGTAAAAACTCTGAAAGTGTCCCTGATCAGGGACGGTGGGTTTTGACTGCCTTATATCTGCATTTGAGAGATTTCACTGTCAACTATACACTTAGAATGTACATTAACTAAAACACTTTGAATGTACATAAAACTGGAGGTGCAGTTGCAGTTTTGAGGCTGCGCAGGTTATAGAGAAAATTAATATTGGACACATCTCGGTCCTTGTCTAGGACAAATTAGTTAGGACGAATCAGTTAGGATGAATTAGTTAGGATGAGTTAGAGGTTGAGCCCTTCTCGGCGCCGCAGTGAGTCAGAGCACTCTGTGATTTTGTGAAGAGAGAGAGAATAAAAGGCGTGGACCGACATGGAGCCATGAGGCTCAGCCTCAGGTGGGACTTTTCTCTGAACTGTCTGGAGGATGTGGACAGGGAGCGCATGGAAAAGGCGCTGAGAGCAGCAGAAGCGCTCTCGCGCCTCACTCTCGGAGCGCTGAGTCCCGCTCATCAAATGTAACAGCGCGGACTTTGAATCAGAATCACTATAATTTTGGGAAATAATTTCATTCGGGGCTGGACGTAAAATATCCGGGGCTCAAGCCCGTGAATTTTGCGCTTTAAATTCACTGGCCAGTGTTTACATTTAGAGGAGCTGGAGCGTGACGACTGACGAGCGTAACGCAAGAGAGAGATGGACTGACCTGATTGGACAGTGTGCGTTCATTACAGTAACACAGTTCCATGTACAAAATATGGCTGCACATCCATTTCACATATTTCAACACGGAGCATGGCCTTATTTTATTTTATGGCGTCTTTAGTTTTGAGCGTGAGAAATATGAAGTGTGGCGTGTGAGCGTGTGAGCGTGTGAACATACCCAAATGCGTGTGTCTCACGGTCAATGCGTGAGACTTGAGAGCCCTGCTTTAGAACATGGGGAAGATCTCTGGTTTACATTAACAAACTGGTACCTATCAGATAGATAGGATTTAAACCAGCTAAGGGCGGTTACACTGACACCTATATCACATTCTAACCTCTGCAGTAGAATGTTGTGGTCGATGGTGTCAAAGGCTGCGCTGAGGTCCAACAGAACCAGGATTGAGACCTGTCCATCATCAGCAGCTAATAACAGATCATTTGTGACTTTAACTAGTGCAGTTTCAGTGCTGTGATACGCACGGAACCCTGACTGAAAAACTTCAAATAGATTATTGTCCTGCAGGTGGCGACAAAGCTGTTTAATCCCAACTCTTTCAAGGATTTTAGAGACAAAGGGAAGATTAGAAATAGGTCTATAGTTTGCCAGTATGTCGGGGTCTAGATTAGGCTTTTTCAAAAGTGGTTTAATCACTGCATATTTGAAGGACTGAGGGACATAACCGCTTTCTAGTGAAGTATTTATTATATTAAGAATGGGATTTATAATTAGGGGGAGAATTTCTTTGAGGAGTCTACTTGGGATTGGGTCTAAGATACAAGTTGATGTTTTGGAGGACATAATGACTGAAGTTATCTCTGCCTGATCAACAGCAGTGAACCTATCTAGTATTACTGAAGGATTTGTATGGGACACTAGCTTTGCAATCTGGGCTTGACCTTAAGCCATACGTTTAGTTATTACAATAATTCAATGTCACATGTTTCAGAAGTCTTTAAATATGTCACTTGTGTTTGTTGTTTATTGTTTACAGTGTTAAGGAGTAACTGAATGCATGTACCAAAAATACAAACTTCTCTGGAGTTCTGTTTTTGGTACAGTCACTCTTTCTTTTGGTGCTCAGAATATAGTGACTTTAAAAAAATAATTGGAATACTATGTTGTATTGGATCAGAAAATGTAGGCTTTGTGCTGCACTGAGTGAGTGCATGTGCATTTTTTCCTTCTTTAATTTAATATAATGCAATTCAATAACGTAGTAATAGTACTAACTATTCAGTAGTAAGTATTTAGAATAACTGATAGGCCTACTAAAGGAATATGTTACAATTTACATTTAAATGCAGATAGTCTTCTGTAACTGAATACAGTTTCAAAATATTCTTTCCAACCCTGATTATTTATGAGATCAGCATCAGCGTCAGCTCTTCCTGGGATCACTTTAAATTGATAATTGTATGCAAATGTTCATAGAAAATCAAGTTTCTAGAAATGCAATTCAACAGTAATGTGTTAACGTAATGTGAGTGCGAGTTCACACACGCTCATCATTTCATACATTTGTTTATCATAATAATGCATTTTGAGTTTGTTCCTTTGTTCCCTCATGTTCTCTGTGTTGCAGCTGCTGAACTTCAGTCTATTTATTTCAGACACACTAGAATTATTACATTATTTTCTCATATTTTCACACATTTAAATTAGATTAGAACAAACCACTCTTAACTCAGATACTTTTTAAGGAGACAATGTTAGTGACATAAAACAGTGCCAAGTGAAGGAGCAGGTGGGTGAACTTACCTGTAGCAGAGGCAGGGCCGCCGCTTCCATAAAGCACGTAACGCACAGCGCGTAGGGCACCAAGTGCTCTGAGGGGGCACCACATCGGCTGTGCCGTGGCCGCCTGGCCGTGGCGAAAACGAGCGGTGCCCACGCGGCGCCGCATTTCGGCGCCGCATTTCGCGCGCCGCATTCCGGTGCCGCATTCCGGCGCCGCATTCCGGCGCTCGCCAAAGTGAAGCGCATGCACGTAATTTAATAAAACCGCGACGCCAAGGGCTCTCTCTCTTTCCCCCTCGGCTCCTCCCTCAGAGAACAGGGACCAAGACCCCAGGCAAAGTTTGAGAGAATGATGATGACGAGAGAGAGTCAGCGGAGGAGCCTATTACCTGCCACTCTGCAGCTAACGTCTGACTCTGAGGCGTTTAGGGGACATTTGGTGCGTGGGCTTTTATTGCACTTAATCCGTGAATAAATATGATGCCAATGATACATTCACAATGACAACAGTTCCTGTGCATTTCTTAAAGCTGAATAAACTATTTTTATTCATTTTTTGCAAAAAATAAATAAATAAATTGTAGTAGTAGTAATCATTTACAGTTACGAATATTTCGTTTCTTTTACCCTTTGAACTCACCACCAATTGGCACAGAAGCTCTCATATGATGACTTGATAAACAACTTTGCAGCTTGAAAATGTAGACGTACACATTTGTAGGAGCAGTAATTTTTATTCAGTTGCCTGTTAATGTTTACATATACTTCACTTGTTGGATGATTCTATCTATATTCGTATTTGTACTTTTATTGGGTGGTATTTGTTTTACACTTGAATATTTAAGTTTTATTTAGTTATTTAAGATATTTATTAATATTTTTTGTTGGCAACTTACATTTCCATCTTGTGTTTATAGTACTATATATTGTGTATTTAATTTAAGATAATAAAATGAACATGGAAAGAAAAGAAAGTAATTGTGGGTTTGGTCATTTAATGCGGGGGCACCATCAAGACATTTGCATAGGGCACCAAAAAAGCTAGCAGCGGCCCTGAGCAGAGGACAGCTTCAGGCCGGTCGTGAACCCCGGCGTCACTCACGTAATGAACGTCAAAAAGTCCACCCAACACAAAATCTCCACTTTGTCGAAACTCAGAACCAGCCGCTGGGGAGTGAGAGGAAACCAGCTGTAGACAGGTTTCCAGTAAAAACATACAAATACATGGATGTTTCATTGTTGTATTTTGACTGACAAATTTGGCAAATGTGACGAGTGAAAAGGAAGCTGCTTGTTACAATCAAAGTGTGGTGGACAGAATTTCCATACGTGCGACTGAATTCCGGGCTGGGTCCATTATAAATCCACACGTCTGCACCACATTTACAAATCAAAACTGCACTTGCCACTGCTTTTATCTTCATCGTGTCTACTGCAACCACAACAAACATAAAAGCAGTAGTAATGGCCGTAGTGGGAGTATTGTGGCAGTAGTAATAGTAATTGTGGTCAGTTTAGTGGAGTTGAGTGGCATTGATGGTACACGTGAGCTGGACGTCGACATATTGTGCCCTCTACAGGTTTTTAAATGTAGTACATATGAAAAAGAGGAGTGAAAAGGAAGCTGCTTGTTACAATCAAAGTAGGGCTAATACATCCATGGTAGGGCTGCACGATTTAGGAACATGGCGAATTGCAATTTATTTACTTATTTATTTATGTATTTATTTATTTATTTATTATTTATTTCTCTCTTTCTTTCTTTTTTTTACCAGTATTGCGAGTTTGATTAGATTTGCAATTTGTTTTTACATAATAGTATTGTGTTCATAAAATTGACTAAAAGACTGAAATGAACTGTGAACTGTGAACATTTCAGCCTTTGCGATTTGCCAATTGCAAACACTCCATTATTTGCGTCCATTCAAATTGCGATTAATCTACCAGCCCTGAATCAAAGTGAGGTGTACATAATTTCCATATTGTTTTTGTCGGGGCTGCGTCCTCATTATAAATCCATACCTCTGCATTTACATATCAAACCTGCATGTGGCATGCTTGTAGTGGTCGCAGTATACGATGAGAAAATTAGTTTGTGTTAGTTGTAATTGCAGTTGTGACTAAGGGAGTTTTTGGTCATTTTCAGAAGGTAGTGATACTGCTGATAGATAATGGGCTGGTGGAAGACTATACAAGTTTTTACGTTAACATATTGTGCCCCCTAGAGGTTGTTAGATGCAATAAATATGAAGAAATCGCGTGGAAGATGCCATGCCATGGCCACATTTCCTACATGTAAATGATTGTTGTCTGTTTAATCCGAGTTTGATGCAAATAAACACAAATGGACTAATTCAACCGTATTGTGTAAAGCGTGCATCGTTTTTCAAATAAGCTCTGCATGAACCACAGAGTAGAAAATACTCATGCAACTTCTGTGTTTGTCTCAACTAGAAGGCGATTCCATATAATGAGAGAAGATGAAACAAATAATATTATAAGCATATATTGCACAGCTTTGCTTAACCGACTTGACACTTATTTTGACTTTTTGGCCATATGCTGCGACACAACTTTACATATGACTTTATTATTAAGCTTATTGGCGATACACTTTTTTATTATGAAATATTTAATTAAAGCAATTAAGGAGCAGCTTCTGACAGAGACATTACATTGCAGCATATTTTTATGCAAGTTTCACCAAATCTATTCTGCTAAATGAACAGAAAGTCAGAGATTTACCATCAGTGTGTCATTGATTTTGTGACAGAATATTAAAGACAGACTTGGTTGGTATTTATATAGTTTATTTATGTATGTAACACTTACAAGAATGTTCCACAAATAAGTAAAAGAAACGTTATAACAGTAAAAGACTGTTTTTAAAGTATCTTTATTTTATAATATAGTATTATAATGCATAAGTTACAAGTTTCCACAACAAACAGGTTAAACACTTTGTTAAATAAAGTACATAGTGCGACATGTGATCAGAATAGTTAAGGTTTATCACTTAGTGCGTAGGTGCTTAGTGTTAGTCCTGCTTTTATTAGTCCTGGATCTAATTTTGCTTGGTTGTTGTTTAGACTGTGCTCCTCAAGTTGTTTTTCTGTTGGTAAAACTGACCTGAATTAATGAATACACAAAAAGGTAGAAGACAGAAAAACAAAACAACGTATTAATATTAAGATTAAACTGTGGTGTCAGTGTAATCCCTCATTAAATTGTGGTGATTACTTTATCTTTCAGCCGTGAATGGTAGTTTGTCACCATCACTAATTGTTTGTTAGGATGTAACTTTTTATGAGCCCCTGAAAGTGCTGCTGCGTGTTTCTCTCTGGCTGAAAAAGTATGATGTAACTTTTTGGACAGAAATACCACAAGAGGAAAGCGTAGAGCGACGACAGGATTGCCAGTGCATTTATCGTCTGAATGTGCTTCCCCTGGTAAAGAAGGAAGATGGTGGCGAACAAGATCCAAGTGAGAATCAGCAACAGCAGGCAAAACGTGATGGCTTTGGCCTCGTTGTAGTTCTTGGGCAGTTCTTTTCCCATGTACGAGAAGACGAAGCACAGAAAGCACAGCAGGAAGATCAGTGCGACAGACACGCTGTAAAGTTTCAGATTAACGCCACAAGTGAGAACTACTTTGTCTATGTACCAGCTTGTGTCACTGTGAGGCTGAGGAGGAGCAGAGACGTGCAGAATGAGAAGCAAAGTCCCTTGTAACACAAATATGGTCAAAACCACCAGCCATTGTCCGTGATATTTTATCCACAATCTGTGCAGTGAGGGGTAGTGGGCGACTATTTTAAAGATGCAGACGATTTGAAAGGAGCGCACCACGAAACAGGCCAGGGAAACAGTGAAGAACAACAGAAATGGTAAGTATCTCAGCACGCAAGTGGCTACAGTGGGTTTACCGAAGTAGAAAAACACGCTGATGGTGCAGAGAGTGAGGCAGCCCAGAATCAGGAAGCACATGGGTCCACCGGCGGATTTGACCACCGGAGTGTTGTAGTTCAGGCCAAAGAGCCCGGCGGTGAGTAGAGAGAGGACCACCAACACCACTGTCCCGACCATGATCACTGCAGCAAAAGTATCCTCGAACGGGACGAACTCCACCGAGCGCAGGATACACGAGGTGCTGCGTTCAGGTGACCACTCAGGCTCACGGCAGGCCAGACATGTGTAGGGGTTCACTGTCAACAAAAGGTAGTGATACAAATAAATACAAACAAATGGTGGAGTGGTCAGGGAAGGGATAAATGATGGAACTTATAATGCATGCACAGATCTACCTGAGATGTTGATGTATTCGCCTTTTTGGCATGCGATACATTTGAAACAGCATTTGTGAATTCCCTGCACGCTCTTCCGATATCCGGGCGGACACTCGAGCGAGCACAGAGACACTGGAGTCTGCTCAGTTTGTCAACAAAAACACATTATAAGGCAAGACACAAAATCTTAAATTTATGGACCATTTATGACCGAAAAAACTAAGAAAATTTAAAAAAATTTGATTTGCCTTAAAGAAAGCAGTACACATAAGCACATATAATGTACTTAAAATCAATCTGAAGAAACATATTAATGACCATTTAAGCCCTGTTTTAAACCAGTTTTTGGAGAGAAGGTTTAAACAAATTTCCCATTCATGCAGCCTTATCTGGGAATTTGCCTGCTTTTCACGGCCACAGAACAATTTTTGCTAAACTCCTCTTGTTCTTATTCTCAGACACCAGCCACTCAGAGCTTTAGACACTCACACCCTGCTGCACAGTGCCAGGCCTCAAAACCTCTCTCATTTATTGACTCAAGGTGCTTAAAAGTGTTTTGATACTTGTAGGAGGAGAACAGAAGCCACAGTCAGACCTGCATATGCTTCTCTAAAATGTATATAGCGTGAAAGAAACGTACTTGTCCCTTGTTGTGCCATCGTATTTTGGATTCATTGATGGAAAATTGTGGCGGAGACTGAAATGTGTAGACTCCGACTGTCTCTGCCTCTCCACTGCTGTTCCATGTGATGATATCGAAGTGTCCAAACCTCGGGTCACCGTTTTTGTCAAACTGAATGGTGTTGTTCAGGAGCATGAACTTTGATGTCTTAAGCTCAGCCAGGACCTAGGAGGAAAACACATGAACCTCAAAACTACAACCACTACTCATTATGTTGTACTCTAAGATAATAATAACAAAACTTAACTAAAACTGGACATTAGATTGCACTCACCATATGTGGATAAAGGGTGATGTTTTTGTTGCACTTTTTGTCTCCACATTGCAGTGTGTTGTGCAGGGCGTGGGCGACGGCGTACACCGCTGCATAAATAGGGAAATTGAAAGAGTTCTCGGCGGTCAAAATGTCATCTGGACGCAAGTCACTGCAGTTACAAAACTGGTTACAAAACTCCCCAGGTTCATTTTTAATTTCTAATGTGCTTATAAACTTATCAAAACCAGGTATGGAAATCATCGGCTCTGCAACCCCAAGCACTGTTCCAATATTTCTGATACCTGGCAGTTTGGGTAGTTTTGTATTTAATGCCCAAGAATCCACCGCTATCCATGTCTTGTTGGAGAAATCCATTTGGATAGCGGATAAGATAAGTTCTTCAACTGTCCATTCAGTAGCAAAAACAACGATGACTTGTACCCTTAGATTCTCTATCTGCTCAAAAACTGCTTTGTAGTTTGTGTTTTTATCCAGTTTTATGGTGATGGCCATGCAGATATCTGTGTCTCGAATCATTTTAATGAACATAGTGCGACCGTCGTTGCCATATTCGTTGTCAATGTTTAGGAAAGCCACCCAATACCATTTGAAGTACAGCAACATGCTGACTAAAACTTCAACCATGTCCTTGTTGGTATGAACAGTACGGAGAAAAGAGGGGTATATATGCTTTAGGGAAAATATTGAACTCGCGGCTCCGTAACTGACCTAAAAAAAGAACAAAAGTTGTTAGAGACTGAATGTTATCAAATTAAGTAGCAGTGGTGGAAGGTCACGAAGTACAAAAGGATACATACTGTACTTGAGTGACATTTTTAGGTATCTGTACTTTGCTTTGGTACGTTTTACCGTGGATTCTTTTTAACTTTAGCTTCACTGCATTTGAGAGCAGGTATCTACACTACATTTGAGAGCAGGTATCTACACTACATTTGAGAGCAAGTATCTACACTTTCTACTTCCCTACATTGTTAAACAAAGTGAAAACAGCTGGAAAAAATTGGAAATTGATTCAGGTGTTTCTGTTGAATAAAAATCAGCACAGTTTTAAAATCCAGATCACTACTTTTGATGCTTTCAAAACCTGTCGATTTTGTATTCTCATTCTTTTTATTTGTACATATATCTGTACTTTTACTTAAATGACAAAGTGTGTCAGTAGAAGAAGTCCTTGTGCCCTCTGCTGGCTTTTATTGTGAGTAAAAATCAGAACAAAGTGGTGCTTAGTTGATTTCCACACAAATACATTACAAGTTTTACGGAATTAACTCTTAAGCTCAACAAATGTAGTTTCAAAAATGGGAATAAGGTAAACACAGATACACACTGAATTCATTTGAAAGTAATATAAGCTTCACAGTCACTTTTAAAATAGTGAACTTACCATAGGAATGAGATGTGTCATGAACACTGGAGCCACAGTTCTGGTTTCCGAGCTTGTGAAGGCACCCACCATGGCGATGATTTTGGAGACATTCTGGCGTCCTACGGTCCAGGGGTTGATGGGGTCTTTGCCAGAGAGAAGGTTGAAAATGCCCGGGAAGTTCTGTGTGTCTGAGCAGTGGTCGAAGATGTTATAGCCCAGAGTCACGTTGGGCAGGAGGCTGCTGGAGTTGTTGATCTCTTCGATGGAGAATCTCATCAGCTGCAACCGCCGGTAACTCGACACATAAAATGCCTTACTGGAAAGAGTACAAAGCAAAGATAGAGAATAACTGACTTATACATAACACTGCCAGATATTATAGTGTTGCATTTTGTTTACAGGTGTCTTTCTGGGTATTCACAGACACCAAAAAACATCTTTGACTCATAACCTTTAGAAAAAAAAAAGTTGTCTAGTGCAGCAAATAGTGTCTTGTTGCTACATCGGGTTGTTTCTTTCTCAGATTTAGCTTTCTTTGCTTTCAGGAAGCTGTAAAAAAGGTAAAAGTTTGTTTGTGTCTAGGGCCAGAAAGTCTTCAAAACCACAAATTGAATTACATAACGGTGCTAGTAGTAATGTAGAAAGAGTATTTAAATATAGTGCGGTTACACACATTACAAGTGTGATTGATTCAGAAAAGGTTCACAATGACATTTATATTTGGATCACAAAATGTTCAGAGGTTAAACACAATATACAGATGAAATGGCACTCTAGTATCACCAGATCTCAATTGGGGCTATTCCAGGTCTAAATGAGGTCCTATAAGAATACAGCTTTACCACTGTAGTGTGTAATTCAGAAATGCCTCAAAGAATAAAAATAAAAATAAGTAAATAAATGCACACGCACAAAAAGTAAGAGCTAGACAATGGTGGCTCCTGTTATCATTATCTTACCAACTTTAATTGTCACAGAAATAGTAATAGTAATTGCAAGTGCAAATACATCATTTATTTGTATTGCAAAAACAGCTATGTCCTTGCTTTTTCACTCACCTAGAGCATTGCAGGGCTGCTGGTGTGGGGTTTTTTAGTGACTGATCGTCCTGATGGATGTTAAAAAGTCCTCCAATCACAGCGTCTCCTTCTTTGTAGAATTCAGATGCCCCAACGTTGCCTCCTCCAAATAAAACAACCTCAACAAGACACAAGAGCATGAAATACCGCTCCATTTTAACTTATTTGCAGGGTGTACATAGTAGAAATGTTCAAAATGGTATGGTCAGATCCTTTTCATGGGTCTCAAAGCGTGGTTGAAAATAGCCACAGGTAAATTTACATAAAATTATGCAAAACTTCATGACACACATGTCGCACGCTATCCCTCGTTTGGTTACATTTGCATCAAAGTTATTCTGGACCTGAAATGTATTAGCTTGGCATTTATTTCCCTTATATCAAGTTATATACATTTTTAAACGAATCCTTTAATCCTTTAAACAATTGCCTGTAATGTAAAAGAACTACGTTTAAGAACATACATTTTGGTGGCTGTGTCAGACATTCACCCCCTTTTTTTAAGCTGTTAGAAAGACACTCCATCTGCTCAGCTCTGTCTCTAGAAGAGTTAGTTACTGGTAATAATGGGCTAATATGACACAACTGCCTTTTACCGAGCAATAATAAACATGTCAAACTAATTATAAAATGTCACTTTTTACTAAATACCGTGTGTCGTGTACAAGTTCTAAACAGTAGAGGGCAGTCGGGGAAAACAAACGCTCCAGGGCAGCGTTCACCTGAATGCAATTCTTCTGTTCAACACTAGATGGAGATATAGAGACAAGGAGTGCAATATTGTATACAAGTCGTGAGTGGAGTGAATAAAGCTGGCAGCTTTAAACTCTACGTTTTTATACTCTGCTTTTAGTTACTATACTTTACAATATATAACTATACTACATTATACAAATAGGTATGACAATTATAAAATACCAATAAAATACCATGACACCAAGACAAAACAAGACAAGACCAAGAAACGTGACTTTAAAATAGGTAATTAAAATGTATTAAAAGACTTAAAAACAAGCTAGTATACTTTAAAATAATGTATTACTTAAAAGCAGGCTTTGAATCAAATTCTAAAATTCATTCATTCATTTTCTACCGCTTATTCCCGTTAGGGGTCACGGGTGACTGGAGCCTATCCCAGTGACTTTGGGCCTTAGGCGGGGTACACCCTGGACAGTGGCCAACTCGTCGCAGGGCTAACACAGAGAGACAGACAAGCACAGACAACCATTCACTCTCACATTCATTCACTAGGGACAATTTAGAGTTGTCAATTAACCTACACAGTCATGTCTTTGGACGGTGGGAGGAAGCCGGAGAATCCGGAGAGAACCCACGGTAACACGGGGAGGACATGCAGACTCCACCCAGAGAGATCGTGTGATGTTAGGGTGGTTCGGAATTCGAAACCACGATGTTGGGGTGGTCTGGGATTCGAACCCACGATCTCCTTATTGAGAGGCAGAAGCTCTAGCCGCTCTGCCACCGTGCACCCCCAAATTCTAAAATTACCCTGTTTATTAAAAATACAATTAAAGTTTAAATTAAAGCCTTAAACCTTGCAGCCTCTGGGAAAAGGAGAACACAAAGATCTTGGAATCTCGGAAGTTAAGCAGAAGTACTTGGACAGGAAACCGTTGGGAAAACATAGGTGCCACTGTGGAGTGCAAACTGTTGTTGTGTCCTTGGGCAAGACACTTCACCCAACTTGCCTCCAGTGTTCAAATATACACTGGTGGGGTGAATGAGAGTGTGTTTTGAGAGTGAATGCGGTCAAAAGGGACGCAGATTCACAGCATGGATACGCTGTGGATTGATCAGTTCTCAGTGTAACAGAAAGAAGAGGATGCACCTGATATCCACAATTTCTACAATAGTAATCACCACACTTCATTTTCAGTCAAACCTGAAAGAATAAGTTCTTTGGAGGAAATGTGTGAAATATCATATGTTTACTTTAACTGTCACAAAACCACAGATGGTCATGGTAATTGTTACATTTTTATGACGTTGAGAAAGTTCCCAAATAAGTGGCTGTAGTAAGGGTAAATGATTTAAATTGAACTTAGAACTATGATTTTTGGTGCACATCATATTTAAGGGTAATGTTTTAAGGATGCTAAATATGTTGGCAATTTAAAAAAAAATCCTTAGAACATCCAAAAGCCTCATGCATAAAGAACAAGTCTGACCAACATCCATTATCCTCTACCTGTAATTGAGACAAGTCCTAAGAACATCCGAGGTCCTCTAGCTGCATGAGAAATAAGTCTGACAAACATCTAAAGTCCTCTATGGTTTCAGAAACAGCTCATAGAAACAATCGGTGAGTTGAAGCCCCTCTGACAGCTCCCATGATTAATGAGGTAATTAAGCACGATTACCTCTGTGATTCGCCTCTGTGAGCTAAAGAAGTGTTGACACCAAAAACACAGGCATTTCTTCGACTAAACACATTCAAAGTCAGCCATAAGTGGTGACAGGAATGACTCCTTGAACAAAACAAAATGAAGTCAAGTGAATAGAAAGAAAAGTGTAATAAAGAACAAAAGCTGCAAACCCCCATTCATTGAAACCTTGTGCCAAATACAAATACATTCAGTTATTTAACAATTGAAACAGAAATGAACGGTGTGTGTGTCTCGATCAATATAGAAAATAAAACAATGCTCTAATGAAGACTGGGTTGTCCATAATACATTTAGCATTTTTGGAAAAATGTCCTGTGTTGTCAGCAAACAAAATATATTGGCCAAAACAATATATAAAGAATCCTGCATATCAAATACAGAGTGAATTTGTTGCTGTGACTCAATCCCATGCTAAACTGAAAAAGTGTAAAAATGGGACATCTTTGTTTAAGGGGCACTGTGCAGCTTTTCTAGTGGATGTTTGCCCCCTGTTTGTCTCCATGGCTAGCTTTGTCAGGGACCTGGGCAAGATGACTAATGAAGGCGTTTGGTCTGTTAAAGGCTACAGAGGAAAAACATATAAATCCATTATTTATTTGTCACAAAAATACAATATAGTATCCTTACATTATCCCATTAAATGCCCATAATATTTAATAATATATTGCACCAAGATATGCTAAGAAATTCAAACAATCAAACAGCTTTAAATTATACAGCTCTTTTAGGCCTCCTAGTGGTTTGTGTGGCCCTGTACATTTGCACACTCTGCTTATGTCAAGAAACGTCAGTGCTCCAAAGAGATGATATAGTTTGCAAGGAATGTTCCACAGTTATGTATTAAAGTTTTCTATCTTAAAGCAATAAGCTTGAGCTTTGATACACCACAGCAGTAAAATGTAACGGAACATGTATGTTGCTCAAACAAAGAAAAAAATTGATGTTGATGATGATGATCTTCATGGAATCAAGAATTGCATTGTGCACTTTGAGGTTATTAAAAGGCTTAGGGACTGTATAGGCGATAGCTCGAGTAGTGATATCCACCCCGGGGTGTCGGTCAGGACACAGGAAACAGGATGCAGTTGATTTTATGGTCACTTTAATGAAGCTCAGGCAGCAGCATAGGTACATCCGTATAACAGGTGAGGGAGTACAGGTATGGGTATAGGAGTGTGTGGTCTATAAAAGGATAAAAGTAACAAATTAAGCCTGGTGTAATGATTAAGCAAACAAAGGTACTATTTATATAATAATCATAGAATAACTAACTAAAATATACAGGCTTAAAAGAGGTGAATCTAGGAACATCATAAACACATAATAAAATACACAGCACGACACATCTCCGACAACAGACTTAGCATGTAAGCTAGCGCACCAATTAAGGGCATAACTACACAAATATTAAGATTAGGAGCTTGAACAACGAATCTAAACATTCGTAACACAACAACATAAGACAAATGTCCAGGCATTCGTGATGAACTAAAACTTACTTTCAGTCAATAACGCACAACTTGAGCTGCTAATAACGTGGTTGCACGCCAGAGCCTCGTGTCGAACTAATAAAACTGCAGCGTGCTCGGCAAGGGTGCGTTCACTGGGCAGCACCACTAGTGGGCGCCCTACACAGATCTACTGCCTTTCCAACAATGCCGCCCCCCAATTTGGGTGGCAAATTGGAACCGGAAAGGCAGGCTAATCAAGAGGGGTTAGTCCGTCATCGTCCTTTACTTCCGGAAGGAAAATAAGTCTTACTATGGGCCGAACGTAGGTCCTGCCGTCGACCTTCACCTCCGCTGTTCTGATGAGGCCATCTGGTCCAGGCATAACCTTGACCACACGTCCAATTTTCCATTGACCACGAGGAATCTGAGGATCTGCAAGTAGAACTACAACACCTTCCTTGATGTTGTCCACAGGGGTTCTCCATTTGCTTCTGGTCTGGAGGTTAGGTAGGTAGTTCCGGATAAATGCAGACCAGAAATGATCTGCTAGAACTTGTGAGTGTCTCCAACTTCGTCGCCCCAGCATTTCACTTTCAGGGTAGACTACTTGCGGTAAGGAACTATCAGGCCGCCCCATAAGGAGGTAGTTAGGAGTCACAGGGTCCACGTCGGATATGTCAGCTGAAACATAGCCGAGCGGCTTTGCATTCAGAATACCCTCGACCTCAACCAGGACGGTTCTGAGTACCTCTTCTTTAACACTCTGTGACGCCAGGGTGGTGTACAAGGCAGTCTTGATGGAGCGTATCTCTCTTTCCCATGCGCCTCCGAAGTGTGGCGCCGCGGGGGGGTTGAATCTGAAACTGACTTGCTGCTTGGCTAGTAGTTCTTGGAGGGCAGGAGACATTTGCATGAAGGCTTCTCTAAGTTCTCGCTCTCCCCCTCTAAAGTTAGTTCCCTGATCGGAGTACACTTCCACGGGTTTACCTCGTCGGGCAATGAATCTCCTGAAGGCCATCAGAAAGGAGTCTGTATCGATCGAAGACAGGAGGTCTATATGGACAGCCCTTGTTGTGAGGCACTTAAACAAAATACCCCAACGTTTCTCTTGGCGGCGTCCCAGCTTGACGAGGAAAGGCCCAAAACAATCCATGCCGGTGGAATAAAAGGCGGGCTTAAATAGCCGAAGTCGAGCAACAGGGAGGTCAGCCATTTGTTGGGAAGCAGTTTTCGCTCTCCATCTCCTACAATCACGGCAGCCATGTTGATGGCGTCTCACTGCCTCTCGCCCTCGCAGGATCCACACTGAACGGCGAAGCTCTGCAAATACTCTCTCAGGCCCTGGGTGACAGAGGCGGGCATCAAAGTCTTTGATGAGCAGCTTGGTGTAGGGATGGCTAGGGTCAAGGACGATAGGATGAGCCACAACTGTTCCAATATTCTCTATTTGACGCAGTCTGCCTCCTACCCGGATCAGGTTGAACTCTTTGTCATACTGTGGAGCAAGACATCAAATCAAATCAAAATCAAATCAATTTATTTTTGTAATGCCCAAAATCACAACAACAGTTGCCTCGATGGGCCACAGGTAAAAGCAGTTCAGATAACTGTCCCAGAATGCCCCTGTCCTTTGACCCTCCTTCGCGGCGAGGAAAAACTACAAAAAACCCCATGGGAAAAAGTAGAAACCTCGGGGAGAACCACAGTGAAGGAGAGATCCTACTCCCACGGACGGACAGGCTGCAGATGAACTTGGACTGACGCATCCACTTGGACTGTGGAGCCAGAACCACTCAAGAGGGAGGTGGCTTTAAAGAGTTCCTCCAGGCGGACGAGGAGCAGTCCACCAGTGTAGAGAGATCCTCCAGCAGGAGATGAGGAACAGTTCATCTAAAGTAGAAGGAGTTCGTCCAGGCAGACGAGGTGTGGCTAATCCAGCTGTCCAGGCGGGTGACGCATAGATCGTCCAGACAGGTGGGGGTGGGGGGGTCGTCACTGGAGCAGCCGCCGCAGTGTCTGAAACAGTCTCCACTCCCGAGAAAGAGAAACATGTGAACAGCAATGAACAGACTACAGTTGAAGTAATATTAAATATTGTTGATAGATAAAGTAGGAAGAACCAGAGGATAGTGTTCAAGCTGCCATACTTCCCCCAGCAGAATTGCTCCAAGGGCAGCGTAGCTAAAACTGTAGGTTTTTATTTCTGTTCCTAACTGGCCTGACCATAAGCTATTTCAAAGACGGAACGTTTTTGAGCCTGGTCTTAAATGTAGAGACCATGGCCGACCTCTTTTTACATGAACAGGGAGCTGGTTCCATAACATAGGAGCTTGGTAGCTAAATGCTCGACCTCCTACTGTGCTTTTAGAGACTCTGGGGACTAACAATAGTCCAGCATTTTGAGAACGAAGAGCTCTGTTTGGATGAGTACGCCACTATTGCATCTTTGAGGTAGGATGGGGCCATATTGTTTAAAGCTTTATAAGTCAGGAGGAGGATTTTAAATTTGATTCTAAACTCAACAGGAAGCCAGTGAAGAGACTCCAACACTGGTGAAATATGATCTCTTTTTCTAGTACCTGTTAATAATCTTGCTGCTGCATTTTGAACCAGTTGAGAGTTTCTTATAGAGCTTTTAGGACACGCTGTAAGCAGAGCGTTACAATAGTCTAATCTGGATGTGACAAATGCATGGATGAGTTTTTCGGCATCATCTCTGGGCAGGATTTTTCTAATTTTTGTTATGTTACGCCAATGAAAGTAGGCTGTTTTACAGGCTTGATTTATATGTGCTTTGAACGAGAGATCTTGGTCAAATAGGACCCCAAGGTTTCTTACAGTAGAGCTGGGGGCTACAGTGATATTGTCCAGAGAAACTATCTGGTCAGATAAGGAGTCTCGCAGGTGCTTAGGGCCCAGCAGAATGACCTTGGTTTTTTCAGGGTTAAGGAGCAGATAATTAAGAGTCATCCAAGTTTTTATGTCTTTCACGCAGGCACCTAAGTCTGTCTACTTGATCGTCTGATCAGGTTTCATTGATAGATACAGCTGAGTGTCATCTGCATAGCAGTGGAAGTTAATGCCATGCTTTCTGATGATCATACCTAAGGGCAGCATATAAAGAGGTGAACAGAACTGGACCGAGTACTGAACCCTGCGGCACACCGTAGGTTACTTTAGAACATGGGGAAGATCTCTGGTTTACATTAACAAACTGGTACCTATCAGATAGATAGGATTTAAACCAGCTAAGGGCGGTTCCACTGACACCTACATCACATTCTAACCTCTGCAGTAGAATGTTGTGGTCGAGGGTGTCAATCGCTGCGCGGAGGTCCAACAGAACCAGAATTGAGACCTGTCCATCATCAGCAGCTAATAACAGATCATTTGTGACTTTAACTAGTGCAGTTTCAGTGCTGTGGTATGCGGAACCCTGACTGAAAAACTTCAAATAAATTATTGTCCTGCAGGTGGCGACAAAGCTGTTTAATCACAATTCTTTCAAGGATTTTAGAGACAAAGGGCAGATTAGAAATAGGTCTATAGTTTGCCAGTATGTCGGGGTCTAGATTAGGCTTTTTCAAAAGTGGTTTAACCACTGCATATTTGAAGGACTGAGGACATAACAGCTTTCTAGTGAAGTATTTATTATATTAAGAATGGGATTTATAATTAGGGAAGAATTTCTTTGAGAGTCTACTTGGGATTGGGTCTAAAATACAAGTTGATGTTTTGGAGGACATAATGACTGAAGTTATCTCTGCCTGATCAACAGCAGTGAACCTATCTAGTATTACTGAAGGATTTGTATGGGACACTAGCTTTGCAGTCTGGGCTTGCTCAGTACTGATAGTGGGAGTCATTTCATTTAGTTTATCTCTAATAGTTGTGATTTTGCTGTTAAAGAATAGAAGGAAGTCATTGCAGCTTAGAGTAACTGGTATTGAGGGTTCTACTGCGCTGTAACAGTTTGTCAGCCTGGCTACAGTGCTGAAGAGAAATCTAGAGTTATTTTTATTTACTTCTATTAAATTTGAATAATATCTGGTTTGAGCCTTACGCAGAGCCTGCTTATAAGACAGAAGGCAAGTTTTCCATTCTTTCAGGGATTCTTCTGTGTGGGAGCGGAGTAAGGATCTCTCTAGTTTTCTTACCCTTTGTTTGTGAGAACGTAGTTCTTCATTGTACCAGGGGGAGGCTCGTTTTGGCCTGATTACTTTCTGTTTAAGTGGAGCTGCAACATCAAGAGCAGATTTTAGAGAGTTGACCATTGAGTCAACAGAGATATCAATAGCACTGGGACTGGCGCTGTTAACGACAGGATCACATGACATAATATTAAATATTGGTTCTATTATTTCTCTGAACTTTAAAATAGATTTTTCAGATATTGTCCTTTTCATTATAGTTTTAGTCTGAGGAGCTGGATAGTCCTTAAGAATAAACTGAAAGGTAATTAGGAAGTGATCTGACATTATTGGGTTTTGGGGGAAGACATTAAGGTCACTAACCTCTATTCCATAAGTTAGAACCAGGTCCAGAGTGTGCTGGTGACTGTGGGTTGGTTCATTTACATTTTGAGTGAAACCAATGCTGTCTAATAAAGCGCTAAAGGCATTACTGAGGCAATTATTTTCATTCACATGAATGTTGAAATCCCCAACCAAAACGATATTTTCCCAGTCTAATACTAAATTTGATAGGAAGTCAAAGAATTCTGTTAAGAACAATGAATAAGGACCAGGAGGTCGATAGATTATTATGAACAGAACAGCTTTTTTGGTTCCGCCAGTTTGGGCAGGTGATTGATAGGATAAGGCTTTCAAATGAGGAAGACTCATTATTAATTTTGTTAATTTTAGGACTCAGGAGTAAACTAGAATGTGAAATTACTGCCACCCCACCTCCCCGGCCTGAGCTCCTGGAAGCTTGAAATTTAACATGACTCTGTGGGGTGGCCTCATTTAATCTGACATAATCATCTTGTTGAAGCCAAGTTTCAGTTAAAGCTAAAAGATCAATATTATAATCGTTAATTAATTCATTAACTAAAAGTGATTTGGAGGAAATTGACCTAATGTTTAGCAATCCACATTTTACATGCTTATTTATTAGTTTATTTGTATCATGTGTAGGGATTATTTGTATTAAGTTATTTGGTCTGACACCTAAATTATCTGTATTTGGATCTGACTTATTGGCGTTATTTACACGAGGGACACGCACAGTCTCTATTTGCTTTGACTCTGAACACTTGATCTGTGACAGCGCGGGCGAGAGCTTAGCGACAGAGAAGAGACTCTGCACCCGGGACTCATATTTAGAGCGACTGTTTGGTGAGATTGTCTTACCACTCTTGAGCAAGTGATAGTCAATGGGAAAACTCTCTCTTTGTATTGACTGGAAGATATGTTGCTCAGCCGTTTTGTAGATCTCAGCAGTAGGAATGGCAGACAGGGAAGGGTCTTGCTGCACTGCCGCCCCGTGAAGCTCCTTGACCTTGTTCTCGATCAACTCTAGCCAGGAAGTAGCTTCAGGCTGGGCTGAGGAGGCTGTATCTAAGTTGGTAACAGCCATGCCACAGATAGCAGATCGTTTCATCTCCGTCATCTCCGGGGACGACTCTAAAGCTGTGAGGGAAGGATTTGAAGGCCACTTATCTGCAGGAAGGAGGAGAAATTCTGGACCTTGGCTCCAGCGGTTGGGCACTACTAACTCTGCAAGTGTCCTCCCTCTAGTCAGGTCGTCAGCAAGATTATTGGAGGAGTCCACGTATCTCCAAGTGCTCTGCCCTGTAAGGTCTTGGATCTCCGCTATTCTTGTCCCGACGAAAACCTTGAAGTGACAGGAAGTGGAGTGAAGCCATGTTAGGACCGTGGTGGAGTCGGACCACAGCGTGTAACACTTGATCGTGAGGGTTAACTCGTTCTGTAGGAGCTTGAGCAGCTGTGCTCCTGTGAGGGCTGCACACAGTTCTAGCCTTGGAACAGAGAGCTGTTTTTTAGGAGCGACACGTGATCTGCCAATAAGGAAGGACAAGTGCACGTTACCTAGGTGATCTTCCGAGCGAAGGTAAGCCACAGATCCGTATCGTGCTCTGATGCGTCGCCAAAAAATGTGCGTCCGTGTCACGTTAGCTCTGTCCATACTTGGTGCAGTATAGCATCTCGGAACAACAATCTCTGACAGTAGCTCCAACTCCTTCTCCCAAGCTAGCCACTGCTGCAACAGGTCTTCAGGGAGCTGGGTGTCGTCCCAGTCTCTGTGCTTAGCCCACAGTTGTTGAACGATGATCTTTGCTCTGGTAGTGAACGGCAAGATGTACCCCAAAGGATCGTACTGACTTGCTAAATTGCGATATATGTTTCGCATGGTTGGATTGCCATAAGTGATGGCCCGATGTTTGAAGCCAAGTGTGTCCACATCGCAGTGCCAACTCAGCCCAAGGGTGGATTCATGCGCTTCTGCCTTGTCGTGTGACAACCAGAGGTCTAATTTGTCAGAACGTGCGTCAGGTGGTAGGTGGCTGATCACTTCTGGCTTATTGCTTGCCCACTGGCGTATGTCAAATCCTCCCAGGGCCAGGAGAGCTCGAAGTTTGTCGACCAGCTGCTGCGCCTCCTCCACAGATGTAACACTCTGCAGGCAGTTGTCTACATAGAAACACCGCTCTACTGTGAATCTCACATCTTCTTCAGGTTGACTATGTTGGAGCACATGCTGCTGGAGGGCAAAGGACGCGCAGCAAGGACTACAAGTGGTCCCAAAGGGGAGGACCTGCCACTCATAAATGTCTGGAGGCTCATCTCTGTCTCTGCGCCAAACGAATCTCATGAGGGGTTTGTCCTCAGGTAACAGACACACCTGATGGAACATTCCTTTGATGTCCCCGCTAATAGCGATACTATGTTCTCTGAAGCGCAGGAGCACGCCAACCAGAGATGGGCTCAAGGTAGGTCCAGGTAGCAACCACTCATTCAGGTTGAGCCCCTTGTAGTAGAACGAGCAATTAAACACAATTCTGTCTTTACCATTGTGCTGGACCATGTGATGAGGTATGAACCAGCTCTCACAGCTCTCATCTTGCTCCTCTGGTCTGAGTTTGGCTACCACACCCGCGGTCTCAAGCTTCTCCATTTCTGTGCTGTAAGCGGCCGCCTTGTCGGGGTCTCGTGCCAGGCGCCTCTCCATATTCTTGAGGCTTGGCAGCACCGCTTCCTTGGTGGCCTGGAAAAGAGGTGAATCTTTCTTTCTCAAAAGGGGTGTGGCATACCTTAGTGTCCCATTCACCTCCACCCTCATGGTCTTGGCCTGGAGTAGGTTCAATGCCTCGGTGTCCTCTCGGGATCTAGTCACCTCTTTCTCATTTTTAAAGGGTAGAATGTCAACCTGCCACAACTTTTCGACATTCCTCCTTAGTTCAATAGCTTCTGCGCTGAGTGATGTGAAGAGGCACTGCTGAGGTGGTAACTGTGACTCCAGAGTTTTTGCTGGCCCTTGCAATGTCCATCCTAGGCGGGTATGGATAGCAGCTGGACCTCCTGGAGGGCCAAGGCGTACCCGCTCTATAGGGCAGAGAAGGTGTGGGTGGTCTGCACCAATTAGCAGCAATGGTGAGACACAACTGAAGGCTTGAATAGGTAGGTTGGCCAGATGCCGGTATTTCTTCTTTAGGGTGGCGACGGGATAGGAATGCTCTGCTAGTCCAAGGCGCTGAGCTGTGAAGGCATTTGTGATCTTATAGGATTTCTTTGGCTGATGTGTGGAAGAGATCTCGAATGAAACCGAAGCACCGTGCAGGACTTGAATGTCCTGTCTTATAGTTCTGAGGGATATGTCCTCTGGCGTACCTATCACCTCCAGTTGTTGAGCTGCAGCAGTCAGTAGCATTGTACGGTCCGATCCATCATCTAAGACAGCGTACGTGTCCAATGTCTTGTCCCCGTGTCGCAGGATCACTCTGATTACTTTGAGGAGGACACGGGCAGGGTCAGAAGGCTTGTCCAAAAACAGCGTTTCAGTAGCTGAGCTGACTAGGCATGTGCCTTCCTTTGGTTCTCTGCTGTTGACCTCATGGAGTATGAGTAAGTGTTTACCTTGGCATTTACTGCAGGGCTTCTTTAAGTTGCACTGTGCTGCCTGGTGTGATCTCCCACAGCGCCAGCAGCGTTTATTAGTTTTGATCCAGTCAATCATTTGAGCCTTGTCGAAGCACTTAAAGGTGGCACACTGGCTCAAAAAGTGGTCTTCAGTGTCACAGTAGGGACAATAGGCTTTAGATGTGTTCTTACTTTTCTTGTTTGCTTGTAAACTGCTGCCAATGTCAGATTTAGGAGGGGTATCTTCTGCACCATGCAGTATAGTGGCAGAGCGAGGAAATGGCTTTGAATCACGACGGCGGTCTGGCTTTGTAGGAGCTCTCTCCTTCTGTCCATAATTCCCCTTTTGTCCATCACTTGTTTGGCACCACGTCTCTACCTGCAGCCACTCAGAAAACTCAATGAGATCATAAACTGCATTGGAGCGGCGGCACATGTGTCTGCGGAACTCTGACCTCATCTCAGTGGGGAGTTTACTGAGGAGACGTGACACGTGGGACCCGCACCTGAGCTCTATCTCTCCCTCAGGACCCAAGGTCTGCAACATGCCCACCAGTGCTCTGATTTGTAGTGCAAACCTCTCGAACCCTTCTGTGTCCCCTCTTCTGATTTCTGGGCAGTCCATGACATTAGCTATTTTCTGAAGGGCTAAGTGGTGAGGCTGGCCAAACTTCTCTGTCAGGGCTGCTATGGTGTCTGTATACGGAGTAGGAGAGTTGAGGTAGGTGTCGGCTATGAGACGAGCCTCTTCTAGCTTTAAATGGTCCATCAGGATTTGAAACTTGAACAACTCTGTACTATCTTCTGGAAGGAGGTTATTCAGAGCTATTTTTAGGCGTGCAAATTCACCTGGATCTCTTTTGGTTAAGTCAGGGATGGAGGGAGTAGGCCCTTTATATGTTCTCTCTTGTGTCCGAAATGACTGCTCAGGCTGCATAAGTGGAACTTGACGTGGGTATCTGAATGGCTCACGGTATCTGGCAGTAGTCTCTGGCCTAAACAGAGGTGAACTGGCGCCCCCCTGTGGTGACAAATATCTTTGTGCGCTGTAGTCATATGAGGGGTGCACTCTTGACTGTGGCTGCGGAAGGCCATAATATTCTCTGGAAATATTCTCTTTGGGTGGAGGAGGTGGATGTGAGGGTACAGAGGAATGCTCTCTTAAAAGTCTCAGTTCAGCCATCAGATTATCCAGTCTGCTAATCATAGACGCCTGTCTGTCAGTGGGCTCTACAGGAGGATTAACAGTGGGCAGCCTTTGATTACCTTGACTGTAGTCATAACGTGGAGCAGCATCACGTTGAGGCAATCGTCTTCTTGGTGCAATAGGAGGAGGAAGATCTACTAACTGACTGGGCATTGCAACAGGAGGTTGATACAGGTTCAAGCGTGATAACTGAGGAGTAGGGGTGGTCTCCCTGGGTCTTTGGTAGGTGGAGGGGTAAGGTAAACCGCCGGTGGCTGCTGCATGCTGCTCTGGCTCCATATCCTCGAGCATGGAGGATGTCCACTGATCTACTGTGTACTGCCACTTATCTTGACTCACAGGACTTGAGGCTCGTGATGATACAGGCGAGTAGCAGTCTTCTTCTGGAGCTGACACAGGCCACTTTGTGGTTTCTTTTCTAGACTGCACTGTACTAGTGCGCCGAGATCTGTTATAACTCACATCATAGTCATCGAGGTAGGAAGGGGGTGGGGCACTCCGCTTGGGACGTGTAGATTCACTGGCTCTTACAGTAGGCTGCATCCTGAGGTCCAAGGCAGATACCAGATCCGGCTCGAAGGACCAATATTAAAAGGCTTAGGGACTGTATAGGCGATAGCTCGAGTAGTGATATCTACCCCGGGGTGTCGGTCAGGACACAGGAAACAGGATGCAGTTGATTTTATGGTCACTTTAATGAAGCTCAGGCAGCAGCATAGGTACATCCGTATAACAGGTGAGGGAGTACAGGTATGGGTATAGGAGTGTGTGGTCTATAAAAGGATAAAAGTAACAAATTAAGCCTGGTGTAATGATTAAGCAAACAAAGGTACTATTTATATAATAATCATAGAATAACTAACTAAAATATACAGGCTTAAAAGAGGTGAATCTAGGAACATCATAAACACATAATAAAATACACAGCACGACACATCTCCGACAACAGACTTAGCATGTAAGCTAGCGCACCAATTAAGGGCATAAGCGGCATAACTACACAAATATTAAGATTAGGAGCTTGAACAACGAATCTAAACATTCGTAACACAACAACATAAGACAAATGTCCAGGCATTCGTGATGAACTAAAACTTACTTTCAGTCAATAACGCACAACTTGAGCTGCTAATAGCATTGGTTTGCACGCCAGAGCCTCGTGTCGAACTAATAAAACTGCAGCGTGCTCGGCAAGGGTGCGTTCACTGGGCAGCACCACTAGTGGGCGCCCTACACAAATCTACTGCCTTTCCAACAGAGGTGTTATCGCTTGTTTGAGTAAAACGCTGTATGTTGTAAATGTGGAAGGTCCAAACCCACACGTGCTCCTGACAGCACATGCTCAGTGAAGTAGGAGTCTGACCATAGAACTATAATAAAACCTGGAAGATGAATCCAAGATGGCCGTCCTGTTTATCCCTATGGAGAGTGCTCATTGGCGCATGACCCCAAAAAAGTTTCTTACTTCCGCATTTACTTCCTGATACGGCGGCTGACATCTTTGTTTTACTTCCTGAAACGATGGCTGCCATCTTTGTTTTACTTCCTGAAACGGAGGCTGCCATCTTTGTTTTAGAAGCGCCATGTGACGACAATCCCCCACTTCATATAAAAACGGTAATTTCGGTGATTTTAGAAACGGTAGAAAAGAACATTTCCTTCTATTTTATTTAAATACCGATAATAATTCAGTACTGTCTGCAATTATAATGAGCAATTTTAGAAAAAGGCTGGTTCCAAGAGGCTGCAGTACCTCGCACGGCCACAAATCAATCTGGGACCACAGACAGAGGGGGCGTACCTTATCCAGTTCATTTAATACATCCATGAGTCTGACGAGGGGCACTTCCTTAAAGTTTGATGCGCCTCAGCACAGGAAGTGTCGGAGTGACCGCTGTGCTCACTTCCTGTCACGTAACAAACAAAACACCAGCACGCCCTGACCATGGTATGGCTCAGAGGACACGTACAGTGCTCCCACAGCTCACCTCTGTGTTATGGGATCCTGGTGGTGTGTGACTGGCTGTTGATGAGCAGTTTATTCCAACAGGTGTTACAGAGAGAATGAATGATCGTGAATTGACTCTTGGATAAAATGTATTGAGTACTGAACATTAGGGATGTAACGATACTGGTGATATCGTGATGGTAAAATTGTCACGATATTGTCAGGTGTTACGATATGAAAAACAGCATGTCTATGTGAAAAAAAATACAATGCTTTAGCCATCAGATTAAAGCATTATTATTAATAAGAAATAACAAAGTACATCACAGAATACATACCAGTCTTTATAGTTGTTCCTGACATAACTTGAAAATTGCACCTTAGAGTTGCCATCATTTCTATTATTGTGGTTATTGTGGTCAATAAAGGCCTAATAATTAATGTCAGGAGCATGTTACATTTTCAGTCTTGTTATTATGAACATGGATACATAATTTTGAGCTCTTCTACAATATCGTGAGCTTCTCCATGATATCACAAAACATATTGTGTTGTTAGGTTTGTATCGTGATAATACCGTATCGTGAGATTTGCATATTGTTATATCCCTACTGAACATACAGCACCTAAAGTTATAATATGATAATAAGATAATAAGATAATGAAGGTTTTTTTGGGTCCAATTCAGTTTAATTTAGATTAATTTGATGGGCTTGATGTGATTCAAATAGCACTGGTTTGTGACAGTATCAATACTTGTATGGACCAACATGTAAACAGGAAATAGACAAAGGTGAACTGTGACATAAGAGGACTTTTTTTTTTTTTTAATCAGACTTCCCGAAAACATCATTAACATCTTGGCAAACGAATATGTATTGTTTGTGGTCAACAACAGATGGACATCAAATCTCCTGTTGTGTTAAAAACATACAGAGCGTTATCTAAATAACACTGGGGCGACTGGAATCCCCCTGGAATCCCAAAAAACAAACCTCATAGTAATGTTTAGACCCTTGCTATGTCTGTATCATCACTTTTGGTTTGTTTGTTTGCGCATTCCTGTATTTGACTTGAATGTGTGGATCATAATCCCAAATCTGTTACTGGGATGTTGGAAATACTTTAAATACTTTCTTTTGTTTAAAGGTACATCTCTTTTACGCTGTACCATATATTTCAAATTAATGAACATCGCTAACAATTTCTGTATTGTATTGTGTTTAGATAATGATGAGTTCATGTACTATAATCAGCAGTCCTAATCTCAAGATTTGGATGAAAGTGTTTTGTTGATTACACTTTTTCTTTGAGATTTGGAGCCAATAAAAATGTCATTGTGAAGAGTGAATGTGTGTGTTTACATTGGCAGAATTTGTATTGTTAGTTTTAGATTACCAATTGTTATTCAAATATGATTATTCATTCATTCATTCATTTTCTACCGCTTATTCCCGTTAGGGGTCGCGGGTGACTGGAGCCTATCCCAGTGACTTTGGGCCTTAGGCGGGGTACACCCTGGACAGTGGCCAACTTGTCGCAGGGCTGACACAGAGACAGAGACATGGACAGACAACCATTCACTCTCACATTCATTCACTAGGGACAATTTAGAGTTGTCAATTAACCTACACAGTCATGTCTTTGGACGGTGGGAGGAAGCCGGAGAACCCGGAGAGAACCCACGGTAACACGGGGAGGACATGCAGACTCCACCCAGAGAGATCGTGTGATGTTAGGGTGGTTCAGAATTCGAAACCACGATGTTGGGGTGGTCTGGGATTCGAACCCACGATCTCCTTATTGAGAGGCAGAAGCTCTAGCCGCTCTGCCACCGTGCACCCCTCAAATATGATTAATTAGTGTAAATGATTTGTCCCTTTCATAGCTGTAATCCAATACATTTTGTTGATGAATTATGAGAATTATTTGGGGTGTTTTTCTCATTTTGCCACATCCAGTTGCTGCACAGTATCTTTGTCTGTATGCAGATGTTGTTGTTTTTTCTGAAATAGTCCACAGTGTTTAGAAATTCATCATAATCATCATAATCTATCATATTCCTCAAACATATCATAAAGCACAGTCACTGAAACCAAGTGGACTTGCTCATCCCCAGATCTGACCTGTGACTTTGCCTGCTTTTTACCCCATTGAGATAAGTTTAATGTCATGTTGTGAATCATTCTTAAGAAAGCAGTACCACGTCCTTGCACTCTCCACCAGAAAAAAAGTACCTTTAAGAACATCTGTGGTGGGTTGGGGCTGTCTGGGGGAATTTGCTACCTGTTTTAAAGGAGACCTTTTGTGCAAAATCAACTTTTAGGAGCTTTTAACCCTTTCCCCTGTCATTAAACCACTCAAAGTTGTATTTAGAGTTATTTGTGCATGTTTGACTAATCTTTATTCTCCTTTGGACAAGATGCCGTTGCTCCATCAGTCCAGGCTTCATCGCTCTCTGTGTCACGCCCACTGATATTTACTTACTTTGTTCAGCCATTTAATTTTTTCTTAAATGGTGATGTAGAATTTTTCAGAGTTGCTCAGTTATTTTAGCACAAATTAAACAAAATTTTTCTACTTTCTGTTGTGAACTGCAGCTCTCCAAAAGTGACGTGACGTATAGGACTTGGTGCAAATTAACGCCACAGGTTTTCTTATTTTAAACTTGCTTTTTTAGATCAATTTTGCAATTTAAAATGTCCAAAACATACAACATAATTATCCACGGGTGTTGTGGGTAAGACTATATAACGAACATAAGACTGAACAACAGGTCCGGCAAAAAAATCTGATTTTTGACCGTGTCAGGTTTTGAATCACAAATTATGGACCACAATGCTGCAATAATAAATCATGATAATTAGTGGACTCCAAGCAAAATGGAGGTTGACTCTTGAGGGCATGTTGTATTTTCCCCCAAACAATAGATTGTGAAGCAGATACTTTCCCCTTTCATAAAAACCTCTTATGATTTTAAATGTCACGTTATATTTTTAGACCAACACACTTTTTTATTACTTCTCTTTGAACAACAATCCTATGGGCTCCGCATTGACACAGGACTAAACGGAAACTAATAAATCATGCACATTCACATAAATTGGGCCAGATCCACTTTGTCACTGGTTATTTGGTCCCATAGAGATTAAATCAGAACAGCACTATCGGCTCATGAGTTATGGCTCTCATTATGAACAACAGCCACACTTCAGGTTGTGACACACTTTGGAGGTTTTCCCTGTGGGCCCAGGACGTATATATTTGAGGTTTTTCTTCAATGATTCATCTCTTCCCCTGCAGTTTGTAATATAAACCTGATAACTACCGTATATCACTGTCTTAACCAATAATCATCTCATACAATATTATCATGGTGTACAATTAAAAGCATTTTTCTTATTCACTCTCCTACCTGGATGGAGGGGGGTGTATAGTAAGGATGCTTTTTTTCGATTTCTCAAGCGCATTTAACACAATACAGCCCTGCTTGTGTAGCCGGCGTGCCTGTGCTGACCGACTAGACTAACTGCGTTGTGTTGTGTAGATGAAGGAACTGAGCCACACACAGGGGTTGCCATTCAGGAGCAGATTTACTGTGTGAAACACAATAATATCAGTATACAGCCACTCCAGGTTTCTTACTTCAAACACAAGTCTCCCCTCTGCTTTCCTCATGGCACCTTTGTGTTATTACAATTTTAATAATTACAATGATATTCATATTTTTTAACAGTGTGATCACATAGTGTGCATTTTTAACAAGTAAATCCCTCTAATCATGGCAATTTTATATTTTCTTATGAACAATAAATCATGTACAAAAGGTACATGTTATGAATTACAGTAAATGAACAAAATAAATGACAGTGTGTTGGTGTACAATAAAACCACATACCTGTGTGAAACACAAAAATATCAGTATACAGCCACTCCAGGTCTCTCACTTCAAACACAAGTCTGTAGAAAAATAAAGCACCACAGACACATGTGAGACCACACTTGCTAGTCCAAGCTCACATGCTAATACCAGCTTTTTCCAAAGTGCTGTATTTGTACATAAAACGCTATTTCACACATTTACTACCAACAGGAACAATACTAAAGGCCTTATAAATCACGAACAATGTATGAATATCGTTAACATGAATTCTGTATCAAATATTTTATACTCAAATCACGGGAGCAAAACCTGCAGCTTACCTCCCCTCTGCGTTCATAATGGCACTGAGGGGAACCGAGCCAATCACAATAAATTATTGTCATCTCCAAAATAAAAGCCTCTGACTAAAACAGTCTAAAATATTAACTTATGTACAATCTAATTGTCATTTACAAAGAAAACTGGATTTTTGGTGAAATTGACAACCAGTAAGACCACATGGGCTATACTTGCTCCAGGAGAAGTTGAACAGTATGGCTGTGGAGCCCCACCTGGTGAGCTGGATAACGGACTACCTTACTAACAGGCCACAGTTTGTCCGGAAAGGGGCCTTAACATCTTCCACACTGACCTGCAGCACTGGAGCGCCCCAGGGCACAGTGTTATCACCCCTCCTCTTCACCCTCTATACAACTGACTTTCAATACAATTCTGATACATGTCACATGCAGAAGTTTTGGATGACACTGCAATTGTGGCATGTATAAGGGAAGTGAAGAGGAGTATAGGAACAGTTGAGGACTTTGAGGGCTGGTGTCAGCTGAACAAGCTTCAGCTGAACATCTTAAAGACTAAGGAGATGGTGCTTGATTTTCACTGGGCACCATCATCCCCACGTCCTATCACTATTGACGGAGCAGAGGTGGAGGTGGTCCCCTCTTACAAGTACTTGGGACTTCAGTTGGACAATAAACTCAACTGGACACAAAACATGGACAACCTGTACAAAAAGGGTCAGAATAGGATGTATTTCCTAAGGAGACTGGCCTCTTTTAATGTCTGTTCTGTGCTGTTGAACATGTTCTACCAGACTATTGTGTCCAGTGTTGTTTTTTATGCTGTTGTATGTTGGGGCGGCAACGCAAGGAAAAGGGACACTCGGAGACTAAATCGGCTCATAAGGAAAGCGGGTTCTGTGGTTGGACTGAGCCTGGACTCTGTGGAGAAGGTGGTGGAGCAGAGGACGTTGGCCAGGATTAAAGCGATCCTGTCCAATCAGAGCCACCCCCTGTACTCAGTATTTTTCCATCAGAGGAGCTCTGTGAGTACTAGACTCCTCTCACTGAGCTGCTCCACGGACAGGCTGAGGAACTCTTTTGTGCCTCGTGCCATCAGACTGTACAATGCAGCCACCTCAGGGAGGGGCAGGAGATGACAAGTTGTGCTGTTTTTTTAAGACACAGATTTCAATGCCTTTAACTCCCTATGGACTTAAATTATTTTGTAGCTGTTTAGTGTGGTATGTATTAACTACCACCTTTTAATCTTTTATGTCTACTTGAATGTGTCTTTCATTTTTTATGTATGTATGAATGTGAGCAACGGACAGCAATGCAATTTCCTTCGGGATTAATAAAGTATTTATCTAATCTAATCTAATCTAATCTATTCTGCCATTGTGCATCATAGACAGTGAACTGACTTTTAAAACCACTGTATATCCTTCATTTTGGCAGACGGGGTCTCAGTCCAAAGTCGAAAGAGTTTAAATATCTGAATCATTTTAAAGTTTGGCTGGATACTAATCCAATTTCTACTCCACTAGCTTCTTCTGTTACATTGCTAGTACTTTTATACTCTCTGAAAACATGTCCAATAAGGTAGTTTTGACCAAATGTAGAGGAAAAATGTATGTATGCCTTATCTCAGTACACCTACAGCTGCAACTATTTCTTCAACAATGCATCTGGCCTACAAAAGGAACTGAATTGTCGACATAAATGTAACATGGCAGCTGCGTTTAACACCAACCCTGTCCAGCCTCTCTCATCTGCTGATAAGCGTTGTTGTGTTTTCCCTTTTACACGCGGTTTTCACATTAGAGCTCAGATTACAAGTCCACGGGGTGAGGCTCGGATATGTTCCTATTGGCGCTAATGTTTCTGTACAGTCCGATCTCTCCGGAGCATCTCTGAGCAGCGAGGCCCTCAGATTAATCTTCATCAGTCACAGCGGAGCCTGTACCCATGAACAAGCTCCCAGTGGATTACTGCAACACGCCTGTCCCCCACTTAACACTGGGAAACACAAACAGAATGGAAGCACGCAGTATACTGTATGCGTAGACTTTTAATTTATTCTCAATCTATGAAACTAATCTTCGCTCACTTATTGCAGTTTGTCCAGAGACACCTGTTAAAGAGGACCGTGGTAGACGTTAATGGGGTGTTACTGACTTTAAAGTGCTTCCTGTTTGAAAGTAAAGGTCAAGGGTCATGACTTAATGGCTCAGGTCACATATAAACAATGATCAACAGCCCTACATTCGCTGATTTAACATTTAACTCATAACGGCAGCATTTATAAACCATCAGACGGCAGAAAATGATTGCGTTCAAACAAAGAGATGCTTTCCAGCCAGACTTGGCCACTGCTCTCTGGTGTGACCCTGGGTTAAAATTTGATGTGTGTTTTCTGTGAGCTTTTGCCTTCGCTGTTATGTGCAAAGCTGTTTAATGGCACTGGTTGGAGCTTTCATGAGCTGTGTCAGTATTACTATTGACATTTCCAAAAACTGCTTCAAAAGAATACCATCGTCAAGAGCCAGCTACTCTCACTCTTTGTATGTTTCTGTTGAACAAATTGCTATTCTAACCTTGCTCTTTTCTGTGCGGTTTTCTATTTTCTGTGTTTTATGTGGCCTTCAGCAAACAAGGTTCCATCAAAAAAAGTGGCAACCATTAAATCCTGGGGCATGGCACATTGGGTCGTTTAGATTTAGAACATTTCCAAATGATTAAATAAGTATGATAAAACAAAAATATGTCAAGTGGTTAGCACTCCTGCTTCTTGCAAGAGATTAGGGCCTTTCTGTGTGGAGTTTGCATGTTCTCCCAGTGTCTGTGTAGGATTTGTATGGATAAAAAAACAAAAACATATAGAATAGGTTCCCTTCTGAGGCCAGAATACCCCTGAAAATGAGATTCCAAATATTAGTGCTACGAAGGTAAAATAAAGAATAATATAAAAAAAAAGAGAAAGATTATTTTGAAATAAAAAAGTCCTTTTTTATTTTCACTGATGTTAAATAGCATTCAAGACGCATGGTAAATTTATAAATAAAACAACTCAACACACTCATAGTTTACCCATATTGTAAAGTGATTAATAGTTTTCATTATTTCTCAAAATGGTGGACTTTTAGACTTCATCTTCTTCGACAACCAGGGAAAAATCTATTTACAAGATAAGCTACACAAATAACAACAATTTTAAACGGCTTAGTACAGAGGAATACAAATAAAAACATACAAAAGATTAAAGATATAAAATGTTTAACAGAATGTTCTGTACAAATTTACAGTGGGACTGAATGAGAGCATGCAAAAACCATCAACATGCACTTTAAACAACGTGCTACACCACTGTGGGGCAATCACTCTAAAACAGTCTCAGTTTACTCAACAATAAAAACACCAAATGTGTTCTATATGGGCTTACAAGCTGCACCAACTTCCTCCAAAATTACAGATACAGTAGTCATAACATACTTTCAGTACCGTTTCCATTTTCTAAAGTCTCACTTTTTAGTGTGTTTTGAACTTGCGATTTTACGAACCTATTTCTCTCAGTGCCACAGACAACAAGGAACAATGACTATGATAATACACATGCCACCATGTTTTTGTATCCTTTATAATATTGTGCAATCTTTTTAACATCAATATTATTGTTCATCTTTCTCTCCAGTCCTTATGCTTTTTTTCATTACTTCTTTTCAACTCTGTGGATTGTCGCATTAAGCAATTATTGTTAGGCCATAATTGTAATGTATTACTGTATATGGTAATGGGAGGATTGTGAGTTGTGGTTGCAGATCAGAAAGCTGCACCTTAAGCCTATTTACAGTATTTAAAAGTATTTTGTTTTCACCACAACCAGATTTAACATTGCCTACATGACCAATGCACAGTGATATGATGCAGATTTTTGTTTTTTCTGTTGAAAGGTCAACTGTCGTCTTATCTGTCCAAGGAAGAGGCCAGAAGCTACAGTGAGTGTGAATCCAGTGACTACTGCATTGTTAGAAAGTATAGCAAACATTTGGAAAAAAATGTCTCATAAAACATAGGTTGTTGGCAAGATTCTTGGCCTGGAACACTGTCTTTCCATTGTTACTGTGGGTCTCTATTGTTCCAAGTTTATTCTACAACAACTGCTAACACAATATATTTCAAATGTTCAGGCTTTTTACGTAGCTTTGAAAACCTGTGACAACCTAGAAACCTTTATGTGTATAGAGAGAAGTAAATTACTATTCACAGTTTAATGAAAAAAGCTGATTAATACATCATGATTTACTCTGACCTCTAAAGCATTTTAAATTTTAAATGTTTGATTGTTTAAAACGGACATTGCAATAAGCAGCACTATTTATGAGATATTCCATAAGCTGCATTTGATTAATTGACTGAACCTCGTGAACGTGTACATATTTTATGACTCGGATACATTTCAGGACAGACTTATTCTGAATAATTTCTTCATAAGAACTGATTATAAATGACATTTTTTGCTAATAGCAGCATGTGTGTGTGAAGTGAACTCAAACATGACCTAAATAGAAACTATGTCTATATCCAAGCCACACAGCTGGGCCACATCTGTCCATCGTTGATCAGAAATCAATGCTTACTAGACACCACTGACTTCAATAAAGTATCTTTTCCTATCTCAAAATGTACTCAGGGATTCCAAATAATAGTTCTGGGAAATATACACAGATAACACTAAAACAATAGCTGTTGTTTGCGCAACATTTTGAAGTGAAATTTCCACATTGCTATAAAAAGTCACCATAAAATCTGTATTGCACCTACAAGTGATCTTGAATCTAAATAGAAATGTCATTCAACTTGTATTAAAATTTGTTTGTGTGTGACTGTTTACAAGGAGGACAAGATTAGGACTTATTTGTGTTTCAACATTAAACGTTGCAAGTATTAAGCAAAAATATCTGGTCATTCTCATAATTTGAACATTGTAAGATAATTTAAATTCAGAATAGCTTTGTGTTTTTTTCTTGTTTTGGGTCGAATACAGAGTGAAACCCAAGCTCAAAAGTCTATTTCATCTCTAGGTGCTTCTAGTTATGTTTCAGTGCCAAATGTGTCTCTATTGGGCCTGTCAGTTAGTCCTCCTGCTTCTGCTCCTATTGGTTGATTCGGCTCAGGTCACGTGGCGTCCTGTTGCGTTCACTGACACTCTTACTGCGGGCTTTCCTGGCGCTCTCCTGTGCCTGCCGATACTTCTCCAACATGCTCTTGTGCTTCCTCCGCAGTTTGTCATTGCACCACATCCTCTCGCAGTACTCCTCTACGTGAGGCAGGTTGGCCGGACCGATCAGCTGCATGATGTCTTTGAACCAGGTACGTGACTGTCCCATTTGCCCGGTGGAACTGCCCCTGCTGTAGGTGTGGCACGGGGTCCAGGGTCGGTATCCCAGCCCAGAGCGGTCTTTGTAGTCGGGATGGCCGTCTCGCTGCATGAGCTCGTCCACAGAGTCACCGGGCAGCACCTCCAGGTTTAGGCGGGACAGGGTCTGAGTGAAGCCGTGCTCTCGGGACCGACAGATGTACAGGCCCTCGTCCTGACGGAACAGATGACGGAACAGGAGGCCCTGCTCTGTCACCATTACACGGTCGTCCAACTTCACCTGACGAGGAGGAGAAAGATAAAAGGATTATAGCACTGAAACCTAGATATAACAAGTATCAACTAGAGTGTGTTTTTTGAGTGAACAGATTTGCAGTGATTGTGTGGTTATTTTGTGACAAAAACAAAAACACTGTGCGCTGTCTGTAGGTACTTAATGTATCATCAACTGCAGTGCTCTGATTGGCTGTGCTTGAAGCGGTCACTTTGCCGTCTGAAAGAAGATTTTCTAAAGCTGAGTGCACCTGAAAATTAATGCTTGTGGATATTAACCTGCATCTGGTTTGGCTGTGTGAAAATTAGGCATTCCAGTTTATACCAAATTTTAAACTAATTGGGACAAGAGAGTTTTGCCATGAGTTTTTCTTTGTTTTAGATGTCTTGTGCTATTCTTACATGTTTATCTCTCTGTGTTATGTTTTGGACTTGTGTTATGTTTAATTACTTGAATATTATTGGACTTGTCTGATAATGAGTGAATGCAAACAAAAAAACAATTTTATGCAATAATTCACATTTATTTTAAAAATTGCTGTGTTAATGTCAACTCTGCGTCTCTGCTGCACAAATTGTTAGTGCACTGTGATAGACAACAATGACCTACAAAAGATACAGTTACACAGCAATACTTTTGGTGAATTTCTATCTATTGATATGCAACATTTTACATGATAAATTTCATGTTGGAATGAAATGACAAGATGTGATTTGCACGATATTTGCAGCTTGTGTCTCAACCATGTAACTCCTGAATGTTTACACAGCAGTCAAATAACTCACAGACCCACAGCCATTATTCCTCACCCTTTAGGCTCCTAGGCTTCAATCCAACATTTCAAACCATTTCCACCTGCCTCTCGAACAAGCTGCCACACCACATTCCGCTTTTAAAAAATGACTCTTTGGAGCCAGCAAAAAATCCAGCAGCCATTCCTTTTTGAGTGACAGGTGGACGTTTATTTTCGGGGAAATAGTGAATGGCGGTAATGCTATAATGCAGAGCACAAAGCTAGGACAAACACAACCTCAAACAGGAGAAAAATTGCAGTGGGTGTGGGGAATCGAGCAACACAGTTTACTGAAATAGCCCTTTGTAAAGTTGCATGAGAGAATATTTGAGTGACATATTAAGTGTAGGTGGTATACGATTTGCAAAAGGGTCAGTGTTTATGCAAAAGAAACACGACTTCCTTTACTTTTAAAATATAATGTTCTAATTTTAACCACATGTCAGACAGCTGTCAAAAGTGTCAGGCGCGTGTCAAATTCACACTTGAAAGCATTTTTTGAGCCACTATTTGCCAAAGGGAGCAGTCTTTGTGCTACCAGTAACTCTGGTGTACTTTTTGGTTCAATTACTGCTTTAAATTAGTTTAGCACCAATGTTCAGAGGTTTAAAATGTACACCACTGTTTAGACCGTTTAGTTTATAGTTGGTTCAGATTCTGTTTTGTCATTGCTCAGTCTGGGTTTGGAATCGTTTTCTATTTGTAGTATGTATAGTAGTTCATATTCCAGTCATCTCTGAAACGTTAATGTTCCTGGATAACTGTTTAACCCCTTGACCTCTGAATTGTTTGTTTTGTTGTTTTTCCAATATAAAAATATATATTTGCATGGTGGTGGCCTTTTTACTTAAACTGGAACCAAAAAAAAAAAGGTGTGCTGACATTTTTTGGGTCTTTTCTGCTCGGCAAGCTGTGACTGTGGCAGTTGCGGGTCAGTGACTGTGCCTTTGCTCTGAAAGCCATCACACATTTTTACCTATTGAACGAGAAGTTGATATAGTAATTATTACAGGCCTAGATGTACACATTTTGACCATCATTTTATAATCAATGGCAACATCCAGGAACAAACTAGGACAAGTATGAACGTAGCATTATAAATATATATATTTGTGGTGACGTTTGTTGTCGTTCACCTCCTCCTTGCGGTCGTCCCGTTGGACCAGCCAGCTGACGGAGGCCTGTGGAGAGCGAGGAACACACTCCAGGAACGTGCTGTTGTTCTCTGTCCCATAAACCACTCGCTCCTCAGGGACATTCACCTCTTCTGTTTAATCCAAGACAAACAGGGGCCAGCAAATTAATAGAGTTAATAAAACCTTATACTCTGATATGAATGCCAGTGTAATGTAATCACAGAGAAAAAATACCAGTAAGCTACCAACAAAACTGAAAAAGGAATAATTCATTAGAGCCACATAATTTGACCAATACGACTTACAGCCTATATTGTGTTATTAAATCTATGACTCAGTAAGACTGAATAATAAAAAGTTAGTTAGTTAGTTTTTAACCTCACCAACTGTGCAAGAATACATTTAACAGCACCTTTAAAAGTCTAAACATTATTGATCTTTGAGTCCAGGGCCCACTTCAGTTTGGGTTAAGAAAACACTTGACAAAGACATTGCGACATATAGACCCTTTGTAAAAGTAGTTCATATGTGGTGTTGAGGAAGGAGCTCATACCTGAGCTGAGGTGAGCAAACATCAGCTCACTCAGGCATGACCTGCCAGGCCCTCTATAGGCTCTGGACCTATTCTGAACTGACACCACCTTTTCACTATCGCCTTCTCTTTCCGCTCCATCAATTGTCTCCATGTTTGTTTTAGATCATGGCAACTTCAACAACATTAATTTTGTCTTCTTTTCATGTAATTTTGGTTCTTTTAAAGACAATCAGGAGATGTAATTGCATTGGTGGTGACGTGTTACTTGTTAGCTGTTGTTACTTCCTGAGGCGTGGTCAGCTGGACAGACCTGGTAGGTTGCTCAGACTGACCACACCTCCTAGTTTATTGTTTATTGTTTGTTTATTATCCTAAATTTGTAGTTAGATGATGGCTGATAAGGAGAGGATAAGATATATTTTCTTCACATAGACTTTAAACATTATTCTGTCAAAGCTCTCTTAAAATATATCTATATTTTTGTGAAAAGACTCATGTTGTATGCATTAAGTAAGGACAATCAAAACGAGTGTTATTTCATTCATGAACCTTAAATAAACTTGTAATTTTTTGAGAAATGGAGACCTGTGCTACAGTATGTGACCCTTGAACTCATTTAACAGACTTTGTTTATTTCAGTGTCATTCCATTTTCCATTGACTTTTGCCAAGGGTCATACACAAAATGAGGAATGTTAACTTTCCACAGCTGCTTCTAGACATTGGTGTTATTTGACCATTTACTGAAGGCAGAAGACAGGTAGAGGAATGAAGCGTCCAGAAAAAAAAAATCAACTCACTTTCACCAATTAATACACTGTATAAGCTGGCATATGTTCCATCTTACCACTCATGTTTTGGTCGACACATTGCAGTACGGGGTTGCCATGGCGGATGTCCTGGCGGCGATAGCGCCGTTTACTGTTGGGGACGTATCTGGAGCAGGACGTCCCATCCCAGGCACAGTACGGGTCTCTGGCCAAACAGCACTCAGCACAAGCATTTCCATAGGTCTCACAGCGGTGCAACTTCACCTGCACCACACCAACCTCCGAGCCCACAAACACGGCTTGCTGTGGGCAAAAGGTGTAAAGATTTAATAAAGCAATTGTAATTAAAAAAAGGGAATGAATAAATTAGTCAATCACGCACCCTTTTGACTGATATGTCCATCGAGGTTATGGGAGTAGGAGCCTGCAAGTAAAAAGTTGGCCATGTTTTACACATTATATTCAATTGTTGGCAAATACATAAGACAACTTCAACAAAATATTTCTCAACAGAGATGATATACATCCAGACATTAATCTCACCTTGAAAACTTGTAGTTCTTCCAGTGTGATCACCTCAGTCTCCAGACTGTTTCCAGTGTGCAGCGCGATGACTTTCAAAACTGTCCCAACATCTGCAAAACAAACACTTTTTCTGAAACTATCGTGACAGCTTGCTATCACAACAACTAATTGTTTCAATTGATTTGACACACCTTTCCATTCAAAATTGATAGTTGCAAAACAGCTCATAATGTTAACCCATGCAAAATGCAGTTTTACATTTTATGCTGATAAAATATCTATAATATCTATAAAAAAAACTTGCACACTTTGGTCATATGTGTGATCTTTCATTCATTTGACACTGCAGTTCAGAAATCTCAGTGACCAGCTGGTCTCATTGGTTTAGTTCAGGCTGCGATTGGGGTTCACACTTTATACATGTGACTTTGCATCTGAAGGGGTTGTGTTTTTTTGTCTGACACAAGTCAATATATTAGGACATTTTTGGAGGAAAATATAATCAAAATAAATGTATACATTTTGATTTATGGAATGGATTTGATTTTATCTAAATACTTCCTGAGAGATGTCAGAAAAGGAAATACATAAACACTGCTTCTGCAATATGTCATGTATATATTCTTGTAATTCAGACATTTACACCAACACCACACTTGAATATTGTATAGAATGTCTCTATTCAGGCTGTCTGTTCTCTCTGTTGAGGCCATTGTTTGATTTATGTATGATATCCTGTGATTTTAGGTACTCACAAATTGTTTTTTGTTTTTTGCTGTTATGTTTAAGTTTCTATATTGAAATAGACTCACTTGGGGCTAAGGTGAACAAACCTTTAGTATTGAATAAACAAGGTGGATTCAATGAGCAGGTGTGCTTCTGAATGAAAGCAGTGTGTTCTGTTCTGAGAAAAAGCCAGAGAACTTCATGAACTGATGAGAAATGTTCCATGTGATTTGACCACCTAAGACTATGTTCATATACAAGTTTGAATCAAGTGATCAAACTAAACCAAGTTTCAAAAAATGTGTCTAAGCGTTTGAGGAAAAACTTGTTGAACATGTTTAAATGCTGACTACAGACCAGGAACACCTCTCCCTTCTTGAGATGCTGTCACCAGTTCTTCTTAGATCTTACTTAAATAATCTTTTTAACAAACCCGCTGAATAACACTCACTAACAGGTTGTTTGATAAGGAGATCTTAACTTGTCATAGATCATGATGTATTTCTTCTGATTGTTCATACCAGTGCCGATGAACATGACATCATACAGTCCGTCCTCCGCCTCCACGCGGTCCACAACGATCTGCTGCAGCCTGTATGGGACATTGGCTTTGACCAGGAGGGGCTTCCTCTGGACAGGGTACACAGGCCTCCACATGAGCGGGTGACTGCGGGTGAAGTGCAGCACTGAGTCGGGGAAGTCCTTAGTACTGCCAAACTCTCTGCCAGGCTGGTTTGTGATCTTACTGGGGCACTGCAAAACAATAGCCAGAAGAGCTGATGTTGGGGGTGAACTTTTGGCCTTTTGGCAGATCACAGTGGCATTGTTTTGTACCATAATTGTGTGTGGAGATGATGGATGTGTTTATGCTGCAATTATGTTTCTGTGATTTGAGCCCTTTTGATCCAAATACAGTGTTAGGAAGGCATGTGTTACATATTTACATATTTGCAGCTGTTGGACCCAAAAAATACTGCTGTTTTCAATATTACTACTGAAAACGAACAATATATCTATCAAATACTTGAACAAGGCTATTTAGAAAGTGTAAAGTCCCTGGTTGTGAGTCAAATATATTCCCAGATTAGAATGGCCTCTCCTGTATTGACTGAATGATTAAGATAAATGGTCTCTGTTCCAAAAGACGATTAAAAACACATCTCTGGACTTTCTCATTTGAAATACATGTTTTTCTTAATTACAAGTGTTTTGAGGAATTCACTTTGTTCCAGAAGATGAAAAGAATTTGCTCTTTTACCAATAGCCAAAAACAAGCTTATTCTCAACGTTTTAAAACTAACAGGAACCAGAATCGTCATTCATGATTATAGGCCTCCAGTGAAGTCCAAAACGTAAAAGAACAGACACATTTTAAGACTGCTCACAAAATAATTGAATACAAATTTGACAGATTAATTTTACTTCCTGTTATCCCAAGACTGCACATAAAAAGAAGTTAATAAAAAGTTGTCTAATCTTTCTTCTGTTGCAACATTACATTAAATGTTCCTGGAAAATGTATTACAGCACCTTTACACGTTGCCTTTTTGAATATGTTTCTAAGTTGTGATTAGAGGAAAACCAGAATGAAAGAAAAATAATAGATGACATTTAATTCTTTGCTTTGAATTGAAAGCCAAATAAAGGAAAAACAAAATAAAATAAGAGACCAAACAGATTTATAGTCCATGTTCTTGTGAGACGGCTAGACATTTGATCTGATGGCAATAACACTGTGATTATTTGTTCCAATCTGTGTCTGTTATAAATATTATTCCTCTCTTATCATACCAGGAGGTCTGTAAGGCATTGTACTGTTATGGGCTTGGTCTGGTTTCCACAGCGAGGAATTTAAACTGCACCTTGGACTGGACATGAGCGGAGATAATGTAAAAGACACATGTTTGAGTTATTAGACACTTGAGCTCTGTAATACTGGCTCGGTGAGATTTACACACAGCGATGGGTCCAGGGAGGTCATGTTACAGTAATCAACCAAAAAGCGGGGCTGGACAAAGGTCCTGTTCACACCTAATGTTAACATCTGTTTGATATGTCACGAGGGATTGGATGATGATGGCTCTCAGTCAAAAGCTCTACACTTTATATTTACACATTATAATGAGGACAAATATGATGTTTTAGGTCAGAGGTGGACTAAAGTAGCACACTCTTAAACCATGTGATACCATATCAAATGTGCTTTGCCGTTAAGCAAAGGTCCTTTTAGGATAATGTGAAAATTACTGTTTCCCATATTCTTACAGATAAATAAATAAATCAACACAGATGTATGTATGTATGTATTTCTCCATTTAACAGATTATGTATTCATCCTTCAGCCAAACCCTGTAGAGTTGTGCAGGTAAACAACACACTGCATGAGTTCAATGGATACTGTGTCCATTTGTTCTGACACCAATTTAAGTATATGTATATGTATATAGTATATAATATCACCCACCATAAACAGTAATACAGTGGAAAAATTAACATTTGATTTGCTTAGAAGGAACTGTTTCCTGAATAAGAAGTGTGGGAAAACTTTGTACAGGTTTATAGAAGTAAATTGGGGTGTTTATTGCATTCAGAAGCCAACAAGAAACATAAACAGCAAGAGCAAAGGAGCCCAGAAGAAAGGCCAAAGAAATGTCTAAATCTGTTAAAGCTTATACATGTGGAGCTTCTTCTGCAGAGGGGGAAATCGATATTTTTATACAGTATTTGGTCAAGAAAATATTTATTGCATGCTACAGGATCAGCTTGTTTTTCCTATGATCATGTTCATACTGTTTGTTTGTCTTTAAGCAGAGACCATCTCATTTTCATTGCTTTCATGACACATTTATTGTTTCTTGTCACACTTAATGTGCAAAGCAAGCCCATGCACTTCTCACAGTCGAGCTTCATCATCAAATACACCTCATTTACAGTTTTTAATATATAGGCGCTGACATACTTATTCCCTCTCTATGATCTCACAGTGGTTGATGCGTTGTGCTTTGCTTGACAGAAAAGTAACTGTGACTCACCACTCCTGGTCTGGGGTAGGGGACCCGGCCCTCATACGCCCCCCATTGATGGTCAGGACCCTCTTTGTGAGCGAAAGGCCCGTTAAAGGCTTCCCTGATATCAGCCATGCGATAGACACACACCGCAAAGCCCTGGAACACGTTACTGTAGAGATAACAGCGAGCAGAAACATATGGTGTTATGTGCTGTTTCAGAACATGAATGATGAATAAAGGTTAGTAAGTTACATTTCTTAGCACGAATGATAGAGCGCTATCGTACACAGTAATTGATTCATATTTGATTTGAGTATTTTGAAATATGTACAGTTTATACAGTCAAAAATCCATCATTAAATCCATCATTAGTTTACCTGATGGTGCTGAAAATGGCGTAGACATCTGGGTTTCTTTCGTCTTTGGTCCTCAGCAAGAAAACATCCTCTGTGTTAACAATTAGACAACATAATAGTCAATGTTCTTATGTTTTATGAGTTCAATTACTTGCTCAAAACTGCCATTTAACAACTGAACCTCAAGGAGTTCAGTTCAATGATGTGGGGTGGAGCACAAAATTCTGGGCAAACCGTTTTGTTAGACCTCAATGAATCCAAGATTTTGGAGTTTGATACATTGATACAGAAAAATATCTCAATGAATGCTAAAATTGAAAAAACTCAATATTGACACAATAAGTATAAAACAAGATAATCCCAGCAAACTCTTTTCTAAATGTACAATGTCCTTTAAAAACATGGGCTGCAACAAATAAATAGGAGAGTAACAAACTAGTAGTGAGTTATGTCCAGGGTCGTCAACAGAATATTTGGTGGCCCGGGGCAAGAAACCTCACATGGGCCCCCCTCGGGAACAAATTAACCCTGGGTAATTGACCCTGGGGCCCGGAACAATTGACCCCTTTGTCTCCCCCAGTCTACTCCCCTTGTAATATCCACAGTAAGTCGATAACATAAATATGGTGACAGGCCTGCTTCTTGTCCAGTTCAAAGTGCTTTGATGTAACTCTTAAAAACATGTGAGTTTGGATGGTAAAAAGTGGTTTATTTTATGCAACACTTTTAGATTCACAAACAGAGAACCTCAGATCTGAAATTTTATTCACAAAACTATAAAACTGGTAAGGAGAAATTCTCTTTTGTTTTCACCACATTGGAGAATAACAATTCCCTTCACACATTCTGTTTGTGAATCTACCGCACTCACCCAGTTGGTTAAAGTGTGTGTCGATGCCGTGAGGTCCAGGCACCGAACACACGAGTCTGGTTTTGATGAATGTGCTCCATTTGTTTACCAGCACTCTCTGACCGCCAACATCATTCTGCCAAAAACAAAAAAAAAATCTAAATGATCCATAAAACACAGCTGCATTTCAGTCCCATGTATTTTTCATAGAGTCATAAAGTCACATTTCTCTAAGAAGACATTTGTCACCAATTTCTGAAATATATTCTGTAACAGGAATAAATGTCAACATCATTTCAAATACTTTATATTTAATTTTCTAATTTATTTTACATGTCTCTTTCTATTTGAGGGATAAGCTTATTTACACAGATTTGGGGAGACTTTTTGGACCCAGAACACAGACTCGACAGTCTAGGACAGAGGGGGCAAACTAAGGCCCTTTTGGGATTTTGATCTGGCCGTCAACTCATTTAATAAAAAAATGTAAGAGTTAAGTATGGCACAATTGTCATTTTATAGCTGTCTGAGACTGCAGTGGCTTGTTCATTTAATTTAGAACATTTAGAATAACACCAAACTTTGATACATCGGCTAAAAAGAGCCACCAACGGCACTGCTCCCACTAAAATAAATAAAGGTAATGCTTTTTGCTATTCTGTTATTCGTGTGTTTTAGGCATTAAGTCTAAGTGTAATAGTCTGTGTGTAATATACTGTTGTTTTTACAGTTACAGTTTAACAACATCCAAACTGTAAATGGTCCAGCCCCCGCGCAAGTGTAAAAATCCAATGTGGTCCTTGAGTCAAAACGTTTGCTCAGACCTGGTCTAGGATGTGCATTTCTCTGTCTACATATACAGTAGATTTGCGGAAAATTTAGCAAAAGTATTTGATTTGCTTTAAGTTGATGCTTTTTAACACATAGTATGTCCCAAAACACGTAGTAATTGTAGCATGACTGCATTTACACATTTGTTATGTCATTATTACTTTAAAAGCAGATGTTTAAACGCCAGCTCCACTTCTGGTACAGTTTCATTTTAAGTGGATATGACAGGACTTGACTACTTCTTGGAATGATGAACCATTTCTGAAGTGATGACGTTATTTTGGCACGAGAAACAACTGTGACAGGGACGGCACGTCAGGCAGATTTTACATTAGAAGCTCATGGATGAACCTGAAGAGAATATTTGTATGTGGATTGCGTGTGGAGACAGTGCATCTGGTTTGAAATGGATGCGTGAAAGAATGTGATTTTGAGCAGCTGGAGCAGAGCTTGGGCCTGACAGCTGTGTGAGTCTTGGACAGATCTGGGATATTAGATTTCTTTTGTAGTCTCTTGAGAAACCCACAAGACTCCACAGCCCCAAGAGACTGTTTATCTTTTCCCAGGAGAGAAGAGAACAAGATACAGCAATTCAGTCTTCTGTGCGAACCTTTAATTAGGTTTCGGAATCCAGTTTTTATGTGTCAGTATATGATGGTCACATTTCACTGCATATTTGTCTGAAGTTTGAATGTTAAACAAGTATTGTCACGGTCCCATACAGGCTCGCGGTCACTTATCTTGTTTCCACCCCGGTCAACTGCGCATCCCACACTCCTTTCCTTATTTTCTTTAATCTACAACACGACACATATATGTTCTGATCCAACATGCTCATACACCCATGACCTCCAGCCTCGTCAACATTGTCAATGAAACTGATGCATTTGTTTAACTTTGTACTTGTTTCTTTCATATTTCTTGTCGTAGCTTGGAGCCAGATTACAACAATATAAAGACAATTTTTTTAAAAGGGAAAATTATCTCACCGCGCACACTCGTCCAATCCTTGAGTAGATGGCTCCTTCTCTGTCTCCAGGCTCAGCCACTTTCTCAGTGAAAAAGAAGTATACTTTGTTGTCATCTTTGTCATCATTGTCTGGGATCAAGTGAGCGGCCACAAATCTGGGGTCTGCAAGATTAAGGTGATATTAGAAATTGTGTAATACATTAAATATTTAAGACAAGCTCCTCTCTTTGGCAGTAACTGGGGATACACTGAAAAAAAAAAGAGTTGAAAAAAGTCCTGCCCAATCTGAAGTAAATTTCTCATTCAATTTTGCCTTAAAGATTTAGAAAAAAAATCTCACACTAAAATTTAAAAGATACAACGAAGGCTAAGCAGCTCGGTGGCAATTAATGTCCGTGACACGGTTGTTTTCAGCCTAAAAAACAGATGTGAAATTTTAAAAAAGGCTAAATGTTTCAATAACAAAGATGTTACCAAAGTTTCAGAAAAAGATTTTAAATAAAGTTATAGGTCTTGTATTCAATACTTACAAACTTAGCTGATTTATATCTTTCTGGGAAAAATTCTGGGAAATTTACCAAGCAATGGGCGGTCACTGTTGACCTCCATTTCCCAGAAAGAAAATGAGCATTCCTCAGGGACTACATTTCTTCAATGTCGTCAAATATGGATTTATAACTTATTTCAACTTATTGCAAGTTATTTCAAAGGTAAATCTAATACATGTAGGTATGATAAGATTAGAGTAACTCTCACCATGCAGTAATTTCTGGTCAGTCTCTGTTCTCATTGTGGAGCGTCCTCCCATAGTCCTGAGGATCACATGATCACTGCCCAGGAAGTCCGCCGTCAGTCCGGTGTACAGCTCACCCCCTGAAACATGTGAGACCAGGTCAACACCAAAAATACTCCTAAATATAGAGAAATGTGGGTCAAAGGAGATGTGTGTGATTGCCTGCAAAACTGAACAATGAGGAAATAATGCTTGACAGACAACTACTACTTTACATCCTCCACTGAGACTTACTGCGGTTCGATTTCTGACCAAACAGAGGAAATGTAGACACACAATCCGTCCTGAATCAAGAAAAACACTTAGCAGTTGTTGTCTGCCATTACTCAAAAACATTATACCACTTGGAATTGGCTGAGGATAGAAATCTGCACTGGAGATGAATAAGGCCACATTTTCAAATTAAGACAACTTTGACGTAAAGAAGATATCACCGTTTTGAATTTTAAATCTCAGTATCAGACTATTGGCCTGGAGTGCAAAAAAGGATTGCATATATAAGTAATATTTCGTATGCAATATCAAGGTAACAGAGGCCCCTAGACTGTGCTGAAATGATATGTTAATATTTTGATTCATTTAAACTAGGGCTGGGCGATTTGGTGATAAAATTCGAATCGAGAGCTCGTCCCTGTGACAATCTGCTATTTTTGTGAAATCGACGTATTGTGATTCATTGTTTTTCTGTCTTTAATGCAGCTGTCAGGACAAACACTTTTTGTCCTGTTGTTTAGCCTCTGAAGCCTCTGAGCAGTTGACTTTATTAACCTCTTATACACAAGGGCTGCACAATTCAACGAAATCGACACAAAAAGCAAAATAAAGCGCGACCAAAGTGATAAAAATGCACTCAAAAGCAACCAAAACGCACCTGCAAACAAGAAACACAACTCACAAGGAGCGACAAAAATGTGAAAAAAACGCATCAAAAAACGACAAAGACTCATTTAAATATGACAAACACAACTGAACATGACAAAAACTAAAAAGCAACAAAACAGAATCCTATTATTCAAACCTAAATCGCAAATCTAATCTTAATCGCACTGGTCAGAAAAATCACAAAAGATATTTTTCCTAAATTGTGCGGCTCTATTAAAGGCAATAGTTAACATGAATCGTGATAATATCTAAATCATGATCTGGCCCCAAGGAAATCGTGCTAATTTAAACTCAAAATTGTCTGGGGACTTGCATATGATAATGCTCGATCAGATGTCGAAAGCTTGTGTCTAGTTTAGTCTCATGTTGAAAGGAAAGTGTTTATTTTGGAGACAAAGGTTAGTGATGTGTGTTTTTGTATTGATCAACAGGTACAAGTTCACGAAGAGGTCATGGCCCCAGACAGGGGACGACACTGAGGTTAAAGGTCTTAAAGGGGACATATCATGCAAAATCTACTTTTTTGGCCCTTAAATACCTTTTATTGTGTACTGTGGGTGTCTGGTAGTGGCTAAAAGTTGAAATCAATCACTTAAGTAGCTGCAGAGATATATTTATATAAATTTTGCAACATATTTCTCAGTTCGTTCGAATATCCGCATTATCTGTTACGTATTTTTATCTATCACGTCACACGGAACTACTAAACAAGGTCAAGAGCTTCCGGCAGAGACCGCCATCTTTATTTTCCTCGTAGCGATTTTGTAGTCCAAGCGCAAAGATGTCAAAGGTGCGAGTGGACAAGTTAAAATGCTCTGTTCTTGGTTGTGTTACCAGCACAACTCATTACACCGACCGCCTGCATCCGAACAACTGAGATCGGCTGGGTATGTTTTATTTTTCGTGGTAATGTACCACCGACAGTGGGGAAAGTTCAGTTTGTGTGCGCTAAGCACTTCAAAGAGGAGTGCTTCAGTAACCTCCGCCAGTACAACGAGGTTTTGCTCAAAGATTGCATTTGATCGAAGGGTCAGTTCCTTCGGTCTATGGAGATGACGATATAGCGGAGCGGTAAGTCAAGAAACGCTGAAACACTGTTTATTAGACCTATTTTTTATCCAGTCATTCTTTACCTGTGTTCTGGCCATTTGTGAGGGATTAGCATTACACCTGTAGCTGCCCATCTTTTACTCGGCTGTTTTCCAGCTGCTTAGGGCACATGTCTTTATATACACATATAATACATTTATTTTGTAGGTTTTCATAAGGAGAACTCACATCAGACTGCTCGTAGCTGACGTTAGCATGTCGCTAGCGTTAGCATGTCGCTAGCATTAGCGCGCAGCAAGCGTAGCCCGCAGCACCTTAACTACGCTGACTGACTTGACAGTAGCCTTTTCCCCCGGACTGTTGTTGTAGTAAGATGGTAAAGTGAGGGTCCATTAGATAACCTGCTAATATCTTTCACACACAGTTAAGCTAACGGAGCGCATAGCGAATTACATAGTAGTAAACAAACCATTGAGATGCAGCCATTTGAAGTCTTTGCTGCGGAGGATCATCTTCTTCGATTTCCTCTTGGTCTGTGTCAGACTCTGGCTCGTGGCTGGATGTTGATTTCTTCGCTTGTTTCCATTTTTTCGATTGTCATTACGTTTTTTTCTAACTTTGGAGAAGTTTTGGATCCGACAGACGGACTGTGTTTGGGACTACAACAATGGCTGAACGGGGCGGAGTCTGCGTGCAATGCGCATGCGCGGGGGTGGGGTGCGAACTAACTCATTTGCATTTAAAGAGACAGTGCCAAAACAAGGCGCTCAAAAGCGCTCCTTACAAAAGGGGTAAAAGAGAGGCATGTAGAAAGAAAATTAGGAGGAATTCAGACTGTAGATTGCAGGTATAGTTTATTTAGACCCCAGGTAAATGTTTTAAATGTTCAAAAGGTGAAAATAAAAGCATGATATGTCCACTTTAAGATCAGCGATGTGATGCGATATCTGTGCAGTCGTCACACAGTTCACACAAATGTTACAGGACATACACAGTCTATACACAGTGTACCAAAAATATTGATTCAGAATACTACTTTTGGGTAACTGTTTCGGCACCCAAGAAATGTTCCCTCTCACCTCCTGAAAACCTACATCAAGCATGCCACGACCAATTTTTGAAATGATCAACAATAACTTTTGCCATTTATTCAACCGGTCTTAAACTTTTGCTCGGGACAGTATAAGCTAAAGGCATTTATGCATTACAGTAGGATTAAGTCACCCAAGATAAACAACATGGAAGACTATTCTTTACGTTTTGTAATGTTTCTGTATAAATAAGAGAAAAAATGAAATCTTGAAATCTTTGGTGTCATAATATCTAACTACTACTACTAACTACTACAAAACAGGTTTGCTTCATCTCCACAAATGTCGTAAGGGTAGAGCGGAGGTCATGATGTAGTTTTCCTTTAATTACCTAAATCATTCCGGCAGCGACCATTGTCTTGGCGCTACTAAAGCAGAATTAAAAGCACATGTCTTTCCAGCTTAAACAGAGTTATTTTTTCATCATTTATTGTACAAGACAAATCTGCAGGTGTGGCTACTGAGCATCTCCAGATCCGATGACACTCTCTGACAACTATTTGAGTTTACATCTACACTCAAGTCCAAACTACTGGGGTCCTGGCTCTAAGAGGAGGTTTTTCCTGCCAGACAAAATGCATTATGGGACAGAATCAGGGTCGGAAAACTCCCAGCTGTACACACAAAAGGTGGGATCTGAACATCTGCGACTGCCACACAGTAATTTTTATTGAGTTTTAAGTGAAATTCGAGATCTTACTTTAATCCGTGGAACAAACTAATAACTTTATCTTAGCAGTAATTGTCATTTTTATTAGCTACGTTAAATAAACATTGTACTTGGCCACACAAAGCCGCCAAGCAAGTAAAAAAATAAATATTCAAAGACATTTGTTGAGTACGGCAGTGACTAAATTGGTCAGAACAGGTCAGTGTGACAACCCTACATTTTGGAGAAAATCTAGACTATAAATGATAATATAGAAACTAATTTATGCCACTGATACAATAAGATTAAAGGACAAAAACTACTCTAAATGTACAATATTGTAAAAAAAACAAAAAACAAAAAAACAGCAGAATGAAACACATTAGTAGGTATTTATCTGTATAAACTATTATTTAACCGTCAACAACTTCAACCTCATTATACTACTGAAAAATAACAAAAGACCTCACTAGAACACTAGAAGTCCCCACAATAAATAATAGACTAAAGCATAGGAACTAGATCCCTCACTACTGTTTAAATGTTATCTAGCAGCAGAGAATCTTTTGCAGTGTACTGGGGTTGCACCAGAACATCGTAAAAATACTGACCGTAATATTCACTATGCATTTTGAATATCAACTGTTTTTCCAATGCTGGGATAAAGCACGAGGGTGGAATTTTACTGGACCCAGAAGTTGAGTTACGACAAATACGTCACAGCTTAAAAACTCCATTGCACTGTCCTCACTGATTTGGACTTTCCCAATTTTGATTATTCAGTATAAGATCTGACTTACCACTGAAAGCGCTGGCGAAAGGCAGACTAGGATCATGTGGGACTTTGCCTCGTCCATTCTCCACATTCGAATGGTCCATTGAGAAAGCATGCTGCGACAGAAACACAGGACATCAGGACACCATTGACAAAAGTATTAATCTTGGGGTAATATTGCATGACCTAAAGAGTCAAATAGTTTAGTAAAATAGTTATGGCATGGCAAGTTGGGAGGTCTTACTAAAATGTTGTTGGGTTAGGGTTAAAGGGTTGAACGACTTGCGGTTCCAAACTGCAGAGCTGATTCCCACCTTCCTCTTTACATCATGTCATATGTATATTGTGGTTAAAAGCTCTTAAAACTCGATTTGGCATCCCTTAAATGTGCACGCTAACATGATGTAAAAATAGAAATTAGTACCTCTATGAACACTCAGTAACAGTAATTATATTGGACTAAAGATTCGTCCCAGTATTTTTAGAAAAAATGTCTCCCTGATAATATACTAAGCACACTAGGACAGTGGGAAAGGACCATGTAATTTCTCTTGCGAGACTTTGTGCAGACTCCAGAACATACAAAGTGAAAAATCAATGAAGACTGAGCGCTAATAGCACTCTTGTTCTACATTAAATAATGACTAGATCAAGTTCTTAAAGATCGCTCTCCTCTTTTGGGAAATCATTTCATCAACCGCAAATGTATCACTTTTAACGTCAGGTACTACCCAGAGACTGTTTAGTGGAGCCTCAGAAAGTCCCATATCACACAGCAATCCTTCATGCACTGTTGAACTAAATCAGGAGCTCAATTTAGAATCAATTCGGGCTTGTCCTTTAACTGAACTGTCTGAGAACTAAGACGGAGGAAATGCATGACAAAAAAGCATGTGTTTCCCACAGATCCCAGTGCAGACAGACCCAGACCTTTGTTTGAGAGTGATGTATAAATGTTGGACACAATTGTTTAATATAGAAGTGAAGGTCAACTGACATGTCTGTATTGTTTTGAGCAATAGCACAGTACATTTCCACTACAGAGTTGAGTGCATACATGTTGCAAAATGGCTGTGGTTAGTCATATTAACATGTTTACATGTTAACCATGTGGAGATATAGATCTGAGAGAACGCCCACAAACAAAACCTCTGTGAAGGAAGCAATCCATTCATTATAATGTAGACAAGCTGCTCTATCAACAGCAACAAGAGCAAATGCAGACTTATTTGTTATGTTGTGCCAAATACAGACACAAAGACAAGCAGAAGAAAACAATGGGCCAAATTTGTGTTCTTACCCAAGAATGTTTGTTGCAGGCTAAATGCTACTGTGATGCTAGTGCCCTGATCTATTTTAACATCAACGGAACAATCAAGTTACTTTTCTGGGGTAACGGCACATCAACAGCCTCCATTAAGAGACAATAAGACTAGACTTGAATTAGCTGTGGTTAAAGTACAAATGAAAAAACTTAAACAAGGAAAAAGGTTGCATTTCCCATTGAATCAACAGAGTTGTTACCCATGCCAGACCTTGCCCCCACACTGCAGACTGTATCTATACTGTGTAACAACATGGTTGCACTTACGCATATTACTGAGTCTTTTGAGGGGTAAAAGAACAAATAATGTCTTTAAAAACTATAGATGCAGATATTAAAATCATGTAGTCTATCACCAAAAGCACCACTGCACCAACAGAAAGGTACAAAAAACAGAGGTACAAAACTGAAAGGTGTTAAAATGTTAAAAGTTCATTTACTGATTTACTGTAAGTCTGGATTAGTGATTTCAATGTCCTTCCTGTGAACCGGACATCACTTTGACTCACAATGGAGTATTGTTTCAAATTTGGGGAGTTTTCTATTGAAGTCACATCACAGGGGAAATGAGGACATCACTGTATAATACTTCCTTAAAATATACTGGCAGTCTAGTACTAACATTTGTATTGAGTTAAATGGATAAATGACTATTAAATAATGTCATATTATTGAAAATGTTTTCAATTAGCTTCAGAGCAACTTTATGATGAAAACTTGCCTATAGGCCGTTTCAAACCACAACAAACACTGCTCTGTTTTGAATCTATAAAGACTGTATCATGAGTCCAGATGTATCCACTATTTTTTATGTCCTCACAGGATGTTGCTTTCAGTTATTTCAGATAATGTGAGTAAATTCGACTTTGTGCCAGTCTAAACCCTTTATTCAACATGGAGAAGGTTGGTTCAGCAATAAAAGCAACAAATCCCTGCACATCAGGAGGCAAATGAAGAAAAAAGTCAAACTACAGAATAACTAGAATAATCAATGAATACTATTTGAAATATGATGTAGATAGCATCTGGAGCTTCAGCTTTACATAAATATGTTTAATGAATACAGCATTTCATTAGAATTCCATTCATGTAACAAACTATTGTACAATATTTAGCTCTCTTATTAAATGTGTGACATGTTTGTGTGAGTGTCAGCGGTCCAGCAGTCAGTGGTCCAGCTCAGTTAAAGACATGGACTGTGATATATTTGCTTTGGCCGCGCACATATGAATGTGGCCTGGATGTTTCTGTATGTGGAAGTGCTGTGTGTTTGTATTGGCTCAGTCTGGACCAAAGTGACTGGTGCAATGTGCAGCAGGAGCAACGTTCCTAAATACCACAAAGAGACAGTGCAGGCTTTTAGACTATGGTGCCTTTTGTCTCAATGTATACAGTAGTATCTGTGATTTGATTAAGTTTTTTATGCATCAATCACAACTGGCTTTGGAAAAAGGTCTGTACGTCTTATCCTAAAATCTTTGGCAATATTTTCTGACTTCATGTAAAATGTATTCTTATACATAATTCTGTAGAAAAAAACATCTCTCTGATATAACTTGGTGTATTGCCAAAAATATATGTGTAGTAGCTTGTGTATTTCTGCCCATCATTTGCTAAACTAAAGATGAATTTCAACAAGAGACAACTGGACACATACTTTCATGACTGATACAATCTTTGCAGAGAAAGAAATAAAAAATGAATGTATGAAAACTGTCTGTGATGCTAGTAGTATATATTAGTAGTTTCATAGTTTATGGCGTTGGTCCAGTGACGTATACTTTAATGTCTATCCAAGTCTGTGTACTGCAGTTCACAGCATGAAAAGAGAGCCAGTCTAATATTGTAATGGTCTGTGTCCTTTGGCTCGTTTATATTTTGTCTATTTGTTGTTCGTTGTGTTTTTATTTAGTCTGTATTTTGAATGTGTAAATGTGTGTGTGTGTGTGTGGTCTGAACAATCAGGGGATTTAATCAGATTTATTTATTTTCACAGCCCACTACATGGGACTCAAGGGACACCACATTTAGAGTGTGTTCACACTTGCAAATGCACCACATAAAAATTGGTACTAAACCAAGGCTAAACCCAAAACTAAACCTGCAGGACTAAATAAGGACTAGAAAAATGATCACGTCCACATCAGGACTAAACTGGGCTCAAACCAGAACCAAACCAGGACAAGTGTCAACGCGCCCTGTTTGGACCAAATGAGAGATGTTCTAAGGACTATTAAGATAACATTAGTTGCAACTATTTTCTTTGTAGAGAAAATTCACTTAAAATGAGACTCAACGGACCTAAAAATTAACAGTATGAATATAAATATACAGTAGCTGATCTGGGGGCTATGACTGAATTGCACATTATTTTTTCAACCAGCTGGAGAAATTAATTAAAACAAATGTTACTTGAATTATATCATAGCCCAATGTATACCTAATGAATAGTAAAGTAATCTATTCTTAAAAATAGTATATGCAATAATAACGATGATTATTTAATACCATTTGACAAACATAGCTCTAAAGCTCATTTAACAGTACTAAATGTGATAATCATATTTGACCATTTGAAGACCTGTCTCTGATTATAAAGTTTTAATATTCATTCTGCATGAGCCGTAGTGACAGTGAGATCATAACACGTCCACAGACAGACTGGACCCCTGAAGGAGATGAAACACCTCAGGGGTCAGAGGTCATCCCACCCACGTCCTGTCCCAGAGTAGCACCACACCCTGAGCTCTGCATGATGGGACACAGGCAGGACATGTCCCAGCGGAGTTCATGATAGACATAACATTCAAAAGGGTCAGGGAGATGGTTCAGAAATGTCTCAGATTTAAATAGAGTTGGAGATTCTCAAAGGCAAGGTGAATCCTGAACGTTCCCTCACTGTGAAATGTCCTGTTAATGACAGGAGACATTGCCTCAGAAAATACCCCAGTTTTCTATCCAGTCACCATGCACCAACGTAGTAGTGGGTCAACCTTACATATTTTAATCTCTGTTAAATTCATCAGTTCTTCTTAAATTCCAGGAGTGTCTGTTGACTAACTCACACCCCTGACCCATGTGGAAACAAGGTATGGACCCTGCAGGTGAGGTTCTCCTGTATATGTATACATGCTCTTTTCCACTGCAGCGACAAAGACGTACCAACGACACAATACCTTTCTACAAGAGCAGCCCAAGCAAGTGGTTAAAAGTGTGTGGAGTGGACTTAGTAAACAAACACACAAATCCTGAGAGTGTCATGAGCACATGGGTCACATACACGTATGAAATGGACTGGATTTTTACAGCTTTTGGCAAAGAAGGAGGCGCTTGTGTTTGATGTTTACAAAAGACCAACATAAAGGTAATGTGACTGCAGCACACTAATATCGCAGATAAAAGATACTTGCTGAGAGTTTTTATTTTTATTTATTTATTTAGAGTTGAGCTAAATATGAGTGAAAAAAGCATTTTGTGAACGGAGCCTGGAGCCAATCAGAGCACTCCTCTTGTGGAGACTGGAGATGCAGATTCTATAAACAAGTCTTGCAAAAACTGGCCTCCACGACCTTCTCCTCTGAGCTCCTGTAGTGTGAAAGAGTCTTAAGGCGTATGACTTGTTTGGCTTGTTGTTTGGTAGGAAAAAGCACAATTTCTTCTTCTTATTATTATTTTTTTCAAAACACATGAGAACTTTTCGTACCCAAAACCAAATGCAACTTGAGGTCTTTTTGGAGGTCAAGTTTACAATTAAAGTAGGTATTTCATAATAAATCACAAAATATACCCTCACAATAATCTGATTAGTTTTTGGTTATAGGGTGTCAACAGCTATCTCCAACTTTTTCTTCATTGGTTGGACTTCCCTTTTCATCCTTTCATCCACATATGGTTGCCCCAGTGCCAGGCATAAGCTGCAAATTGACTGACACAAAGAAAGGATTGTCGATGGTGAATGCTCTGGTGAATGTAATATTCACAACACAAATGTACCATGAATGTCACTTTGAGGAGAGCATCTGTGTTTGGAAACTCGCACATGCAAAATGACATTGGACCATGTGTGTTTATGTGATTTGTTAAATAAAAGTAATCTTGTCATCACCAAAACCAGATTTGATACATAACAAGAACCAAAAATATTTATTTGCACAGAATGTTCCTGATGTGAAGAGGAAAAACAACAGGAGCAGACTTTACTTCTCGACATACAATTTGTTACAATGTAGAATGCTGTTGGCTTTAAAATCTATGAAGAATGTGTGTGTCTATAAGAAATTAAAATTATGACAAAAGGTTGATGATTCAAAAGGTGCGTTTCTGGTGGAGCGTTCGCCACATGCTTGTATGGAGGTGTTATTGTTTTGCCTGGAATGCAAGTATGACAAACAACCAGGTCAAGTTAAAGGTCAGTTTTGCAGAGAGGTGAACCCACACAGTAAGACCGTTATTGGTTTTTTTGTGCAGTAAAAAGACCTGTGGTTGAATAAATGCATGGTCAGTTTATGCCATAATGTGGAACATTCTAGTAGCAACAGTAACATTTCCATCTAGGGTCGGCCCGTGGAATAAACAATGTGCAAATGTTTAAGGCCACGCAACCAATAGGACGGCTACATGCTCTGGTGGGTCGTAGCCGGACCAAAAAGAGATTAGAAAGAGACCAGAAAGTTAAAATGTAAAATATTTATAATCATATAAAAAGAACATAAAAATTACTAATAATATTTTGTGAGGTTTATTCAAATCATTCATCTCCCCAGTCACGAAAGTTCAAAATGAATATCTATCTTTTGTCGGTGAATTAAACAGAATGGAATAATGTGACGGCTTAAACATGGTTTCTAGCACTGATCATTTTACTGTAATTATATTTGACCAGCTGAAGGCCTGCCTCGTGTCTCCGTTTCTCTGGTGAAATATATTTTCATAACAGTGTGCACCGCAACAAATCTGGGGTTTCGCATGAGTGGTCATGACAGTAAGATCACAACATGTCCACCACAGGAGATAAAACACCACAAAGGTCAGAGGTCGCCCCACCCAAGTCCTGTCCTGCAATGTCATTCTCTCATCACAGGACAAGCTAACACAAGGAATGCTCTGAGTGGTTTACAGCACACACAAGTACTGCATAAGTATTTTATCTGGTAAGAACTGGACTGAACAACACCGCCACACATTATAAACACAATCCAACTGAACCATTAGATCAGAGCAGATAAAATTAAGCACCATTTATCATTCAAATCAAGGCTGACGACGATTGTTAAACTCTACGTTTATGTTAGAAACTAGAGATCCATTTTACCATCACAAAGAAAACACTGTGGGAAGAAGCCGGGGCTAATTGAACAAATGTGACTGCTGCCAAGACATTTTAGTGCAACAAATGACTCCCAATCCACCCCATTCCGTCTATAGGGCACAGTATACGTTTAGTGAGCTGTCCTTTCACAAAAGCACTTTAGTTCAGTGGCGTCTTGCACTTGGAGTCGTTTGGAAGGCCAATGAATAGTAATGAATAGAGGCTTTAAGGGCGACTTAAAGCTGGTTGTTTTAGCGCGGTCCAGCTCACAGGAGTCTGGAGCAGGGCGTCCCGTATGGCTCAGTGGGACGGGGGTCATAGTGGGCACAAGAACAGAGGGGAGTATGGCTGTGTATAAACTGTGATGGTGCAATGAGACAGCAACATGGGACAGAGCCAATGCTGTAGGGGAAGTGGTGCTGGATACAAAAGTAATAGTTGTGTCTTTTTTTGCAAGAAGTGAACTGCAATTTACTGCTAACGATATCACAACTACTACTGATGCCACTTCCACTGTTTTCGGGAACAGTACAAAAATTCTAACAGTAAGAAGCTTAATTCATTGTGGAATGCTAAGTGCTTGGCATGAAGTTTTCTGGGCGAATTTCAACTGGCCATAAGATCCTTGATGATGCAAAACTGTGCTAACTTCACATAGACCCATGAAGACTTTCCTTAAAGGTCCCATATTCTGCTATTTTGCCCTTTACACAGTCTATTCTAAGGGCTTTGTTGATAAAATTTTGCGTTGTGCAATATCCATAACATAACAGTTTCCAAAAAACACCCATTTCTTGGACTGGCCCCCCTCCTTGCAAAAGCAAACGGCTCACTCGGAGATCGGACCCCCCCGAACCGAGAGCAGGCAGCGCCCCCGCCCACCTCGCTCGCCACCCCCCGCCCACCCTGTGCCGACGCCGAGAGCGGTGCTAGTGCGCATGCGCCGGGTGCTCCGGTAAACAGCGCGATACACAAACACGGAATAAACCTTTATCCGCCCTGACGGTGCGTCGTGCGAGTCCTAATACGTCCTGATCTGACCTGGAGTTTGGACGTGCTCCAGTACCTCGGACGACGGACGCTGCCGTTTGGTAAATAACATGCTAACTCTTCGATCTGTCGTATCCATCGTAATTACTGTGTAGCATTAGCATTAGCTGTTTTTATTCTGCGCCTGCGCTTTCCGGAGGCATGGCTTAAACACCACGTCATCCATGGGAAGCCGCAATATCCATGGGATGAGCCCCCGTCTGCCTGCTCAGCCGAGGGGGGACAAAAAGACAGTTCTCTAGCGAAAGCATGCGGGAATCAATCAAAAAACCACTTTGGGCACACATACGAGGCCCAAATAGCACTGTAGGAAGGTTAAAACCTCTGAAAAGTCGATTTTGCATGTTATGGGACCTTTAAACTCAAGAATAGCCCAAGTATTAAATATCAGCTTTATTCAAGCAAAACAGGCAATACCCATGAAATGAAAAGATGAAAAGACCTCGGCGCTATCTACCACATCAGCATTTGAAAAACTAACTGATGGATTTGCTTAAATTTGGCGATCTTTTGTAAACTTAGCTATATGTGTATATGTGTGAGGGCTTTTACTTCACACACTCTAGGGATTCCTAAACTTTTCAGTCCTGGACCCCAAAAACAACCACGCAACCTCCCCACCCCCTACAGTTTTGCAAACTTAGTTAGCTAGTACTACCTGTAAAACCATGGGTCTCAAAATTACTTGCGGCCTGCAAGTAATTTGAGTTTAAGACCCCTGCTTTTGGCAGGAAGTTCATCTTCACTGAGGATATAATTAATTTAACAAAAACATGTAATAGTATTTAGAAGTACAGCTATATCAAGTCTTCATATATTAGTATGTAACCCTACATATTTATTTGTAATGAGTAAGAGTTTAATTTACGTTTTTCTTCTACCCATTCCCTTTCTCTGAGGCTCAGCATATATGAGTAATGATATTATTTTCCTTAGCACAAACTCAAATCGATCAATCAATACTTGACCTTAATGCAGTAGCTTATAATGTCAGTACATCTTCTCCAATGACCGGTTTTGCACAGTTCTAATGAGTAACAAGAACTACTCAAATACTTGGCCTTTTCTTGTGACTTTGAGTTTTCCCTTCAGCTCTGGGTTTAATGTCACTCTGGTGTGGTACACTTTTAGACTCCTGGTTTTATGGGCCTTCCCGCTCTGGTCCACAGAATATCCCACAGGCCACATGCGATATACAGTGGTGAGTGCCGCAGGAGCCGGAGAACAACAGTGGCTTGTACCGAACAAAAGGACAAAGTGTGGGAAAAGTAGGTCACCTTTTGCAACCTTTTGGAACACAAGAGCTGCTGTTTCAAAGTGTCAAGTGAGAGAAGTGTGAAGTATAATAAACCACATAAAACATTTCGGATGTTCAATGTTGTAGTGATTTGTGAGTAGCACTGGGTTTCCTCAGGCGGACCTTACTAATCTTAATACAGGCTAAACAGCATGTGACAGGGCTATACAACAGTCTGCTCTACCTAACATAACATATAACATATTCAAGTCTGGGGAAAAGATTTTCTATAACATAATCCATCGTTAGGAATATTAAGATTATTCAGTTATTCGATAATCGTGATTTTTCAGGCCACAATATAAGAACTAAAAAATAATAATTGTAACAATTTCACAAGGAATATTAAAAGAAAAATATGACGCATATTTTGTATTATTGGTAGCCTTTAAACATGTTCTTGAGTACCTTAAGTTTGCCATCTCATGTTTTGAAAAAAAAAAAAAAAAGTTTATTATGAACTAAATGAACATCTGTTTCTGCTGTTTATCCTGGCACTTACTGATTTTATGCAGCCAGTAGATGGTGCCCAGCGCTTACACAATTTAGTTATGTTATTACTTAAGGGACTGCGTGACATGCTAATCAGGTTTGTAGTATCATTGATCGTGTTTACATGGCAGGAATGCTCAGAACGAGTCTGTCGATGATTTAAGGACTGGCAAAGATTCTCGTCTGATGTGATATTATTATTAAATTTGATACAAACGTGAATGAAACTAAATGCAACTCGAGGTATGTTTTTGATGACTGAGCATCGTTAGAACATTGCTAAAAGCTCAAACTATGTGGTCACTATAGCATAATATGTGTCCTTTAAGTAATTTAAATTCATCAAAAGTACACCGAAAAGTACAGTGCTTTTTATTTAGCTGTTTACATCACAATAAGTTACTTTTACATTTAGAACGTTTGATTTCATAAAACTGCTCACAGATATTATAACAGAAAATGAAAGACAATTAATGATTTCACTTTTGTTTTGTCATGTGTGCATGTCAGTCACTGTAAATATGAATCAGTATGAATATCAGTGATTTAGATTTTTGGAATGTGTTACCCAAAAATCAATGCCAGTTTTTCTTCCACCACTACTAATGTGAAATTATATGTGAAATGTAAGCGTGAACCCAATCTGTTGCAAATTATGTTAGCCCTGCTTAAGTAGTAGAAGCAGCACTTTACTTGTAATAGTGCTGCAATAAATTAGCAGTGTCTGTGTTATTTTACAGTGTTCCATTTATTTAGACTACTGTCCTTACATGAACATGTGTTTGAAGAAGCCAAAGATTGAGAACAGTCATCCACACTGAGAAAAGAGTGGGTTGAGCACAACTGTAACTAAAGCTAACAGTTCAAACTAAAACTCCTTTAATGACCACACAGTCCATATACTTTACGCTTTGTAAACATTTGAGTCCATAAAAAGTCCATAAAGAAGAGTTAATGGTGCAAAAACAGTTTTTCAAAGAGTTTTTGTTTAAAAACTAAACGAAAGGCAAAGACATTCTCTGGATACACACAAAGGTTTTTTAAAAGTGTGGTGTAATAATTGAAAATAGATCTCTTTCAGTGATAGAACAATCTCTGGATCCTGCATAAAACTCGACTCACCTCTCCGCGGTGTCCCACGTAGATGAAGGCGCACATGGGGTGGAAGGCTCCGGTCCCACAGGCCAACAGGTGGGTGCGGTTATAGGGCTGCAGCAGGCGCACAAAGTTAGCGCACTCTGTCTGAAAAACACACGTCAAAACAGCATTACTTTTCTGCTTAGTTAACAATCAATCTTTGTCTATGATTTGAAATTGGAAGTTTGACTTTCAGGTGCAAAAAAAGCACTAGTTTTATTTTAGGGTAAGGAAAGTGGCATGTTTCCTGAAGTGATACGTTAAAGAAGCTAGGGCTATAAAACAGCATAATGTCATTATAATCTCTTCTGTATTGACGTAATTTGAGCAAGGGATATCAAATTTTTATTGACTAATGCCAGGGGGAACTTTTGCTATAACAATGTTGACTATGGTACTGATACAGAAGATTAGAAAATACATAACATTAAATACTTGTATTAGATTTCCTTCTGCCCCAGTTTAAATGCATGTTTTGTTACATCAAAAATATGCAAGGCCTGTTTTAATAAATCACACACGCTCTCGCCGCGACTCTCTCCAAAAGCAGATAAGTTGATTTTCTGTGAACAGTGGAATAAAAATGATGCTTTCCACATGTTTGTAATGAGCTTTATTATCTGAAATGTGATCTGTATGTCTATAACACCACTCATATCTCTCCAGTCTGGAAATAAGCCAAAATCATGTGGACAAAAAACTAAACGGAACTTGGTTGACAGAAGTGAATTTGACAATTTCATGTTTTGACAAAAAATAAGTTCCAACATGTGGGAATAACTATTACTTTAAATGCAAATTTACTAATTGCACACTTTAAAGACTTAAAAACTTTCCTTTGACTATATTTTAACGTAGTGACAAAACAAAAGAGAACATGTGAGTTTGAGTTTTTCTCTATGAGTATCTCGTTCACCTGCAGGGTTGCTGTTTTGATTTTGAAAACTTGAGAAAAAAAGCCGATAATAGTAACAGAGCTGACAACATTTTCCTATCTCTGTCTGGCGATCGATCAAGGGTCATCTGAGAAGGAAATCAATCACTGTCAAGGGTCAAACCCATTCAAAATCCAAACCACTAGCCGATAGATACAATACAATGTGACTGTTCAAGTTCAAGGGTATCGGGCGGGTACCATGACTGATGACAAATAAGATTAAACATATGCAATGGTGGAAAGTAATGAAGTTCAAACGTAAAAGTACTGTACTTTTTTAAGCTAGCTGTACTTTATTTAAGTAGTTTTTACAGTAGATACTAAACAGTTAAAAACAAATAATGACATTCATCTTTCAACAAATACAGAAAACATTCAAGGCATGTTAAAGTTAAAGCTTAAGTACGCTCTGGACTGGAGCACACATGGGCTGTACACTACACACTACTGTATACAATAAGACGACAATGTCCATATTTCCACTGCGCCACTCTAATTGTTTGTACAAATGGGTGGCAGGTCCCCCTTTTGTCTGTGTGGGCTACATATCTCTAAACTCACACGCAGACCCTCACTCGCCCCTGTGTTCCTGAGAAATAAACCAACTCCACGGCAAAGTTTACCTCATCCCACGATCTCTCAAACAAAACGACATCAACACAATTATATTAAGAATGCCTTCAATTAGGACTTGAAATGGCTTGTAATTATATACCGAAAGTAAACGTTGGTTGTGTAAAACGGGATTGCAAGAACACACTTTTGCACGTTTATTGAAAATCCTCCCTGGTAAAAGGATAATGAATAGGTATGCTTTACACTATGAAGATATATTGATGCAGCTCTGCAAATTGCCAAAGAGTGATTCAGGATCTGTTTCAGCCACATTTCCAGAGACCTACTTAGGGAGTTGTTTTAAAGGTCTGTGTGGTCTGAGAGGGCAGAGTGCGGTGTTGACGGGGGGAAGTGTGCTGGGACCGTCTTGTCCTGGGATAGAGGTAGATCTGTGTGGTCCACGGCAGATGAAGTGACTGCACAAAGGGGAGTAGATCAGGAGTGCTCAGCCAAAATTCACGAGCTCTGCATTAAATCTACAATATTAACAGAAGGTTGGCTCACCTCAAAAATGCTTCTATGTGCACGCACTTGGATTTTTGGGTTTAAACAAAGTATGAATAGTAGAGCTGTGTTTTGGTAGACATGTTCTGTGCTTTGATTAGTCAACTAAAAAGGGGCGAGGCACTGTGCTGGCTAAAGATCTTGAGTCTTTAAAGTATCTCGATGATATGCCCACATAAAAGTGCACTGACAGTTACAGACTTTTTTTTTTTTTTTAAACAGAAAGCTACTACTAAGCAGCATTTTTGAGGTGAGCATATAAAAAGATGATTAAACTCACAATCTCAAAATCACTTCTTGTCTTTTCTGCATCTGCATTCTTATCAGCTAAACAACTAAAGGTCTACAAACCTAATGAGTAACATTTTCAACATCGCATTTCTCAAAAAACCTACACAGATAAACAGGAACACCGTCAAAAACTGAAGACAGGCCATTGTCTTTGTGATGAAGTTTAGGAGGAAGGATAAATACTAGATATGGAAAATAACGGTAATCTAACATCAACAGCTTCAGGCGGTGTTATTAGTCGATTGTTTTAAATATACATCTCTAAATGCACAGACCACATGGGTATGTTTGTGCAAGATTATCGGATAACTTTAAGATCAGAAGTGCAGTCTGTCTGCATTTTCAATCTGTTTATATTATGATCTGATCTTAGGGTTTATTTCACATAAAGTTAAATACTGGAGCTACTGCTGCCTCGAAAACAGTTTTCTGAGGTTATAAAATTTGGAACACTTTATGACCTTGCTGTCTGGGAAAATAAACCAAGCCAAATTCTTTGATTGGGAAGTGATTTAAGGTTAAGGTTAGAGTGACAATATAAGTATACTTTGAGTGTCATTCACCTTCAATAGACACTTTTTTCCATCCATCTTTGTCGAAGTTTGTAAAAGAAAATTGGACTATTGTCTACTCCAAAGTTCTAATTTCAGACGGAATTGAATTGAAAGAGCTGTGTGAGCTGTGTGAGCTGTAACACGGAGAAATGGGAGAGGCCATTTTGGACATCAAGTGCAGAGTGCATCCAGAACAAACAAAAACGAAGACGAAGATCACAGCAGACACCCAAACAGTGACGCACAAGTGAACACGCTCCAACCAAGAGCAAACACACAAGCAAACAACCAGCAGTGTAAACACCGCCGGGCCCACGCTGAGTTCACAGAAAGACATCTCGACATGTTCTTCAGACCAAAGATTCAGACCATCCTCAAGGATTTATCTCCAGACTGAAAAGAAAACATTTACCCCAGGTTGCTCCCAAACTGCTAATGAAGAGCAGAGTCAAGAGATACCAAAGGCAGATAAAAGAAAGTTTTGCTGTCTACTGATTTATTTTCTCCATTTGGCACGTCCTGGTTAGCAACGACTTTTCTTGGTAGAAGATCAAAAAGGCAGAACAATATTTGCATGAATACACTGAGGAGAAATTAACATAAAGACCTTAGAGGCATTACCTTGGAGAGACTTTTTAATTTGTATAATTACAATTGTAATTTTAGGGGTTTCTCAAAAAACAAAAATGAGCCACAGTGTCAAACTTACCAGACTATTTGTTCAGTTACTTGAAATAACAATGAAACAATGCGCATAATATGGTGTGTGAAGAGCAGTAAAGCTTTGGCTGGAAAGTGGTTATATCCTAAATATTTGCCAAACTGCGTAGCTTTCACCCACAAATAATTTTCATTTTCCATTTTCAACGTTAATCCAGTCACGTTTTCCCACAGAATGAGAGAATAACAGCTCCAACATTTTTACATTGGGATGAACTGAAAGGGCTACACCACAGAACCATCTTTTACTCATTATAATTCAACATGACCATGACCAGTCAGCAGCAGAAGAGCTCCCAAACCACCAAACCCATTATTAAGCTAGAAACATGCTTTATTACATTTATATGCCCCAGCACCACAATTGAAAACCCCTGGCATCAGACATGGACGTAAAAACTAGAAGAGGAGTCAACAGTCCAATACAGATGTGGAAAATACTGGGGTAGGATTGGAGTTTTTGATGAATTCACCAGACTTTCATGTCATGTTAAGGAAAACGCTTTTAGTCTAAATACAAGAGACTGAATGATTGCATGTATATTTTAAAAGGTAGGGTTGTAGCAAACTGAAGAAATTCAATTAGTCGACTACCAGAAACAATGCATCGATGATGGCAAAAATTATCATCACAATTATTTGGCTCATAACTGAAATCGTGATTATTTCGAACAATTACTTCTATATTGTCAAACTCATTCCGTAGAGATAGTAAAGACCAAATGTATTTTAATAGTAATGTTGTTAAAAAGTTCAATTTTTTTGTCCAAGTTTTGCGGCAAAAAGAGCACTCCTAACTCTGAACAGAAGGCAATCCATTGTATTCACGATTATAACATTTTTGTAATTGAATAAAGTAATAATTGAAATCTGGATTATATATATACGATTAATTGCACAGCCCTACATGGACCTGGCAAAGATCAGACCAAAAATCTGACCCAAACCACACACATGACCACAAGCTCACAGGATTTTGTAAAAAAACAAAACAATTTATACAGAAAAGTACTTGTAAACTAGCTATTAACGTTTAAACAACAGACAAATAGGAGGACACAGAGACGAGAGACAAACAAATTCACAAATTGACCCCCAAATTCTTACTATTCCAGCAAAACAATTACTCGACTAATTAAAATGTTAGTAGACTAAGACTGACGAATTGACTAAAAGCCTGCAGGACTATTAAAAGGCAATATTTGGCTGAGGACTGACAGTTGTATCCAACCACAGACAATTTTGGATGAGAATCAGAAGGAAACATCTTTGGCTATTTCAGAATTTGAGAGAGAAGGGTCTAATTTGGAGGGGCAGGTTCATTCTGAAACATATTCTTCACTCTTCACTTAAAATCAAGTAAATCATTTATCCATTGCTTACTAATTTATTCACACAAATGTCAAATCTAGTATTAATCAATTTGGTTAAAAGCCACTTACTAACTTTGTTCTAGCACAAAGCACCACCAGAAATGACTCGCACATTGTAAAGTTGTGGCTGTGTCTGATGTGCATACTAAATGTTTTGCACATTTCCTCAAAACACAAATGTGAAATTTAGACTCGCTCGCTGCTCCCCACTGACACACGCACACCCTTTCTGTGAGCTGTGGAGAATGACAATGAGAGAAGATAGTGGTGAAACATTGCAGATGATGCGACAGGAATATTTATTTGTGAGAGTTGTGGTTAATGATGTCTGGGTCACAAGGTGGTGGAGGTGAGACGTAGAGATGAATGGTCCACTGTGGTCCTTGTTCAAAATGGCAGAGAGTTATCAATGGTTTAAGCGAAGCCATATATGTTTATTATGACATTCTAATTCACATTGTATGATTTAAAAGACTTGATTGTACGTGTGAGTTGAGCTGGAGAATCTAAATTAGTGAGTAAATGTTTTGCTTGACCACAGCTCAAAAACATAAAACACAAACATCATTTCAACAAACAAGCAATGCTGCAAAATTTCTCACCCTTCCAACAAAATAACATGTTTCTGAATGCGCAATCTACACCCAGATGCAACTGTTTCAATTACGTTTCACACAAAAGTCCCTTCAAACAGTGCCGCGACCTTTGCCCTTTGCCCCCTCTGTTATGTTTAAGCGAGGCTGTGCACGAACACGCACGAGGGGAGCACATGTGTCCCAGTGCAGTGTGTGAGGTGTGCGTTGTAGATACATGCAGCCGCCATCCATCTCACTGAAGACAAACATGGAGATCAGCAACGTGAAGGAATGCAGAAAAGAGCCGTTTGAAACGCAACAATTTATCTACAACATTTATGAACTCTCAGACGAAAAGGAAGTGAAGCATCTTACCCACCCACTTTATTGGATAAATTTATGAAATTAAATGATGTATGGATAATGTGAACCGTTTCTACTGTGTCATGCAGGTCAAGTGTGTTAGCTTGTGGGCAGATCTCCAATGGACCTTATAATCATCTGCTACAATTTATAAAACTGGTTCGGATTAATGCACTTGCTGCTTCTGTAACCGCAGCTGCCCTGGGGCTGGATGAAAGAACCTTAGCTGCCAACTCACTTTGGAAACCAGACCCTCTTATTTTCTGTTTGAATGCACAGCGAATTTACCAACTATCCAGTTCTTGTACTTTCCAATCACAGGCACTTTCTTTGTGGCGCACATCTCTCAAATATAGAAGACATTGCCTTTCTAATATCATTGTGACACTAATAATAAATTACTGTATACACCTTCTTATACCTCAGATCTACAGAGTTTAGCGGTTCGTCTGATGATTCAACAGAAAGCTCCACTTTGTGTTTCTCTGATTGGTTACTGCGTCTATCAGTCATGCCCTTCAGAAATCATGGAGCGAGGATGTGCTTCCAGACTCTTTGTGAAGTTCAAATGAAAGCGCCTTCTCCAACCAGCACCAATCCCTCACTCACACAGGCAATTTGGGTTAAGTGTCTTGTTTCCCCCCCAAAAATAGTAAACAATTATTTGGAATTGGGATCAAACCGACAACTTTCAACTGTTTCACGGTTACAATGTGTCCTACTTAACAAGAACACTGTTAGTTTTATGTTTTGACTTCACGTTTAACCTTTGCTCTTTGGTATCTGGATTTTATTCCCAAAATACAGCCTCACCCTTCCTCAAGCCAACCAAGAAGAAGCTTATAAATCATCACATTACACTGAAACACGCTGGACATATGACCTCTGGGACCGGAGAAACAGCCAAAGATCAGTGCAGCTTCAGAGTGATAATGTGGCCTGCGCTCTATGGTGCGCACAGTATATCACACCCACAGTCACATACAGGGAGTCCTTTGGGTGCTGAGGAGAGGAAACGGCTAATAAAACTGATACAGGACACCCAAATCACACCTGCCACTTCAAACACCGCACAAAACTGCCTCCAGATGGGGACAGTTGTCTGGAGAAAAACTTACATTACTAATTTGGGCAAAACTTCTTATTTCCGCCATTTTTTTAACACGTACATTGTGCAAATTTTCACCAACTTTTGGACTGGGTTGATTGCAAGTTCTAGCTTGTAGGAGCTAGGTTTTAGTCTGACAGCATGTTTTGTTGCTCCTGTAGAGTCAGCAGAACATGACTTACTCCCTTTAGATTGTGAGTTTGAGGCAATTAGAGTCGCTGTGTGCCGAGCCACAGAGAGATCGACTGGGAGCAGATTTAATACGTCCCTGACTTCAAAGTACAGGCCTCCTCCTGTCTTCCTCTGTCGAGTCCTTGTTTGACATTTATAGGTCTCTGAGTTTCTACTCTCGGGTTACTGATTCTGAAGCAAGCAGTGGTGGAAGAAGTACTCAATTTTGTTACTCAAGTAAAAGTACAGATATGTGTGTAAAAAATTATCATATTAAAAAATCTACTTAAGTAAACGTACCTGTTTAAGAATGTACTTCAAGAGTAAAAAGTAAAAGTATTTCATGCAGATTTACGCATTAAATGTCGTAATTTTGGAAATTTTGGTAAAGTCATTTCTTATTTTTGTAGAGAATTTTATGTTTATATTTTTGTTTGTTTGTTGTTGAGCTTGAAATCAAAACCTTCAGGCGGAATGTCACCATCAACGAGCTAATAACCCTCAAACAAAATAAAAAGTACTTTCTACTTTTGTTTTATTATTGTGCAGACAATATTTGGGCAACTTTGGCACATGTCATAAAGTCTTAAGCTGCTAAAATATATTTTGGTTCAAGTAACAAGCAATTCAAGTTCATGTTCAACCATGAACATTTTCAAAACAGATATTCCTCTTTGACCAAATCCACCCAATTTAAGTTTCACTGACATTACTCAAAGAATTAAAAGAAATTACTTTTATGTTAGTTTGACAAACATATCCTGAGTTAAGTGTTTTTGCAAAAGAACAAGTGAATCAATCCCAAACCATAATTAAATCCACAAGCGGCATTGGTCCTCTCGGGCTGTGCTTCATACTCTGCTAACATAGGGCCAGGTAAGGATAGCGCCCTCAGTCTTTATGTATTAAGGGCTTTGTGGTGAATTAAAGGTTTGTTGCTTGCGTGCTTAATTTTTAGGATGAATTTGCAAAATTCTCAGTCAACTTTGTGGCTCTACTGCACAGAGACCATACCTGTTGTGCAAAAAAATTTGATAATTTTTGATGATTTTTACTAAATTAAAGCTTGATTGTGCTACTAATGCCCAAGGAGGAGTTTGTAAAAGTATGAGGTGTAAACGTGTGCAAATTTCAGCAATATGTTGTTGTTGTTTTTTATTCTTCTAGTCAATGAATTGGAGAATGCAAGAGTAAATATGCATGTCCCATGCCTTCGACATAAGTGGGGCAGCATCGTTGTGGAAGCAATAGGCCATATGCCCTGTAGGGGCTCACCTAATTAATCAGTGTTTTACTCAAAATACAGCCTGAGTCTTTTAGCCTAACAAAACATATTGGCATCTACAACAACCTTCATTAGCGCCCCTGAGTTTGGAAGACCTTATAACCTTTAAACCTAATTTCCTTTTACGCCCTGAAAGCAAACACAGATTTAAACAAAACATGCTGATATAAACAGGTACATCCACTGCTTTATCCCAAAGTTGTGTTCATTTCCTGTGGTCCAAACACTGTTATAATGAGATATCCAGTCCTCCCTCTTCCCATGTCTCATGTTTTAGGAGCTCCCTCTGTGTTATTTTATCCTTATTAAGAGTCCTTTTACTACCTCCTCTGTCTCTTCAACAAACAATAACTCTAAAAGCAAAACAATCTCCAATGGGCACTGTATAATAATACAACTCTAATCATGTTTAAAATTCTGAAATATCACAATTTCACTTTGCAAAGTAGGATTTTTGCAGTGTTGTGAAAAGTTATCTTTGTGTGCCTTTGCTTTAGGGAGAAAAATCTTAAATGTCAGCGTAACTTTATTGCACTTAACTGTCAACTATTCACCAAACACCAACTTGAGGCACAAAATGCAATCTTCATTCCTCTTCAGGGACACCCAAACTACCCCAAAGCATATGTTTTAACCCACTTTCAAAACCCCAAACACATGATAGATGGATAGTTTGGGCAAAGCAAAATGGAGTGTAAAAGATTTTGTGTAAAAACTGCCAGAGTGAGTGTCGCTCATTGGGACTGTGTTTGCGCTGGAGACATGATGCAATACAACCGTGTCACTTCAAGTTGGGAAAACTAAGGATGAAATGTGGGTTCATTTCAGATCACAGTAGAAAAGTAGGACAAGAAAAAAGTTTAAATGAATGGTCTACTCTTGAGAACAGATATCAGTTCAGTTAAAACATAAAATTGGTCTTGCGTTGGCTTCTATTGTATCATCAGTTGTCGCAATTAAGGGATGTTTTGGAAGCAGGATATCAACAATTAAATCTGGATTAATGATTCAAGCTTTATTGATGGAAAACCAACAAAATGCATTACAGAATACACTTGGCTGACCTAATGCTACATGTGCTTGGTTGGAGTGCAATTTTGTTTATTTTGGTAAGCTTCTGTACTTTTAATTAGACTGTCTGTATATTTATTACATATAGCAATGGAATAAGATGAGTCATGTACCTGAGGACTTATAGGAGGACCGGATATGGACAGCACAGACTGATCAAAGCAAAAAAGTTAATCCAGACGGTTTGCAGCTCGACTGTAAGTGGTGACAGCTTTACAGTGTTTAGAGTAGGCCTATTATGCATGTGTGCTGTGGGTGAACGAGGCCACATGCAGATGTCGGTTCACTTTTAGACCAAACAATTTCGTGTGAACATCCAGCAACAAGCATCTGGAAGTGGTGAGGGTTTAGACTTCAAATGCAAAGAGATGCAAATGAAATGGTTCACGACAAGGTTTGAATTTTGTGTTGGTTAAACGTAGAATGAACCAGGATGTTAGCTGATTGATATTCTGCTTATTATTAAAAAAAGGGAATAATTAAATAAAATTACTCAATATTTTTGGAGTATCTTGATAATGACAGTCAGATGATATTATGTCAGTCCAACAGAAATGTGTTTAAACAGATCTTGACAGAGGTGTAATTATAAAACAAATGTAAAATATCTGTAACACTAATCACAGAAGTACAGACATTACAGAAAGTTTACAATGTAACTTTTTTCAATCAGCTATTTTTTTTTTCCCCCCACAAACAAGGGATTGAAGAGTGCTGTAACCCTTTAGCCATTTAGTGGATTAATCAGTCGATGGTGTTTTAGTCTACCAGCGTTTTCAATAGTCGACTAATTATTTATTTAGAATAAAAGGGTTGCTATGACACAAAAGCAAAAAGCAAAAAGATGTGTAGTGAGTTAAATGAAGATTTTGGAGTGAATTACGAGTTTAATCTAACTTGTACATCTCTAACATATAAACTGTTTCCTTGTACTTTTCTGTATAAATAGTTGTTTTTGCATGAATTCCTGTGAAGTTATGGCCTTTTAAGTGCAGTTTGGGTCAGAAACATGGAATTCTTTATGGTTTTGGTTATGCGTCACCCCCTTTTTTAGTGGAATAATCAATCGACATGTCTTTAGTCAACCAAGAATTTCATTAGAGTAGAATTAGTAGAATTTCAAATGTCTACATCAATATAAGCCAAAAAAGAAGTTACTAAAACAGATCTGCTTAATGCTATTGATACATGACGTCATCAACATTCCTTGGAAGGGTAAAGCTAACCGAAGGCACTGCTCTGTTACGCCTCATTTCCATCAAGTGTTGCACAGTATTTTGGGCGGGTTACTTGAAGCCTGCCTGCCACAAGTGCCAAAGTGGTGAATATGGACGTCAGTGTTATGAAATCAAACTTCATGAATGAGAAAGTAATGATACTGGCACATAAACAGCCTGGTAAAAAAAAGTAATTTGGAGAATAGATTGAAGTGAAATTACTCACGGTTGCCTCCTTCCAGAAGTGTATGCATTGTGAGATAGGGTCAGATTCAAGCAGTAATATTCTAAGCATTCACTCCCAAGCCACATATTAAGTTTGAAATTGGGCTGCTAAATGGGCTCTAATGCCTTTGCATAGAACATTTCGTTGGGAGTGCTTTATATTTTCATTCCCAATCTAAATTTAGTTAAAGTGTGAATTGGTTTAATAGCTCTTACCTGTGGGTCTTTTCCAATTGAAACACAGTGCTCTCTGTTTCCAGGCAACGGGGGCCAGAGGATCTACAGACAGAGACAAAGCAGTGATTACGAATGCGCTCATAACTTTACAATATTATACCACAACCCTGGCATATTTCCCAATGTAATGAGTGAGTGGGCGTCTCCAGGCCCAAACTTCATCTTCATCAATGCATCGTTAAGTTTTCAATGTGAACTCTGCATCATGGTGATTATAGGAGCTGGAGCCGAGCCGACTTTGTAATGCGGATGCTGGAAAAGTGTTGAGACCAGGAGCTGAAATATGGAGAGCCAGCGTTTGAGTTGATTGAGACTGGTTCATTTATCATCTGAGCTTAATAGAAACATGTGCACTGGAAATGTGTTAAAGAAGCCATCTGTGGTGTACATTTGGTATTTCCACCACAGGCTTTGCTAGATGTTTATAGGATATCAATAAAGACAACAGAGCAGCACAGTATGTAACAATAGAATCAAAATCACAATTCGAAGAGGAGTACTTTTCAAAGTTGTTTCAAGCTGTTTTGACCACTATTTACTATTGTTGTAGACATGCTTGCCAACTGGCTCTAAATGTGTTTTGTGGCTACACCATTGCTTGAGTTGATCAAAGTGAATACAGTTCTGTTGCTGGTAAGTCAGTAGGCGAATGGACGCAATCAGCAAATAGCCAAGGCTGCAATTTTTTAAGTACAATAAGTTCCTATTATGTCATCTTATTCTGAAAAATTATAAAAAATGATTGACCTTGTAGTTTAGATATGTACATACAAACATACATGCTTACATATGTGTTATTCTTTTATTATAGAAAGGGTTTCAGGGGTTGTCATCCGGACGCTGTTTGAAGATCGAGACGTTACGACTTTTATCCAAAAGTCATTGTCAATCAGAGAGCTGGTATGGGAACTCGGGCTTATATGCTCCTCTACGTAGTGAGAGTCCTGCCCCCAGGGAGGAGTCACTGAACACCTGTCTTTGTTTGGAAAATTGTTTGTTTGTCACCTGAGACTTGATTAATTGGTCTGCCTTGTTTGATTAATAGTTGGTCTTACCTAGTTTCACCTGTGACTAAGGTCTATTGTTCTATTGATAGCTGGCTGTAGCTCCCTCCTCACTGCTGAGCTACAGCCAGCTATCAATAGACAACCCCTGAAACCCTTTCTACGATGGACCACACCTGAACGAATGAGGGTTTACATCGACGTATTCTTTTATTAGTTTTTCAGTTCATATTTCACTCTTTTTGTCAATTCTCCTGGACATGTTAAAATGTCAACTTTAAATAAAATCCTGTTATTAAAACATAAATCACACATTTATCAGCAATTGGAACTATATACTTTTCCAAATTGTGCAGCCCAGTTGCTTTGATTATCAGTTAAACTCCATCAATAACACTCCAAAGAATGAGCAATTACCATTCGTGCGTTACAACTCCAACTTTCTCTTTATCCCCTTATGTGAATGATGCTAATCACATTGATGATTTGCATTTTGTACCATTTGCACTCAAAACATTTGGACACTTTCCACCTCCATTGTACCGCAGAGTGCTGAAGTCTTAGGAGCTTTAATTAAATCCTCAATGAATCCCCCACTGCAGCCTACAGTCTTTATCATTCCAAAGTCCTATCGCTGCTCCTTTTCTGCACATCTATTGTCAAAGTCTTTATCAGCTGAGTGCAGATCTGAGATGGGCATGACATTTGGACGTGGGACAATATTCTTCATCACACATGAATAATTCAATAGTTCAGATGACTGTAGTAGGAAATGCCCAGAGCTGGTCTCAGTGTTGAGCTTCACTGACGTGGATAAATCACAGCAAACCGGAGTCTCTCCTCAGTGGGACAATAGGCCTTTGTTGGACCAGGAGGAAGTCAGCCTTGTTTTGGCTGAAGGCGTGAATAGAAAGCAGAGCAAAACATAAGCTGATGACTTAAGTTCAGATTTCTGGACAGTGGAGCTGTAGGAAAGAGATACAGTAAATTCATTTGAAGAAATGAATGAGAACATTGTGGTTTGCATTATGGAAAAGTTAGATAATTTAGTGGGATAATTCAAACCTTAAGTTTTATTCTAAAACAAGTTATTTTTGGTGTTGAATTTCGTCATAACCACCTCCAGTGAAAACAAAAGAAACAAATGGACTGATCTGATAATGCAAATGCAAACAGAAATTCAAACAAAGTAAAGTTAAAGTTGCACTATGTAAAGTTTCCGCTTGTCTCCATGGAGATGTTATTGCTTTGCCTTGAATGTTCCACATCCTTCATGAAACTTGTCTATCTCCATGTATGATGAATGGAAGCCCAGGTGGCAGCCTTCAGGTCAAATGCAGTGTTGGTTCTGGTCTCCCTCCTCTTCTTCTTGACAATAAACCATAGATTCTCTGTGGGGTTCAGGTCAGGCCGGTCTGCAGGCCAACCAAGCACAGAAACACCATGGTCAGAATTGAATCTAAAACGACCCTATACTGTGAAACTTTCCAGGCAAAGCAATAACATGCACAGAAACAACTGGGAGACGAATAAAAACATAGTGCACTTTTAACAGTTCATCAACAGTTTTTTGTTCACAGTCTTTCTACAAGTTCTGTTCTGGAAATGTAATAAAATTTCAGTGTTTAATAACATTTTTCTCTTTTCTTGCAGACTTATAATTTTCCACTTGGTGTAAAGCTGTGGGATCAGTTGGACAAATCCAGAAATAGTTGTCAATGTGAATTTCTGTCTTTAGTCAACGAACCTGGCTTCCAATGCTCGGTGTTTAAAAGACCTAGCCACAATGACACAATGATTTACAGATCCTTTCCCCCATGGCCCGCCTTTATAGAAGCACATGTCCCGGGAACATCCTGGACCCGAGAAGAGGAACAACCCATTATCTGCATTTATCATGTTGCTCCAGTTACCACTTATACTCCAAGATATATAGGTCCCACTCATTTTAACGTATGGATGCAAGGGGCCATAACGCACAGATATTTACAATTCATCTTTATTACAACATGTCTCTAGAGTTTTGACCCTGCACACCTGTGAGGCAGATGTAGAAACTGTTTAAAATAAGACATGAATAATTGGAGAGAATAGGGAGGGTCTGGGTTCTTCTGCCAAAATCTGACTTAAAATCAAATTGTTTTAACTTTGATTGTTAGCACTCGCAATAACTTATTTCCTGCTTGAGTGAATTCAACTGGAACCAAGCTATAAGTTGGCTTGAAATAGTTTTATGAATTTTGGATTATACTGTATGGCTCTATGCAAAGGGTGAGCTCATTTGAATATAGTGTAAAATCAATCAACTTCAAACCAAGTGGACTTTTTGAGCGATGTTCCCTGCGCCGTGCAGGAGTCGCACTGTGGAAATGCAATCTGACACTTCAAAGTGCAGGAAAAACCCGACGTGACCTGGAAATGTGGACCTGTTTGTCATTTTAGACCCTGTACTGGCTAAATTTAGACCGGAGTTCGCCTTCAAAGACACAATTCAGGATTAATCAGATTATTAAAACTCACAAATAATAAGTTACTCTTTGTTCAGGGTCCAGCATTCAGAGAGATGAAATAGTGTACATGTGTTTTTGTAAACTTTCATGATTAATATGAATTCTAAATGTCTTTGTAATTCGTTTTCTTGCTTCATGCTTCCAGAAATACATCTTGTTTTGTGCTTTTTGTCAATCTCAAATAAAAATAAGGATGTCATATAAATAACATCAACATCTGTGATAGTTATAAAGTGTGCATGAGTCCAAAAATAAAATAAAACAGGATGTAATCGCTAACCAACCAGTGTTTTAAACGAGCACTATGTAACTTTTCTGGTGCAGTATCTGATCTGACACCTGCTTGTCTCTTTTGGAGAGGTTGTTACTTTGCTATCTTCAAAATGTACAAGTTAGATCTGTGGAGAGATCTGACTTGGGCATATTTTAAGCTATAAAAACGATTTAATAATGCAAGATAGAGGCTATAGATGTAATGTCATGCTATGAAACACTCCAGGGAAGGCAAAAATATCTCTACAAAGACAAAAATAATACACATATGTTAAAATGGACATTTTGGTTTCAACGTTTCATCTTTAAATGCACCTTTGTGAGTGCTATTAAGCCGATGTACCCAGAAATTCTTGGCTGGGAATTCAAAGTCCACACAGCTAGACAGTATTTCTGATTTGCACTTTTTTTTATCAGAAACAATTGTTCCTTTGATCAAAAAAAAAAATCCACCTGGGAAAAAAAAGTTTAATCAAACTTCTTCAACAAAAGCTCGACAAGTCTTAAATTGTCCGGCTTGATTTTTGGGGGGAGAATAACATTATTAATCCTGGAGCAAACTAAAAAGAGATTATAGCCTGTGGAGCCAAGCGTTTTAAATTTCAGCACGTCCTGAGAATTTACCGCCGCTTTTGTGTGTCGTATTATTTCTATTGAGAGAAAGGGATTACAGTATTAAGCTGCATCAAGAGCTGAGCCAAATGTTTTTGTTCAAATCTCCCAGAACACCCAGTGCACTGTACAAGATTTACTTCAACCCCATGTTCAGCCCGGCTAAAACAAGTCTATACAGCCATTAAAAGGAGATATCAAATAGTGCGCTGTGTTTGGATCTGGGAGCAACAAAAGTGGAGTAATTATTCCATCAAGATAAACATTTACATGAATTAAATTACTGTTTGTTTAACTTTTTACGAGCTAATTGTGATTGAGTGCTTTGATTCTGGCAGCAGACAGGCTGCAAGTACAGGCACAACTACATGTAATTAAAATCAAGATTTTTGTGTAAAGAATTGATGGTCAAATCGTATGATGAAAAGTATGGAACTAATTTACTCAATACCACAATAAGTTGTAATAAACTTTTGATTGACCGTTGACATGCAGTGGCAGAGGGAATTTTAGTTAACTGATCTTCCTTATGATTTCCTTAAAGGACATAAATGTTTATGCACTTTTAAACCATGTTATAACAGTGTTCTCTCATACTCCTGTACTGTCTTGCGTTCAAGGCTTGAGTGTTCAGGATATGTCTATCACGGTGAAATAAGACTGAACTAGGGCTGGGCCAAAGGTTGATAAAAATGTAATCGTGTACTCATTGATGTCACAATATGCCATTTTGGTAAAGTTGGAATGTTATGATTTTCAATTTTCTCTTGAATGAAGTTCTGTGCAAAAAAAAAAAAAAAAAAAAAAAGTGGATTTAAAGTGCCCATGACAGGTTGAAGGACTCATTTTACTAAAACATAAAACTAAGATAATCACATTTAGGTTTATGCTAAAGAATGAACCATCTTTATTCCAGCAATTTTTTAGGTTTACAATTTTACTTCCTGGTTGTAAATAACGACGTCACACAAGGATATTCTGTAACTGTTACCTAGCAACATGTTGTACACTGGGTCAAAACTCCTCTAATGTCACAGAAACTATTATTTGACAAATAAAAAATTATGGGAACACCTTTTCTTGAAATAATGTTTAAAGGATCAGAAAAATGTGTTTCATGGTTGTAAATTGTCCTGAGTGTGTCTCCCTAGTGTGATGTCATCATGTTTTGGATCTCTGCTCTACGTCCTGTAAATTTCAACATTTTTTTCAACTTTTCTTCACAAACTGACACTCCGTTGGGGTAAAGCTATCGTAAATATTTACAATAGGTTGTATTCCACCTAATAAAGTCAGAACTAGAAATCATGAAAAACTGTCATATGCACTTTAACCAATTGCAAAGATGTGTAAATGTAGCAGAAGACTTTATTTACATTATAACATGAAGAAAGATACTAAGATACTGGCTCCAAGAAACAAACGTTAGTCCCGTTTTCAACAGTGCTGCAGTTTTGAGCAGGAAGTTAATAGACCTGTATCTATACCATTTTATATGTGGTTTACAAAGAACAAAATGTAAAATAATGATCAACAGATCTTATAGTTTCATACTAGATATCTGAAAAAAGCACAATAGGTCTTCTCTAATGTTGTGACAAGGTGCAAGAAAGGCAGAACATGACATTATCAGTTTTTTGTGTGACTTGTGATAGTTAAATATTAGAACTGAGGTGTCTGTAGCAGGGCCTAATCTTCTCATAAATGTCTAAGAATGCATAACTAATACCTTTCATGCTTAGGTAGGTTAATCCTTACTATTGAAGTGAGCCAGCGATTAGAGTAAGCCAAGTATATCGACTTTTGTAACAATTTTGCAACAGATTTTCAACCATATTTAAATATATTTTGAGTTTTACAAAAGAAAAATTGAAAACTGTTCCATAAAACCTCCAAAATTGCAGCTCTTGTGTGGTCTGCAGTGGTCAATATCAAAGGAAAAAGTATAAAAAACAGCACCTGCATTTTTATTATATTTGACAAGAATTTATATGATTGTATTTCTTCAAAAATAGAACCTACACAGACGGATATTGTTAGTCGTTCCCACACACAATAATCACTTCTGCCTCCACTTTACAGCTCATTGCTTCAGAAGGATTCCATATTTTATCACTCCCATCACAAGTCACATTGAGCCAACTGCACATAAATATCTTAGTGAGACATAAATATTGACTCTGTGCTCTAAACAGACATTTATCACTGAGACATTTACAGCAGATCTGAATTCTTTTATTATCAAGAACCAGCTGAAATAATCTTAAATGCATCAAAACATCAAAACATCTTCAGTGTGAGTTTGGAGGAGTGTGGAACGTAAGATTTCTGATAAATATACTTCTACTAATTCATCACATGAGTCTTTGTTATTTGCCAAAAGAGCAGACTCGAACAGAAAAGCACTTTCTCTGACAGGATTATGATGAAGTCATTTACAGCGCTCAGGTAACACAAGGGACAGCGCTGATTCATGTGACACATTTACAGATGTGATTCATCAAGCAAAAGTCAAAGTCAACTAAACACATGTCTGCTTGAATCATAATATAACATGTAAAATGTTCACCACAAGAATTTTCAAGACTTCAATGAGTTACAATTTGGAACTGAAATGTATAAACTATTGAAATACGACATAAAAACAGGCAAAATAAAAATGATAAACTACATGAAGGACAATATTTGACAAAATGTTGTTTACGTGCAGAGCTAGAAATATTCTTTTTCACATAGTTGCCATCGTCTCTTAGAAACAGCTGTTACTACATTTAGCTACATGTGATTACACCATTCTTCGTAAAACAAAGCTTTTGAACTTAATAATGGAAAATGGAACCCCACTTGGAAAATGTAGCTTTGCGGGATTGCAATTCTACTAAGGACATATTTTCTGTAAAGTGTCAAAATATTGCTATTTATTGAAGCCTAAATCACATTTTGATTTCCATAAAAATATATATTGATGTATAGATATATTTTGTGAACCTTAACCAGATACATTGTATTTTACTTAATTGAAAACAACCTCTTTTCGTGATATTAGGTCACATTATACAATATTCTATTCAAATAAACAATACTAAATCTGATTAACATATTTTAATTCCAGTCTGCAGTTAGCATCCCAATTCAGTAGGATGGTTATTTTGGGGTTCTCGGTATGAAATGTTTGGGAACCCTTCCATTAGGCACACATGTATCCTCTTACAACAAAACAAAAAAAACAAACATGAATACAAAGTGCCTGACCTCTTTGGACTCCTGTCCCGTGGGTCTAAGTTGAAGTGAGAAGAGCACGTCCTTGCCTCCGATGAACAGCCTGTCCCGGTACTCGTCCAAGAACACAGAGGACACAGAGAGCTGTCCCTGATGTCCACTGAAGACCAGGGAACGGTTAGAGGACACCAGATCTGTGGAGACACAAGAGGTGAGGACGTGAGCATGGACAATAACAACACTGCAAACATAATAAACAGGACACATGACATTTTAACAACCTCGAGTCTCAAAAATGTAGGCAAATAACTGCAGTCAACATGGAAGTCACTGTGGTATACCAGTAACTTAAATTAATCCTTCTTATTTACAAAGGTAATCTGGGTCATTATATTTTTCTCATTAGAGACTGTGGGCTGTGATTCCTGGGCTTAGATAATTTCCAGTTAAGTTAGTCTTACTGAATGTTCAATTGCACAATCAATCAGTGTTTATTTATAGAGCACCTTACAACACTCAAGGTGACCAACGTGCTTTCCAATAAGAAAAGATTGAAAAAAAAGTAAAATAAAATGTGTCACTACAGTACTGAGGGTAATGCTGCTACCTGATAAAAAGTTAACTTAGCAAGTAAAGGTGTATGTAATGTAGCATGTAATGATACAATATAAAGGCTTGTAATACAGGGAAATAATAAAATCTACCACCAACTGTCAATATTAATCATTATTTAACATTTTGCACAATATTTCAATAATTGAGATTGATTATTTGAAAGCTTTTGTCACAAACGTCCATTTAATGAACAAATAATCAGCTGTGCAGAAACAAATTACATATATGCCCTGTACAAGTACCATTGAATGAAAACAAAGATTAAAATTCAGTGAAATATGTAGATCTTGCTCTCATATACATTTACATTTTTCATACAGTTGCTTTTATGTAGACTGCAAAATTAATGTCAGCATTATTGTGGAGTATCCAAATAATGATAGTCAATATGACAATATGTCATGTCAATCCAACAGAAACGTCTTGAAATGTGTCTTCATCAGACAAACGTGAATAGTTTGTCAAATGAATCACAAAAGTGCAGAAACATCACCTTATAACTTTCATTGAAAGTTTACAACATACATTTTTTCATTTTTATTCATATTATTTCATTTATATGAGGCATTTGACTATAAACAGTATAATATTCAAATTTTGCATATCTTTAAAACAACATTCATAATATCAACATTTCAATACATTGGTCAGACTCTGCATGTTAGAACTGGAGGCATCTCGGTCTGACTGAACTTGGTTTCACCTCGGCTGCTTCACCTCCTGCAGAGATTTGAACCATCGACCAGCTCTTACTGCGAGCCTTCTGTCATGAGCAGAGCCAGGTGCACCTCCTGCTCTCCGTCTTATTGATCCAGCCTGATTACTGGGTCACTCCACAGTAGCACTGGATCATTTGTTTTGAGGAAACCATGCAGTAGTTTTGAGATGCTGTCTTTCTCTGATTTATTGGTTTTGATGTTTTGGATTAGAGCAGTATGTCGGCGTGGCACTGGTTGGACTGGGACTCAACGCACTGATTGTTATTCATCTGTACAGCAGATTTTCTTTAAAATGTGTATTCTGTTCCAGCAAATTTATAGTTGATAATGTTAAAGCATGAGGTGGTACATAGTTCTCAAACTGTGAAAGGATGAAGTAGGTATTTATATCTTTCTTACTTATTCGTATCTCACTTAAACACTTTGGCACATCACTCACATGTATGACTGTTTGGGGCATGTGAGCAGCTTTACAACTGGTCTGATTTTCTCTGAAGTGCTACTTTTACAATATACTCTGTGAGGGGAAAAAAGTACTTATTACTCATAAGATGAACTGAAGAAGCTACTTGGATGAGTGGCAAAATGTCTTCACATTTATAACTTTTGTCCAGTTGATAGAATTCAATTTTACGTCACGTACGTCACGTACGTAACGTATGTAACGTACGGTGCTGCTTGTATGTTCCTCTATATTTATGAACGCACTGGTCTTACGGTGACACAGATCTGCCCGTCCTCCCTCTCACGCTCAAACACAAGCTGGCTTTAGACCTGAAAATTTGGGAACTTTCATAAGGTTTACACTGAAATTAATTAATTTTACATGGCAAATTGCTCTGGCCAAATCCGCGGACAACATTTTTGATCTCTTAAAAAGCCGCGGGAAAACCTTTTTTATTTGTTGCTCCATTAAAATGAAATAAACAATGTGAACACAAGGATGCGTGCATGTGCATCCTGGTACTTAAATCACTCCTAGAAGGGTCTATAGACCTTGTTTGATGAAAGTTTATATCTTACGTCTTTAAATCAAATTTGTTTGCCCAGATAAAATATTTCAGTTCAAGATGTCACAAAAGGGAACAATACGCTGCTTTAAGCAAATCGCAATCAATATGTGAAATAGAATGTGATAATTATGATCATGTGTAATACTGCGCAGCGGTCAGTTATTTTTCTCTGAATATGCTTGAATGATCTATTACAGACAGATAATTATTAGATAATTGAACACTGGGGTGGTTTCTTGATCAGGCAGGACCTTCCTTTTTAAATCAGACCATACTCGGCATGTAACTAGATAGCCAGGTTTATTTGTGTGTAATCAGGAGTACAGAGGGGTCCATGTTGAGACAGGTGGAAACACACTTATCCCGACTAATCAGATCTGGAGAAAAGTCTGGACATTCACTACTCACCAATCGTTATGTTCTTTCCATAGAATTATTAACTGCAGTCTTCCTGTAAACCACATTAATCCACATGTGTTTTTGGAATATGGGACCATTTAGGAACTATGCATTCATCCTTTCTGTTTTTTTGTGAGTGGAAACTATCTCAGCATGCAAATACGTTTATTACTTCATTGTCTTCTTATTGCAGATGAAGCTCTGGCAATTTCATAGAAGCAGGGTCTGGCAAGTACTAGGAAAGAGTTTATTTATATATAAAAGGCAGATTAAACTCATGATTAAACTCAATGCTGTTTTCTTCTTTTTGCTGTTGTCCAATAAAAATCCTTCTAATCTAAAAATGATAAGTCACAATAATAATACACATTTTGGTTGACTACAATACCGGCAATAATTATTTTATGATTATATCTCAAGTCCATAAAGCTAAGCATAAACAACATTAACATATGAACCAATTTCTACAGAGCATATACTGATAATAATTAAATAATAAAACAAAATCGTATAAATAAATATCCTTCTGTAAATTATGGAGAACTTCAATGCACATGTCTCTGAAATGTCCTTACAGTAAGATTCCCAAGTGAACCCATTAGCCTCGTCTCACCAAAATAATGAGGGAAAAGTACAAACTTCCAAACTAATGCCAAAGAAATAACGAGGGAGCACAATGACAGAGCAGCTGAGATAAAGGATGGGTCTGGACTGAGACAGTAATGGGCAGGGAACGCCACAGACACAAAGCTCCTCTCAGTGATGTCTGACAGAGATTGAACCTGGCACAAGCTGCACACTGTGATGACAGAGGCTCCTGCTCTGTGTCTCGTTATTATAGGGTGACATCAGGCAAACATGTGCAAGTGTTAACGGTCAGGGCTGCTGAGAACTGACAGAGGTTTGTGACTTAGACGTAGACAACCTTTATGGATCCATACGCAAAATTACGATTACAATGTAAAAATGGAGATACAAAGTAAAGTGGTAGGTTAATAAAACATTCAAATGACAATTAAAGTAGCAAAAATAGTAAAAGATGTGTCAGTGAGTTAAAATATGTTCTGTGTTAAAGGCGCTATACTTGTCTCTCTTTACAGCAGTCACTTGTATCACTCACTTATCGAATGCAATCCTAGAATCTTAAATATTCACCACGAGTTTATGAGAACTTTCCACAAGTCTTTGAGCCCAGAGCGAGTTTTGCTGGGTAAAGCTAACAAACATTTGCATGCTAACGGTGCACTTCCTGCTTCTCGTAGAATTAAACACCCAGAGAAAGCGCTATGGTCTAATTTTCACCTGAATAGATGCTTTTACAATACATCTGTTCTGGGCCAACACAGATTTTACTTTACTTTACTATTTGCAAAAAAATAAATCAATAAATAAAACTGTAACATGAACTAGTTCTGTTTTTCACGTTTCAAAATGGTAAAAAGGAGGTACAACCCATTTAAAGTGTCTTATTCACGTATGTGCACAATTATTATTAGCAGAACTGATCAGTCACAGTCAAAATCGCAATAAATGGTGGCAATAAGCAAACTCCATTATTCTTAAAATAATTTCCTATACAAAAAAAACCAAAACGCTTCCATTGGCTCAACAAACATGACGTTGTGTATCCAAAATCATCCCAATTTTTAATAATCAATAGTCAATCGATCTTTTCTTCAAACATACTGTAATAAAAAAGACAATATTGAAGTGCTTTGAATGCTGTGTATGTGTCGTGAACCTGACACTGACAGCATGACCGCCCACATGTCTTTAGCAGCTCTGCATAAGTCCAGCTCTTTCTGCACAGCTCCTTAGCATGAGATGACCTTTGCCCTTTAGGCGAGTGATGAAAACTGACAAGAAAGCTATGTGTGTCTGCTGTAAGAGACGCCACGGATAAGTGAAGCAAAACTCAGAAGAGCAGCTGTTTGTGGGTACACCGAAAACTGACTGTAGTCGTGTAAGTGCCTCTAAGGATCCAACACAATTCATTATAATCTATCAAATGTTTAAATATTTCAAAATATAAAAGGTATGTGACTCTGTAACTTTGTAAATATGATAATAATTTAAAATAGGGCAGCACAAATCAAGATTAATTTCACAGTGTACATTTTTAACATGTTTGTCGAGGACTGGTCTGCAGGGTTTTTCTGTCTTCTATAAAAATGCACGACATTGTTTGCTGACATATATTACCAAAATAATTTCAGCCTGCAAGATGAAAATTGCATCTAGTCAAATTGAGATTCCAGAAATTGGTATTTTCTTACAAACAAACAACCTGAAATCCAACATGACCCCAGATATTTTGTTGTAGAGAATACAAAAATGGTGGATAGGCTTCTAATACTATACGCACTATAATAGTCTGTTAGCTAATTTATTGTTTTCCGTTGTGTGCAAAATGTAGCACTCACACTGATTTGAGCTGGCATGTTAGTATTTGGGCTGCTGTGTTTGGTTTAGTTAGACAGTTTCTGCACAAACACTGGCCACATCCAGCACACAAACTGGTCCGTTTTAGGCTTTTACATTTCACTTCTGTTTCTCGTAAATCACTCAGAGCTGCACACAAATCCTCCACAAATATGCAGCACGCAAATACCACAACTGTAATACCACAACTTTATACAGTATACAGTAAGGTCACACAGAGGTGTAGGGGCACTGACAGATGTGCCACTTTTACACCGCCACGCTCTCATTACCTTCTTATTTCACTTTGCAATAAACAATTAGAAAGATATTAGTTATAAAAGTAAGAGTTTGAAAAGTAATTTGAGGTCTTTGTAGCAGTTTTTTGTCTCTCATCACTTCTGCTGCTCATTCTGCAACTGGCTTCAGGAACAAACCTCAGCTAATTTCCTGTAGGGAATATCCAAATATCTCGGTACAATATTATCAGAATATTAATTTCACATTGTTATTAGCCTTTAAACATGATGAGTACCTTAAGTTTGGCATCTCATGTTTTTGAACTAAAAAAATAGTTTATAAAAACAAAATTAACATCTGTATCTGGTTCTGTTTGCCCTGGCACTTTCTGAATTCAGGCGCCATCTACTGGCTGCATAGCACTTACACAAACTAAACGCGTTAATGACAAATGCGAGTGAGCTAGTTAGTTTGTAGTGATGGTGTTTAGACGGCAGAAATGCTCAGAACGAGTCTGGAAACAATTTAAGGACTTAAAACAGCCGAAAAACGTCTTCGATCGAGGAGATTCAGCAGGGAGTGTTTTTGACGGTAGGAGGGGAGAGGATTTTCTAACCATTTTCCCTTTAATCCAGTAATTCTTTTTCCTCAGTTTTCCTCCTACACTTTTAACGATAACAAATTTTGATGTCCGATATGGCTTGTGAAAAATATCACAATAAACAATACTACTGAAACAACGTTATGCCCATGTCACAAAGATAACTAACAGAATGAAACACTTTTGTAGTAAGTTAGTATCTATAATTAATCGTAGAAGTTACTTAATCGACCCTTTACAGCTCAAATCTTATTGTACAGCAATAAAATAAACAACAAAACCTTTCCCGCTAGTAAGAAAATATACACGATAAATTCAGAGCCCCATAAATATTGTTCCAACTATTATTTATTGAATGATAAGTCAGTATAGTAATGTGACAGGCTTAACTGAAACATAACAATTCTTACAATAAGATGAAGATATGTTGGTTATTGTTACATCTCTATCAATTATGGATTGTCAAACTTTTCAGAAAGCACATATATTATTATTGTAGCACACCCCAGGAAGACTATAGCTGGCCCTATATGTGTCTAAACTGACAGTAAAAAGAAACTAGAACAAAAATGTCAGTCAGTGCTTCTTTTATATCGCCCAGGGTTTACTTAATCTCAATAACATTTCACAAATTCACTTTTTTTTAGAACTAGAACATTTTTGAGCACAATGTTTTGTTTTTTCACTTCATTTTTTTTACATCTATCGCATCTCTCACCCCGCTCTTCTCTCATGTCCATATCACTCTCTCCTCCACGGGGGAAACATCCACATCTGTCTTCAATGTGCCTCATTTCCCAGCATGCACCGGGCCATAGCCGCTGTACCGCTGCCAAACCATGCGACACGCGAAGTCTGCATCTGGTTTCACTGAGGTGTCAAAACCCACTGTAGCAGCCGCACCGCAGAGGGACGGCCGTGTTTGCAGAGCTCTGCTAAAGTCAGGCCTCGTCACTGACACAGACGGCGCTCCGTGAGACAAACCGCGGCCTTCGCTGAGAGATCCTCTGCTTATTTGCATATTTGTGTCAGTCTGTCGTCGCCCCCGTGTCAAGTGTAATTAAACAAAGCTGGCAATGGGACTGTGCTTTCGTCAGCAGAAGCACAGCCGACTAGCGCAATGAAACATGAAGTGAAAAGTATGATTATTACAAACTGATGATGGATTTGTTTAAAATACTATACCTATTTTTTACGGCCTTAAAAAGAAGTAATTCATCTTAAACTTTTCGCAGCAGTCCATATGTATTGCTCATATACCTAATGTCTTCTGAACATCCTAATTATTCATTATTATTTAGCCGTCACAGTAAAGCTAACAACAACTAGCATGCTAACAGCAAACGTCCTGTTGTGCGCTGATAAAAAGGCTCTGTGATTCAATGCAGATGGCACACAATTGTTCACCCGAATTGCATGCTTTTACAATATATCTGTGCTGTGGCGAAATATAGTTTACTTTCTTACATGAAGAAATGGGTACAGCTCCTTTAAGTTCAGAGTTGTCTATGGCGGTTTTGAAGGCTTTGGGAACATACATGGGGTCGGGTGCATCAGGTTTTATTCTCAAATCATCAGTAACAGAATTCCTTATAGGGCTAACTGCCAAAGGTCCTGGTCATGCGCGTCATCTTCTAAAAGCAGAACTTGCCTCAGTGAAACATACTATCAGCCTTTATGTATGTCATGATCATTTTAAAATGGGCACGAAAAAGCCTCTTTTATCTCATCCTGTACAGCCCTAGAAGGAAAAAGAGAAGCACCACCCTCCACTACACCAACAATCTAGAAATCACCTACGGCTTGCAGTTTTAAATCCTGTACTAGGGCTGAACGATTTTGAAAAAAATTGCGATTTATTTAGATTCAATTCAATTTATATAGAATTCTGTTCAAAGTTATAGTATACCATGTATTTGAGAATGTTTGTAGACGTCTAAACTTATAACGGTGTATATTGTATAACCGCAAAAACTAAAAAAAAAACTATTATGAGAAACGCAGGCAGCAACAACAGGTAATTTCCGTTCAATATTTACACCAAAAAGGTCAAACCACATGTAAACTATTTTTCAACTGGTTGTTTATGTGACAATATCATAACTTTTCATTCAGAAGATTTGATTTCAAAAAGCCAGACTTGTGAATGAAATCAAATTAAAGTATTCCTTGTTGTTTGTTCGCAGTGGCAATAATTGGGAACAATCGTAAAATCGGGATGTTTCTTCTGACAATAATCATTACACTAAAATTTGATATTGTGACATCCTACTGACAGACAGCATGTTCATGTAAAATATACGATGACATGCAGCCAGTGGCCAATCAGTCAAATAGAGAAAAGGAAAAAAACATTAAAAAAAGAGTCAAAAAAAGAAGCTTTTTTACTTCAGCGTGAACCATCTGAAAAAGTCCAAGCCTCACTGCATGCCTTGTTAAACTCTCCTGTACAAATTGCACTCAGGCCGCCTGTAATCTGCACTAAGCTCCGTAAGTCTCCCCTGTACACCGGCCCTCACACTTGGGGCGATATGATCTGTTAGTATTGGCTTACTGTGAGTCAGGGACCCATCTGAAGCCTATTACACCCCTGGGTCTAATACTCACATGCCATCAGGAATCAATAAGTCACGCTTTGCACTGATCCATCTTCTCAGCCCTCTAAATCCACTGTCAATTTCATCTGAAAACATTTCTCCGTGGCATTTTTGTTTTGTCGGGCTCGAGATACATAAATACAGTCTCGAACAAGCAAATATGGCCTCATTACATGCATTAGCGGGGATTCATTACACGGCGGCGGTATATTGTTGAAGAAAGAGCAGTATTTAAGGAATCTGCTGAGTACACAACACGCCGGCCCACTGCGGTTCTCCCACTCGGCTTCATCCACACACAAATCTGCTCAGACAATGCAGCGACTGGGTGCTCTTTTATAAAACAGGTTATTTTGTATTGTGTTTTTACTGTCACTTGTGAAGCACTTTGTGACCTCGACCTGTGAAACGCGCTATACAACTGTTTTAAAGCGACATATTATGCAAAATCAACTTTAAAACACTTTGAACCTTGTCCTGGTTATAATTTTAGAGCTGTATTTTTGATTGATTACGGCGTGATTGAGTAATCCCGTATTGCAACTGAGGTTCCAGTGCTCAGAAAATTAGATCAATATTGCGGTTTACGATGAACAAAATGAAAAATGATGACCTAATTATGTTGTCGTTCAATACTAAGTGCCCGGAAAAACGTATAATATGTCTCCTTTAAGAAGTATGACGAGTATGTTGGAATGAGCTGTCAAAAAAAGATGTTGTATTCTAATTTGCTAAAAGACTTCCCAATCAACAGTTGAGGAAAATGTGTTGTATGCCCAGAAGCTAGAGTAATTATCTTAAATTCAAAGTAGATGGAAGTATATTAGTATAATTTACTTGTAGCAACAGTTGTTATGGTGTGTGTTATGGTGTGTTCTTCTCAGTACAGTAATAAAGAACAAATTTTACATTGTTTCTCTTTTTAAGTCGACATAAAATGCGTAAAAATGTCCACACTAAGATAACTCTCTAACCTTTTCGCAGCTCTGCCTTGTCAGTGAGCCTCTACATATTAGACATAACTACAGTGTAATATTCTGTCCTATCTTTACATGTCAGACTTGTGAAGGCCGTGTCCATTAGCAGCTCATGCACATCAGTCGTGGTGCAGATAAGAGACACAGGCCTGATCCTGTGTGACTGATGAGTGAAGACAGAAGGAAGCTTGGGATTTCCTACAACCTGCCGCTGCCTCTCAATGCAACTGCAACGTCCTGTCGGAAACAATCCGCTGTGGTCTACACTCCTCACATTCAAGGCACACAGAGGTTTAAGACTGGCCCTTCTGAGTTCTCATTTACACATGTACTATGTTTTCTGGTCTTTCACTTATATTTTTATTAGGTTGTAAAGTATTTTTATTTAGATGTTGTTGTGTGATTGGCGATTGCTGAATTGCGTGCATAAATTGGATGTTTTGTGTCCAGTCTCCCTGGAAAACAAATCTTTATATCAATCAATCAAGGATAATGTACTTTCACATCTTTCAAGCATAATGCACTTTAACATAACAACAAACCACTTTCTTTTTGACGTTGTCATGTTTACATATATTTTGCAATTTCTTTTCTTAAGAATGAATTTCTATTTTGCAGTTACTGAATGTTTGTCGGTGTCCTGAATGTTAAGTGGAAAATGTTGCACTGAGCCCAAGACAAATTTACCTCAGGGGACAATGAATGTATTCTATTCAAGATTAACACAAACATAATGTTTGCCACACATGTGACTTCAACATTATGCCAAAACACATTATTGTGATATTGAATACATTAAATTCATTATTAAATAAATTCATAAAAACTGATAACCGTGTAGTTTAGATTTGTTAAAACATGGTATAAAACAAACTGTAAAAACAGACAAAACACAATTAAAGGTGACAAAAGGCAAGAAAAGTGCAACTAAGTGACACAAACGCGACAAGGTGACAAAAACAACACTTAAAGTGTCAAAAACACTACTAAAAGTAACAAAAAACCCAGAGTAAAAGCGACAAAAACGCTACTTAAAGCAACAAAACGGGGCTAAAATGTTTTGAAACATGTGATTCTTTAATTACTTTCTCAGTTCATATTTCAGTATTTTTGTCAATTTTCCTGATTATGTTTAAAATGTTAACTTTGAACAGAATAACATTATCAAAACATAAATTGCAAATCTAATTACAGTACTGCAGAAAAATTGCAATTATATTATTTTCCCAAATCGTGCTGCACTATTCACCTTATTCTGCCCCGCCCACTTTTGCCGTTTTTTGCCACAGATATGCACTTTTGTTGTAAACGCGCTTCCGTTTGACGAGAACTCCGTTAAAGCTAGTGACGAACGAGGGAAAAGTCTCGCCGCTAAAATGTTACATAAAGTAGGTTGATTTGTGTAAAATGTTTAATGAACACGAGCAACAACAAGTCAACACTGCACCGATTTCCTGGGCGGCTTGAAAACGGCTTTTTAGTCCATGTAGAACGTATTTTCTGTTGAGCTCATCTGCTCCATGTAAAGTAATACAACGGATACAAGACGGCAATGCGTACGGCAACTTCCGGAATAAGGTGAATTCCATTCTAACTTTTCATACTCCCTAAAGTTTGTGTATATTACTTAAATACATCACACATTAAAATGGCAACATGTATCATTATTAATATCTACAGGTAAACCAACTAAAATGTTCACATCTCAGCGGGAATAAGAGACTGGAACATGTAAGTCTTAACTCTGACCACATCCCAGCATGCACTTGGCTCACAGCAATGTAAAAAGCCAGTCCAAGTTCAACACAATTTAGCATGTCTCCAGTTTAGACAAGGGGTTATTAGAAGATGTAATTTGCTCAAAGCTTTGGAAGTCCTGGAAGAATTTGTGAAGTTTTGTTTAGTGAAACTCCAGTTGGCGTCTGTGGCAGCTCGTTGGTTACTTTAAGATTTCATGGCTTCACATTGGGTCACAATGGAAATACCGGTCCCCTTTACGAGATACTTTGTGGTCAGTAGTTTAAGTTGTCATTGTAGGTTTATAATGTACTTTGATTGATAAAACAGTTACACAAATCAGTACAAAAAACGTAGTCATCAGGACAAGAAAATAAATGGGCTTACGAAAGCATACAGTATTAGTGAAGAGAGAGCCATTTTGTGTGCGTTATGACTCAAAATGGTGTAATTTTATATTATTAGTTATTTGGTGGTCAAAGCTTGTACCTTTGTCATTTTGTGAGTTCCTAACTTTGACTTTGCTGTCATTTTGTGGCTCATCTCCACCAAAAACAATAATTTCTCATTATATTAAATTAGATCTGTAAAAGTATGAATAAAGACGTGTACAATAATAGACCCCAGGATGGGTCGGATCCCTGAGGGACAGAGCAGTGTTGTTCTTAGGGTGTGTTCATGTGTCCAAAGTTTAGATAAATAGTTCCTCTACATTTTCCTGTGTAGCTGAGGATCCACTGCTGTGATGTGAAATGTCAAGTGCGGGGTTATTTTTGGCACATGTCTACATATACTACTCGTCCAAATCAAATATCTATGGCTTCTGCAACAGTCGTACAACTAGAAATATGCTATAGATGGATTATGTTTGTTGTCGTGCATAAAGTGGCACAAAAGTCACAGTTGAAAGACATTGTGCGTTAAACAATTATTGGAAAAATACATGACCTTCTAGTGTTGTACTGTAAATCTACACGATTTCGATACCAAGAAACAGACTGAATACTTAATACTGATTTCGATTAAAAATGCTCTTTTTTTTTAGACCATAGACTAACATAACAACATTAACATTAACAACAATAACATAATAACAATTACTGAGACCACACAATGGTGAAACTCCAAAATTTTCAAAACACGTTACAGTTCTTCCAGTTTGTGATCATCTTTATGAAACTGAACTTTCTGAATGAAAAAAAAAAAGTTAATGTAACAAAAACAGACAGATAAAAAAGTGTGTATGTGTATTTTTAACTATAAATTGAAAAGGACTGAATTTTACTTCTAACATTGTCACATTTATCTTTCTTTATTATACCATGTGGTCTCTGTAGTTCTCCTAAAATTCAAGATCATTCTAAAACTGTTCAGGATTTCGTTTTTTTTTTAATTCGATTCAATATCGGTATCTGATTTTTAATACTTTGGCAACCCTACTACCCTCAATTATGTCGTTTTAAGGTTTATACGTTACATAAAATGGTTTAAATTCCTTCCGCTCTTCTCCTTCACCAGCCAGTTTGCAGAGATACTTTTTCATTAACATCCTACACAAAGCTCGGTGCGCAGACATGACGTTTCAACAATAGCAGATAGTCTCGCTCCGTGCACTTCCCCTTTGCTCCCTTGTCCCTGCGAACTTCCTATAATCCACATGACAGAGGCTCAAAGCTGCATTGTCTCTATCTGAACCTCTCCTCAAAGACACCAGTGTTAGCTTCACCTCTGTCCTCTTTCATCCTTCTGTCTGTCACTCGTTCATTCTCTCACTCTCTCATCTCTCCCCAAACTTTTCAAACCTCGTCTCTTCCTTTCTCCCCGCCGCTCCTCTTCCCTTTATCTGGACTCACGGTGGAGCCATGACCTCTGTGGTATTCCTGGTCCGGTCTTTCAGAGGTTTACCATTAGTTTGCTGTTCACAGATATTCATTCACTGCCCCCTTCATTCAGAGTCCATTCATGTCCCTTGCATTCATTGCTTCAGCTTCGCATGTTTAAATTCACATGGGTCTTTTGGCTTGTATCACATGTAGGGGCCCGGGCTGTGTTTTTCAGTACATAGAGGTTTTTGAATACTGTTTATTGAGTCCATGAAATGCACAAGTAACACAGAAGAAACTGTTAAAACGTAGCAGACATGTTTGGAAACACCTCAGTCAAAAACAGTGCCATTATCAAGGATTTCAATATAGAGTGTTTTAGTATCCAAATGTGGCCCTTAATTTTTTCTTGGTCTACAAGCCAGTGAACAGTGAATTGTTCCACATTATGCAGAGAAATTATTTTTACTGCAAGTTTAAAATCCTCTATGACCCCAATTGTACCTGATACAGTATCAGGCTCTGAGACACAGTGAAGGTGTCTTGGATAGAGCAATTTTTAAATGTTTCTCAGTTATAATCACTAGTCTGTGGCCTTGTTTGTGTAAAAAAAAAAAAAAAAAAGTTGAAAGCATAATATCCTATCCAATCAAATGTGTAACACTGCTACTTTCAATAAAACCCATTATTGTTTGACCACTTTAAGATCATCCTCAATACAAGTTTTATAGATTAGATTTAGGGGGTATCTGATAGAGGAAAATTCTCCCTTGTGCCAGTAAAACACTCCCTCAGCTCTTGTAATCTTGGCCTACGTCATCAGAGGCACATCACTCCCAACAATGGAAAGACTGGACTGGACTAGACTAGAACGCACACAGTCGCAATGTCTTAGGGTTCATGTTTTATGGTCTCATACAGATGGAAATAAACTTTTCCTTCGTTAGAACTCCACCTTCATGTCTTTTCTTTCAACTCTCTGGCTACTTCAATTTAGTCTACAATATCTTTCTCTAAGATTGGCAAATGAGCATTAAGATACAAATGTTTCCAGGCATGTCCAAACTATGGCCTGGGGTCAAATGCGGCCCTCAGACAAATTTTTCTTGACCCTCTGATTTCCTGGTGAATTGGCACACACGCCAGAAGAAGTGCTTTTTACTGCAAGTATAAAACAATATAAAATCTAGCATTATATACATTTTTTTGTGTGTCCCAGTTTTGGACACCTGAATACAAGTCTTGTTGTGACTCAGTCTAACATGTTGTAAATGGATCTATATGGATTATTCAATCTATCGACCACCTGCTATTCACTCGAACTCGATCAACCCTCTGTTTCGTCTGTTTTGAACACCGGCGATTTAACCTGTATTCAAGGCTGTGCTACTTCACTCGATAAACACTTGACTGGTAAACGCCGTTTCAAATCCAGGCCGTTGGAAGGTCTTCATCAGTCATGTCTCAGGCTTTATCTGGAGCGCTTGGTGCTGTGTGTCCGATGTCTCTGTTTGCACATTCCCTTTTATGTCGCGTCCAGGACACACCTCCACTTATCACCACACATCCATCTGCCTCTGCTCTGATCTCCACTCAGGTTTATCTGAAACATTTCCATCTCTCACACCTCGCTCTGCTCTACTCTCTAATCCGACCTGTCTCCTGTGCGATCCTCTTATCTGGTGGCCGCATAAAGACATGATGCTGTTGACACTGGACCAATCACTTGAATCCACACAGATGTCTGCTTCTGATAACACCACATCAAGGCTTTTATTTTGTAAGCGCTCACGACTTCCATAAAAAGTGAAAAATAGAGTTCAGTTGGTGTTAAACATTACTCAACTACTGGCATCCCATTTGCAATAGCATTAACATTTGGCTTGCCCATTACATTTCTTCAAATTCTCCTGTCTAAAAAATATACGGCATATATTCATCATAATTGTCACATTTTTAAAGCCAGTAAAACTACAATTTGCCTCATTTATTCCGCTCAAAAATCCATTTACCAACCACAGTAACTCAACAGTACCTCTGATTGTGCTTTATGCAGCCTTTGAACATTTATTTCTCGCAGTGAACTCTTGGACATGTCTCATAAACGGCAAAGCGCTGGGCACTGGGGCTGAAGCTATACACAGTTCACGGGCAATGCACCTTCTACCAACAGAGAAATTGAAACACATGTCAACCCTTACTAAAACAGTAAAATCTGTCAGACGTCTTTTCAATACTCACAGAGAACAAGAGCGCGAGACATGCCAACTGGCCCGCATTTAAACCTTTACTTTTCTCCTGTTGGTTTCCTCTTTTTACAGTATTTTCAAAACGCTGGGATTTCCACCAGGCCAAAAATCTGGGAGTGCTTAAAGTTTTGGTTGAAAACATAACAGCTGCGATGGTGGTATGAAGCCAATAGAAGGTGGGGATGAATGGAAATTAATCAGTGAGTAGGATAATTGCTATATCAACATATCGTTCAATAAATGAAGGAAGGAGCAATATTTTTAGGGGTCAAGTTTTATCTTGGGTACTTTTTCTTCACACTGGTCGCTAGCGTTTTTGGTATTTCTGTGTAGTTTAATGAGAGTTGAGCAGTAGAAAGTCAAATAAGTAACTTCCAGTATCATAATGGATACACGTAAATGTACATAAGTGTTTTGTTCTGCTTTTTATTAAGTTAAGTACATGTTTTTAACAGTATTGTGCATTTAGAAAAAGGGTGTACCAGCATTAAGAAGATTCAGGGTTCTTGTGTCAGTAGCATTAATTAGTTTTAATATTATAGTTTATTGTGATATTTTCTGTAGCAAATAGCACACTCAAAAAAATGTTATTTTGACTAGTTTAGTGCTTTGTATGAGCAGTATTAATTTGAAGTACCGCTCCTTCTAAACCAATTCTATCACTGGTTACTATATCCCGGTGCTGCATAATTAATCGATATCTAATTGAAATCACAATTATATTGGAATTTTTGAAGTGCAATAATTTCCTCTTCAAACAACAAAATATTCTGTTTTATTCTGCATGAAAACTGCTAACCCTGCAGTTTAAATTTGTTCTGAAACAACCATCAAAAACACAAAAAAGCAACAACAAAAAACAAAAAAACGCGACTAAAGCTAAATGGGACAAAAATGTGACGAAAAGCAACAAAAACACAACTAAACAGCAAAAAATAAAAACAAAACATGATTAAAAGCAACACACTAAAAGTGAGAAAAACGCAACAACAACAACACAATAAGTGCCAAAAAACAAAAAAAAAAGTGACAAAAATGCTGGAAGTCACAAAACGTGTCACAACAGAAAGGTAAAATACAGGAAAATAATACTAAAACGGACCAAAAAAGCAACAAAAACATGACAAAGCTACAGAAACATTCCGAAACACATGATTCTATTAAGTCCGTCATATTTCAGTCTTTTTGGTTAATTCTCCTTTTGTTTAAAATGTGAACTTTGAAGAAAATGTCAATATTAAGACATAAATCGCAAATCTAATCGCAATCGCAATACTGGCCAGAAAAATCATGATTAGATTTTGTACCCAAACCGTGCAGCTCTACTACACCCACTTATAAAACTGATGGTACGTCACTGAAAAGCAGTCAAAAGATTTAAGAACCGAACCCACGCCTTATTCCTCCAGCTTTGGGACATCCCGTTGACAGATTACAGTGCCCCGCCTCAGAGCTGTGAGCACCCGGTGAACTGTAGCAGCAGCCGGGAACCTCAGGACGGAGAAAGCGCACTAATTAATTCACTGCATGGAACTGAAAACAAGCACGGCCTTTTGACTAATACAATCTGATCAAAACGGCGCGCCCCACGAGCCTTTGTGCGCTGGAGTGCCCCCCTGCAACCGGCGCACAAAGGAGAGCAGCGAAATGGGTGAGGAGAGAGAGAGGAAAGGTGGGGAGAGCTCACACAATAGGAGGAATCAAAAAGGCAAGGCAATAGGAAAGACTAAGTTGAACCCAGTGGACAGATATAAAGATTTAGATATAGTTGGAAGTTGGTAAAGGGATGATGGAGATACAGCAAGACGAAAAGCATGTGATGGGCTGCTATGTTGTTCTGTAACTTCTTCTAAAAGTTGCAATCAACCTTTGAGTACAAAACATGGTAAATATTGAAATGAGTGTACTTAAGTGTAATGTATAATAATACTTTAAGGTGTAGCCTGCACTCTTATGGGTTAAAGAACTCAACTAAATCTGTGTTGCCATTGCTGATGAATTTCAAAGGAACAGACAAGAAGTGTAGTACAGAATGGAACTTTAAGATGTTAAAGAAAACATAACTTTTTAAACTGATTTAAAGAATAAAAATATATAGAAATGTTATACACTCTGGCCAACTCTCCAGCTCAGTAGGAGGCGAAGAATGAACCTAACCGTTGCTTGCCACCCGCTAGAACACATCAAGAAGACCTCATCTGGGGAGCTGTTTGCCAAGAGTTCATGGTTTGGACCAATCTTTATCTCTTCATTTCCCGTTGAAGATCTGAATGTATTTTAATGAGGTTTTATGCTGGCCTGGCCCGTGCACCTGACAGCTGAGGCTCACTGTATGCAGATTCTGATTATGGAGACTTTACTCGGCTGACGAGCCTGGAGACTGTTGCTATGGGCTTAATGAGGAGCTAATGGAGAAAACCTGGAGCTGAGGCTGAGGACTCCATCACCAACACTGCAACGGCTCTAGGTCCAACTCAACCTGAGTCACTGAAAAACACTGGCTCTTGAGGTGAATTGTCTTACTTTCTGTCCGTCTGTATTCAGTATGTCCTTCTAAATGTGATCATAAGAAACAAAGTCCCCACCAATGCGCATAGATACAGTTCACGGTTTTGAGGAAAATTGAGCAAAAAAAGAACAAACAAATGTAGCAAAGACAAAAATGAAACAGAAAATGTAAAAAACTTGAAAGAGCTATTTTAAAACGAATTGATTTTGTCTTCCAAATATAACATTTACTCAAAAAATCTATTGATTAACATGTGTCATCAGTTATTTTGGATTATCAGACTTCTCTTGGGCATGTAAATGTACAATTATTGGGTTATCTGATTATAGGAGTTGAAGGATTTTACTGCAAACGTAACCACAGTTGAATCCTGCAAGTGTTAATGTTTTTGAGTTAGAGTTTAGTAAGTAGTGGGCGTGTGAGAGGCAGGTGAAAACATATTTTCAGAGCAACGATGCCTCGAATGTAGGACAATAAAGATTACTCAAACATTGAAGTGAGTTAATGGTGAGGGGGAACACAGAACGCACCCCAAAACATTGCATTTGAGTAACTGAATTCTAATGAAAAACAACACTGACAAGAAACACAAGCAAAACATTGTAATAGCTTTTTAATGTCCTTAACTAGATAAACATAACATTAAACAAATTGCACAACGAAATACCAAGTCCATAAATCACCAAATCCCACGACTTTAAGTGCAGTAGTGAGCGCTGTGCATGTATGTTAACGGTTTAACTGTTGCAAAATAGTCGAGTTCCTGTTGAAACTAATTGATTGAAATGAGATAATGACAGCTTTTCCTGTGGCCAAATTACCTCCACATCCTCCCGGGATCGCAAACACCCCACGGGCATCTCCGAGTTATTAAGGGAACCCAGATGAGTTCGGGGAAAAGGGGAAAGACTGAAGGTGAGTGGAGAAATGAGAGACAAGAGGAGATAGGACACTTAGCGCTTTAAGATACAGCGAGGTGTGACAGATAGAGATGGTTATGGTGTCAATCTGCTTTAAATACTAATCTTTAAAGGGGACATACGGCACAAAAATAACTTTAAATCTTGTTATAGCATGTGTTTTCTCATCATAAGTTTAGTCAAAGTTGTATTTTTATTGATGCTTTCATGTTTGAGAAATCCTGTACTGTTCTGCAGCTGAGGCTCGAGTACTCAGAAAATGTAGGTTCACTATAAATGAAAATCAGCCGTTAATTACGGTGAAATGTTACTATGAAGAGGCGGGGCTTATCAGTTCTGCAGTTTTGAACAGGAAGTCAACTGATCTGTTTCTATTACCAAGCCGTTTGAGATCAATATTTCATTGTACAATTAGCTAAATGCAAAATGATGATCTACTTATATTATAGTTCAAAACCAAGTGCCTCAAAAAACCCTAATATGTCTCTTTAAAATAAAACTAAGTAACAATTTCAACTAATAAACGTCTCTATAAGTCCGTGTGGTGGTTGTAAATGTATTTTTGGGGTGTTTGAAGCCCCCACCGTCGCCCCCTGCTGTCTCTGTGCAGAAAACCAGCATTGCAACTTTCCTGACGCTGACCCGACAACTCTCCTGAAAAACCTTGGCTCTCTTTTTGATATTTGGCGACATGAAATGTTTTTGTATGTGATTGTACTTTCAATAAAAAAGGAAGGGGAAAAGAAGGAGAAAAAAAGCTTTTGGCATCTTTTTACTGGCAGTGTATTTTCACAAGACACCTGCAGGAAGAGCTCTGTCACTTACTTAGTTTTACTTTAAAATTAACTGAACAAGAGATGAGAGAGTTGTTGGTTGTGATCAGACGACTCTTCCCTAGCTTGGAATAACAAAAGATGCCCAAGGACACTAACAATTTCCCCCACCGTATCAAATGCAAACGTTCAATTGAGCAATTCTGTAGTAGCCTGTATCCACAAGCTCCGTATTTGTGCTCCGAGATAAGGATTTGAACTGTTGATCAAACAAAGGTGTGTGCTGCATTTGGTATTTAGCACTGTGGATGTGGTTAAAATGTGAGGGACACGCATGAGAAAAGATTCAAAGAGGAAATTATGGTTCAAACAGTTCGGATTTAAGGTTAACTAAACAGGATGTGAGGAAGTGGCTGGTTTTCTAATGAAGATCACATAGGCATAGTAGCGTCACATAGGGCATAGAGTAACAAGAACAACAATTATCTTATCGAGCTTAGCTATCAAACAATGTGATATTAAAAGTTACGACAAGTTATGACAGAATGCTTTTACCTTCGCTCGGTAGGGCAGAGGGCATGTCTCAATTTGTGCACTGAGAATAGGTTTCTATTACTCATTATACAACAAGAGGCTGTGTAAAAGGTTATAAAAAATACTATCCTACACAATCTAAGTTTAGCTCTTGAAATTGCAACTTAACGTGCTGATTATTGTAGACATTTTGGCATCAGATATTACAAATTGCATGTTATGTGATTAAAACAGGTCCAGTAGGGAAAGTATGCAAGAACAATTGTTGGTGCTAGATCCTGCAGATTTGACATTTTCAGAGCAAAAAGATGCCGACCAGCGTTAAGAGAGGACCAGATGTGGAGCTGTGAGGCTGTGCAGATCGAGGTGAGGAGGAAAGGTCAGGGAAATTTAACAGGTCAAACCTCCAGAGAGAGCGCATATGTTCAGCAAATTTACAGCAATCTGTGTCTAATGAGCACCGCTGGTTCAAGATGCAGGAGCACAAGGGACCCGGGGAATCTGGGTTTTTAGGAAGTCTGTAGTTACTATGGATGGAACTGTAGTGGAATTCAATATTTACTACTATAATTTACAATATAAGTGATATATAGCTTACCACGTATTATGATTTTATTCTCGTGTTCATCTCTGACAAGGAAAAACATGGACAATCTAATGGCATATATAGATGCATCAAACTAACAGCCTGTTCCCTGTGACTTCATGAGCTGGTTATTTTTCCACTTCTTGCAATTGGAAGGGCATCTGGTGTAAAATTTAACTTGAATGACTATCCTTTGATTTATGGGTTAAAGAAAGAACAAATATATATTCAGACTAAAACTAAACCATTGTCAATTCAGTGTGCAAAAAAACAATGAGCTGGGCTATTTGGCAAAAAATAATCACATGTTTTGCCATATTTCTCCCAAATCCTCCCAAAAACTTCTCCAAAAATCTGAACTCCCCTCCAAACCACATGCTTTTACTGCCTCCAGATTGGTTGATAGACTGTAAAAAAAAAACTGAGCTGTTCATTGTCATCTGGAAATTATTATTTAGTATCAATTATTATATTTATTTTAGGATGCTTTGGCTTTATCACATAGGACAGTACGGGATGACACAGAAAAGCCGGGCGGACATTCACCAAATTGTTGATCTCATAATGCTGAGGCCGGTACAGAGCCTGGCATGTGTGCTTCTGCTTAAATCACTAAACCACTGGGCAGCAAATTATTAAATCTTGATCTGATTAAAATTGAATTGATTGCATTGCCTCATAGGAGACATCTTTGCTTAGAAAAGAATGGAAAAGCTATTGAAATTCCATACAAACCAAAAACCACACACATTGTAGTCAAAGCTAAGGAGGCTGGAATGGCGTAGGATTACCACATATTGAACTTGCACTGATAATATCTTTGTGTGTCTGAACTTGAGTCTGTGATTCTAAAGCCCCTCTTTATTTTCTGTATCAGCTCTGATCTGTCCCTCAGATCCGTGCGTCCGGTCAGTTCGACAGGAAGGCCTCATACAGCAGGCTTTTATCATGAAAAACTGAACTGAACCAAAGGAAATCCTGTCGATATGAATCTGTGATGGTAAATACAGGCTCTGAGCAACTTTGCTCGTTAACACAAAAACAAATCTAACATCTAATAATGGATCATTCACTGCACTATTGGTGCTCAGACGACAGGGGAGTGACAGGAGACAGCTGCGGTCAAAAGAAGTAGGCTGAGATTGTGTTCAATAAAACTCAAATGTTAACTGTATCAACCTAAAGACAAAATAAAACATATTTTAAAATGATTGTAAAGCAGTATGCCATTAAAACAAACGTGTTAGGTAATTAATTTGGCAGTTTGATTGAGTCATATGATCACAAGCTGTAGGCCTATAGCATTCCCAAGTACCAAAAAGGACAAGGTCAATGTAAATTCAAAGCATGTACTGTATCTTTAGCTATTTCTTACATACACATATATATAATAACGTTGTGGCCATAAGCCTTTAGTCTAAGAGCTTACAGGCTATGTGCTAACTGTGATGGTTATGGGAAATCTGTGTAAAGCCTTCATAGTAGTTGAAGGTGCTCAGTGCAGTTGCCATGGCTTATAAACTTTAACAACGCTCTATCACACAGCAGTGCACCCAACCACATAGACATGAACCAGGGCCAAAAAGTCCTCTAGCTGCACTTTATGCTGCACTGTCTCCTCCTGGAAGCGTTCAAAAAACAACACTGCGCATTAAAAAGCTGAAACAAACAGTAGCCAAATCGCTCCCAGTTCCGACCACCGCCAAGAAGTGCACGTAGGCTCCTGATGGGTGAGCATAAAGCTTTCGATTTCTCATTTATTTATGCAACTTGCGTCCACGTGGTGCTAAATTAGCCACACTTGCTGCTCTTTACTCCTTTGAATTAGGTGTATGGCCAACACGCAAAACGACATTAAAAGTAGCCTAAAACATGTTTAATGGGGAAAGTGAAGCGAGGCCAACACACATATCATAAGCTGACAAGTTCAACGCTGCTTTATTTAATTCACCGTTTTTGTTCACCGTCTTGTCCCGTAAACAACAAATAAACTATAATCAAACGCAACTGGGTAAATTGATAGTAACCAATTAATATAACAGACATAAAACACAGTACACGATCATTTCAAACAGAGCAATGGACGTAATGGACAAATGTTGCAGTTATAAAGTTACCTTTATACGAAAGCCTCAGTCGCGGCACGTTGGGTTTGGAGGATGAAACGGCGTAGACGCACAACAGCATGGACAGAAATAAACGCGTAAATCCCCTCATTGTGCCTCAATAATGTCCACTTGACTTAACCTTTGAATCGTACACTGCGTTTAAGGTGAATATCCCTGCACTTGTGGTCAGAGGTGCAAGTTCACCACATGTCCGGACAGTCCGCTCCCGTGCGTAAAAGCGCGACCTGAACAGGCACTGCCCCGGCTCGGCTCTGGCTCCTGCGTCTCTCCGCAGTAGCTTCCAACACGAGTCTGTGCTGGAATGAGAGGCAGAGGCGCGCACCACGCCTCTGCACTGGAGGGAGAGAGGAAGAGATGAGAGAGACGCACAAAGAGCAGCGGGGATCACACCAGATTTTAGAGATATGAAGACCGCAAATTGTGGTTATTCAGGTCACGATAATGTCAAAACTAAACAATATAATGATGAGAATTGTCAGTAGCAAGTCATTCAATCAATGCACCAAAAATCAACCCAAATGCAAAGTGTTTTTATACATAGGGATGGTACTTCATTTGACAGTGTGAATGAGAGATAATTGTGGATTTTGCTGTTGTTTTGTCATGATGTCAATAATCATGATTGGATAATTGAACATCGGGATAGTAACTATAACTCTAAAATTTGGAATCATGACCAGTTCTCCTCTTATAGGAGAGGACATCGCAACAACATCATATCATTTTCTCAATTTTGATGCAAAGAACAAAGCAATACATTGTCAATTGATTATTGTGTACAACTGCCACCACTCAAGAAAAAGTAAAAAACTTTCCAAATGATGGGTTGAACATATGTGGGAGCAATAATAGTAGGCATGCACTGTTAAGAACATTTAATCTCTGTATCAATGTGCAAGTTGACAGTCAAGAGACACATGGGGACCCACACAGGCAGGTTAAGGCAACTCGGGTCATAATTACAAAATGTGAGAATGGCGTGGTCATAATGTCTAGTATTTCAGGTAAGCGTTGATAATTCTTTGTTCTGGTTATAATTTTGTACTATAAAAGTGTTTAACCTTGTTCAAACAAAGTAGAAAGTGTGCTCTGAAGTGAATGGTCATTGTTGTACCTCTTTTATTTCGGTGCATATGTACGACAATAAGAAATTACACATTTTCTCAAATGCTACACTTAAAATACATCACGTTTGGTTAGAAGCATTTTTAATCATCTCAAATGCACAAAGACTTTACTAAAACTTTACTTCCACAATCAGCTGTAGCAGAAAGGTAGCAGTTGGCCTGCTTTTGAGGCTAGAGTTTACAATAACAACTTGTGTGTGCTCCAAGTGGCATCCTTCAGTCCCCGTTCCTCCTTTTCACACACATGACTGTTTACATGACCTTCTCCTCCGCTCCTCCTCATCTCCAGCTCTTCTTCAGCGCCTCCGAGACGTGAGCCGGAGTTTAATGAAGATGTTGGATGTGTTTTGAGCTGCTCTTCTCTTTCTGCATCTATCATTCACAGGACAGGGGCAGCGTGGGCCACAGAGGGGGCTATTGAGAGCGGAGTTAGAGCCACCCCAGGTCTTTGAGAGGCACTTGTTTGCTCCCGTCGGCTCTGAGGACAAGCTGGGGCAGTGGGATGGGGGTTTGAGTGGTGCTCGGCATGCTGGGAGCTGGAGTTGACAGCTCGTCTTGATGCTTTGTTGTTGGTGCCAGGAAGAGGCTCCTGTGTCAACTTTTGTCCCGTGGATCAGAGACAGAACAAAGAGGTTGTGGTTTGATGTGTTCATTGAGAAGAAAATGGTCTCACAACATGTATGTAACTGTTATGTGAGGAATGTCTCATATTTTGTGTTCAGTCAAGTTATAGTTATACATCTAAACATCTTAACAGCAACAACTTAATCCAAATTATAAACGGGATGTGCGTTAGAAAATTACAGTTAAATGTCAGAAATGCAGTGTTTGTATTTGCTAAGCTACTTTGCTTTTACTTTGCAAATGATGGTGAGGGAATGCTTTAAAGGACTATAATATAAGTAGATGGTGAACACTCGAGTCTTAGTTGCAGTACAAACAATTCAAACACTCAAAAAACTCAAACAACTTTGACTAAACCAAAGGACCAAGGCTAAAAGCTCATTAAAGCTGGTATTGTATAATATGTCCCCCTTAGGTGCACTATCACTGTTAGACTTTGTTAGACTTACTGGTAAACAAATAGCCACTGCATACAGTAGATGTACATGTTGCTATTGTGACAGCAGAACTAACCGCTCTTTGATTCTGTGGTACGATGGCTTAACAGGCATTTTTGCAATAAGTTGCAGAAAGATTCCAGCAAGAGGCTAACAAATCTATCTCCATGGACACAAGCAGTTGATGCAACCATGCCAAGTTGCAGGTCAGATCTGTGGAGAGGTGACCCCGCTCACAGTAAGAATGGGTAGTGTTTTTTTTCCTTAGCAATTAAAACCACTTGTAATTGAAAGTTCATAGTGCAACTTTAACCGCAGGCAAAAGCAATATAAAAACATCATGTGGTAATTGCCTGTTTAGGGTTATTTCAGTGTAATGATTGATCAAAAAAGATATATATTTGTATGACAATGGTCAAGAGACTCCTCAGTGTAACCGTAACATCTTGTTTCTAAATAGATTTAACTAGTTCCATATGTTCATTCAGAAAACGATTTTGGTTTGTGTTTTGGGAAACATTGACTGATGATATAAATGCCTTGTTTCTGTGGTTCCTAAATGACAATATATATGGCAATATTGGATAGAGGATAGAATAGAAGCCAAAGTAAAATAGTGTCTGCAGGGATTTCAGGTCGGTTTGGATCTTTTTCGCAGCCAATAATGTCATGATATTGTGGTAAGTCTGTACAGCAATATTTACTTTTTTTTTTCTTCCTTCGATCTCTTCAACTATATTTGTTTCAGTCTTGTGCTAGCTGTAACAACAGTCTTCATAAGTTCACATTTGAACTAGATAAAAGGCAAACTGCTTTAACAAACTTTCATTCACTCAAAATTCAGGTTAGTGAAAAATATACAGCTGATGTTTTTGGACGAGTGGCTCTGGTCTGGTCCATCCCCTCTCCTCTTGGTGTGATTGAAGTTGCCCTGATGGTGTTTTTTGTGAAGCTGAAGTGCTCTCAGCTCTGTTCGCTTCTGATTGGACCAAACCCTCTTCTGAAACTGTCTTTGTGAAGTGCTAACAAACGTGGGAACAGAGGAACAGCAAGGACTAGAACAAATTCCTCTGTTACACTGGAATACTTGTGAAAAAGTTTTAACAAGCTGACAGAGAGAAAAGATTGAAACTTAAGTAACAAAGGAACTAAAATGTTCTCTCTGGTTGGATTGTACAGACTTTGACATTCCTATGTCACTGTCAATCTCAAACAACACATGTCTTCCTCTGGGAGCCTCACAGTTGTGGTCTGCTTTGATTAGATGGGCATAAACTATATGTATGTGAGGGCAACCCTATACTTTTGTACTTAGCATGCAAAAAGGCAGTGTTGCTCTTGCATTGTTGTAGATATAATGCATACATTTTCTTTCAAACAAAACATGGGCTATTAATTATTTTTAACCTAATATATACGACTGATCTCGATGATGTCACGTCTGGCAGTGGCAGCCTTGTGGACGAAGCAATGTCTACGTGGAACTCTATCAAATTGCCAGATTTTGAGGTCACCATCAAATGTTCAAAGACATTTGGGGCTTGGGTAAACTTTTACAAAGTTTCAGGGAATTTTTACCACTCAAATTCACTTCAGTGTCGTTAGGAAAACCTGCATAAGCTGTAGTCAAAAAGTGATCTCCATAGAGTATAAGTATAAAGAACTGTGCTGAGCAAGCAGATGGACATTTGTGAGTTGTTACATTAGATCTTGACAACATTTGTAAGTAAAATTTGTTTGATCTACTTCACAAATATTCAATAATATTCAAAACTAAAATGTGTGTGTTTTTATTTATTTATATAGTTATTTATTAAATTACAAATTCAGACAATTTAATTAAAAACAGAAAAATAATGATAAATAGTAAGATAATGTAATTGAACAGTAATATACCTGAAATCAATCTAAAATCACAAGAGCAATTAACTGTTAAAAATGAAACAGTAAGGCTCTGTTTAAAAAAAAACAGTAAAATAAAGGCAAATATACTGCCAGTTCTTTCAGATTTTTTCCACCCAAAATTTCTTACAGCTCCCAGACACGCAACTCACAGCTCCCAGAACCCCACAGCTCCCAGACCCCCCACACCTCCCAGACCTATAGCTCCCAGACCCTGCTCCTAGACCCCAGACGATCAAGCTCCCAGACCCCCACAGCCCCCAGACCCACAATCCACAGCTCCCAGAACCAGAGCCCCCAGACCCTCAGCCTCAAACCCACAGCTCCCAGACGCAGCCCACATTTCCCAGACACACAGCTCTCAGACCCTCAGCTCCCAGACCCACAGCTCTCAGACCCCCATAACCCACAGCTCCCATACCCAGCTCCCAGACCCCAGACGATTAAGCTCCTAGACACCCACAGCCCCCAGACCCACAAACCACAGCTCCTAGACCCCCATATCCCCTAGAACCACAGCCCCCAGACCCTCAGCCCCACAACCCACACCTCCCAGATCCCCACAACCCCCAGCTCCCAGACCCACAGCCCCAAGACCAACAACCCACAGCTCCCAGACCCACATCTACCACACCCCCACAGCCCCAGACCCACAGCTCCCAGACGATCAAGCTCCCAGACCCCCACAGCCCCCAGACCTACAGCTCCCAGACCCACAATCCACAGCAACCAGACCCCCACAGCCCCCAGAACCGCAGTCCCAAGACGAACAACCCACAGTTCCCAGACCCACAGCCCCCAGACCCACAACCCACAGCTCCCAGACCCTCACCCCAATGCTCCCAGACCCCCACAGCCCCCAGACCCACAACCCACACATCCCAGACCCTCACAACCACCAGACCCACAACCCACACCCCCCAGACCCCCACAACCCTCAGACCCACAGCCCCCAGACCCAAAACCCACAGCCACCAGACCCACAACCCACAGCCCCAAGACCCAAAACCCACAGCTCCCAGACCCACAACCCACACCTCCCAGACCCCCACAGTCCCCAGACCCACGGCCCTCAGACCAACAGCTCCCAGACCCACAACCCACACCTCCCAGACCCACAGCCCCTAGACCCACAACCCACAGCCCCAAGACCCACAATCCACAGCTCCCAGACCCCCACAACCCACAGCTTCCAGACCCCCACAACCCCCAGACCTACAGCTCCCAGAACCACAGCTCCCAGACCCACAACCCACAGCTCCCAGACCCACAACCCACAGCTCCCAGACCGCTACAATCCACAGCTCCCAGACCCAGCTCCCAGAACCAGCTCCCAGACCCCAGATGATCAAGCTCCCAGAACCCCACAGCCCCCAGACCCACAATCCAGAGCTCCCAGACCCACAAACCACAGTTCCTAGACCCTCACAGCTCCCAGACCCTCTGCCCCAAGACCAACAACCCACAATTCCCAGACCCCCACAGCCACCAGACCCACATTTACATGTAAGTGTAAGATTTATTGCACTACAGTTACTCAAGTATAATTTAAGACTGCTTTGTGTTGACCGTGATAATTTCTTTTTGTTAAGTGTTTTAGGGGGCGCTGCTTTTCTCTTGCTTTTGCCCATCTCTTTTGTTCTTAGCAGTGTTCATTTCATTTCTGATTTGCGCCAGCAGCGCAGACAGACAGCGAAATGTGAACAGTGCAGGGTTTTTTCTCATTTCAATTGGGTAACAATGGTTAATTAGTTCATGGAAATTTTCAACAAAATATAATGATTCCCTAACAGCTAACATTCAATGTGACTGGTGATGGCTTGAGCAGCCATTTGTTATATATCCCATATATGTGCAAAAAATATTCAATTCAGTTCTTGCTTAACGTTAAAATTGTGTCCTCGCATTTGAATATGAAATGGATTTAGTTTGTTAAAAGCAGAGGTCATTGTAATTTAACTTATATTTGTAGTACAACTGCATTTCGTGTTTGAAATGTCCTTAAGGGTAGCTCACTTTATGTAAAGTTAGTTGCGATTTGTGTCAATAATAGTATTCTGTTTAAAGTGCACATGTTGAACCAGTCCTGGACAAAGACTGAAATATGATTAACTGATAAAAAGAATCACATGTATTTCAAAACCTGTTTATACAGATCATTCTAAACTCTAGCAATACTAGCTTTATGCAGAGATATTTAGTTTCTGGAAGTAGTTTTTGTACTTTTTAGCATTTTAACTAATTATGTCCTTTCAGATTAATTCAACTGAATCTTGCAGCCCTAGCAGTAATCACATTTTTTATGAAGCTGCAGTTGGACAAAACATTTACTTCTGTATGAAGAGTGCAAAGTTATGTTTGCCATTTAACGTTGGTTTGTTTACTAAAGTTTTGTATTCGTGTTTTTTATTTTTTTATTTTAATATAATAGACATTATTGCATCAAAAATAGGGCTGCAACAATTAGTAGAATAATTGTGACTAGTCGACTATAAACAATAATTGCAGTCGTATTTTGATTATGGTTGTAGTTCTCTGGACTAAACAGACTCTAAAACACAAATTTAAAGACTTTAATAACAAAGGCAGTGACACTATTAAAGAAAAATAGTTAAAAAAAAGAATAGACCTTTTCTGATTTTTCTCAGTTATACCCCTTGTGCATAAATACTCTATCTAGAAACCTGCATTCATAATATTTCAACATTTTCAACATTAGTTTGTTTATTCTAAGTCTCAGTCTACAATAGAAATAATCTCTGACTAGTTGGCTACTAAAATAATTGTCAGTTTCAGCCTTAGTCAAAAAGTGTATTTAAATTTTATTGCAACAATATCGATATCGCAGATCTTAATAGCCATATCACATATCGCAATCATTTCCAATATTGTGCAGCCCTACATCCATCCAAACTATTAAAATTTGGGTTGATATTTGATATTTTAAGTGCTGACATAAACACTTTATAGGAAGAATTGCAATCAGATCTCAGATTGACCTTGCGATAAAGAATTCGACCAACAAATTAAGCATTTTTAGCACTATGCGCATGTCGATTTAAACATTTTTCAACATTGACTAACAAGGACTCAAAATGGGTTGTGATTAAATCGTGTTTAGTCTCTCCAGATTTGCACACTTTCTTAAGACTCAGATGCTTACTAACTAACTGTATGTTACGACAGGAGCACGTCTATGTTGTAGAAAAGGGAACAGGGTACAGGGCCAACAGGGACCACATCGCTCCTCCTTCACCTACAGCCACCAACCGCTGGTCGTAGGAGAATGTTGTGTACTTCCTCAAGGTAAGATATTTTTCAGGTTATTACAGCCAATTTAGATGAGAGCAATGCATCATGTTTCTAATTATTATATTGTTATTTTTCCCCCCAAATGTTCATTTCCATTGCAGACAGTAGAGGGGGCTCCAACACCCAAAAAGCAATTGGAAATGGGTGTTTTTCTTTTTTAGAGATTAAGTTAAAAAATAAAACATGTCAATCTCCACCTAAATCCCAAATTGAGCTCATTTCTGTAGATAAAAGCACAGTATTATAAAATATGCACAATTTCTTAATGGCTTGACTTAATAAAATGTAATGCAATACATGATTTCATGTGAAATATTATTTCCAGAACACTTAAAGAGAGAACAATGAAATGTATGAATCAAAAGTTTAGATATTAACATCATATCATATTGCACATGGTCAAAGTTTATACTATTTCAACAGCACTAAAATATAATTCATATCACACACTGAATGTTTTTCTATTTCTAACCTACACTTTTATTCACCTGCAGCGACCTTGAGGAGCACCTCAGAGAGAAGGAGAACCTACAGCCACACACCGTCACTGTTGGCCAAACCAAAAGCTGGATAAGCTCCTTCACCATTGACTGTCGAGCCACCAGCTCATTAGGAGTCTTTGAGCTGTTTGACAGACAACGTATCTTTGGTGCAGTTCAATCCGTTCAATCCACCATCTACAACACTGACGTCAAATCAACTGAGTCCTCCAGACTTTGTGAGTTACAGGTAAGACATTTGTAAGTCTTTAAAAGATTTTATTTATAACTGACATTGTACCCTTAATTTTCTTTGTAAATGGACAAAACTGTATTTCCCATGAGCCAGTTAAAATATTAAAGTCCATTGTGCTTTAAACATTTGTTGTTATTTCCCCCATTGTACGTTTTACCACCAAATTATTCACGGACAATAAATTAATATAACACCAGTAAGATGAACAAAAACACACTTTATTGAGTTGAAACATAACATTATTCAGAGTAACAAATACACTTTTTGGAAAAAAAATAACATTATAAAGATGAATATTTACTAACCCATGTTTAAAATGGAATAAAACAGGTCTAAAATGAGACTAAACCATGGATAATGTAGTTCTACATAACGATTAACCCAAAACATTAATTGATTTGTCTAAAATTTAACACAAATACTTCAATTGCAGAGGGATCTGTGTACCACCAGAGACAGCCTACGTACCACAGTTTGAGAAACACTGACATAATTCAGACAGAAATAGGTATCAAAAATAGTACTGCTCAGAAAAAAAGCTGTCACTAAGAAGAATAGAATGGCAATAAGCATAAACTTCAGCCTAGTCTTTTTGCATTTCAAGTGGTACTCTTTCTAATCAACCAATGAACTGAGATTTCGGACTATCAGATAAAAAGGGGTCACATAAAGATGGATAAAGAGTCTTCCATTTCAAATTAAGTAAAAACAAGGCCACAACACTGCATGCTTTGTTTCAACGATTGAACTGGTGTTTTGTCAATCTGCGATGAAAGATGTCTGATCGTGGGAAACATCTTGAGTTGTGGCTCACAGTGAAACAGGGGCAAAGATTAAACCTAAACTTGGAACCGTTGTGATAAAAGATGAACTGTGACTGATATAAAGGGTGTTTGATATCTTTGAATCTTGGGCACAGAGTGAGCTATCTTCTTCCCTGCGTCTACGTAAATCTCTGTCAAACATGTGACCAACTGTGAACACAAGCGCTCCCCCAAGAAACAGCAAAAGAGCTCAGGGGAATGGGCCTTTATCTCCTCATTTATCTTTCATTTACAAACTTTTATAAATAACACCACCTTCATGTAGTGCTAGCCTCAGCAAATGGGTACAATTTCTGTAACGGAGCCAAGAGCTTGATATTCATTCAGACAAACGTTGCTTATAGTCACGACTGATTGTCTTAGGATTTTAAATTCCTCACGTCTTGTAGCATCCTCAAATTATATAAGACTTTAAAAAAAAACATGCAGTGGACCAGGCTTTAGACAGAGAGGGCACCAGTTTTGTGTGCATTCGTTATTTGATTCAAAGCTATATGTTGAAATATATCTACAAGCCTTATTAGGGCTGCACTGCACAAAAATATCAAATTGCGATTATTCTGACCAGTTTTCCGACTGTGAGTAGATTGCGATTTATGTTTAATGGGATTCCATTCGAAGTTCGCACTTTAAACGGAGAGTGACGGAGCCATCCCTCTGCCACTGGTGCGCGCTCCCTCTCCACTGCGCCCCGCAGGCACACGCGCGCTCGCTCGCACAGTTCACATTGTGCCGCTGCTAAGAATAAAGTTGTTCTTACCGTTTTGTTGTTTCCCGTCCACCACATTCGGTCCGTTCAGGTCCTCCCTCGAAAGTCTCCGTGACATGCAAGTCATTTTTCATTCAAATGCTGTTTTCTTGTCTTTGCACATGGAATGTTCTGCAAAGTTGTGAATATTATGAGAGACAATATTCCAGTGATCTATGAGATGAAAATGTTGTTATTGATTATTTGTTTTTTTTATGATGTTATGTAATGCCTGTGGAAGGGGCTTGGGGCTTAAGAGGGGCCACTGTGGCCCTCTGGTCAGTCTGTGGTTGGGTGTAGTGAGGGCAACATCACCCTGGGAAATACAGGAAGGAATCAATTCATCTTTAACTGTAAATATTATCTTTTTGAAAATATCACTGTTTGCACTGTTGGAAGGTGGGACAATAAACACCATGAAATGATATTTCTGACTTGGCCACTAAATCCACGATCCCACAAGGAGAACAGACAAAAAGTGTTGTGTTTGTGTGTGTTTGTGTTTCGGAATGTTTTTTGTCACTGTTTGTCGCATTTCTGATGACTTTAGTCACGTTTGTGTCACTTTTAGTCGCATTTATGGACAGGTGGACAGGTATGTGTTTCATTATTTTGGTCTGCAATGCTAAAACAGACTAAAAGTATAGGTGTGTTCACTGTAGCAATACACCTTGTTTTATTACAGGCCACTAAACAGAACGCACAAATTAAACAGACTTATAATTACTGTGTGGATTGGATGGGGACAGTGGCAAAGTCGTGATGGATGAAGATTGATTGAGGAATTATTTACTCGGATTTGCACTGTTTGTCAAATAGGGACACTGCTCTACATTTTTTGATAAGTTGTAATCAGGCCCAACATTTGCACAAGACTTTTGGAAAGACAGCCCGGCATGTCATTTTAAATTCTGTCGTGAAAATTGCCATCAGCTAAAACTAAAAAAAGCAGCAGCAGAATTTGTAACATTAGTGTCAGAAGAAAAAGGAGGAAGTAGTAAAAGTAGAAGTAAGGATACAGCTTCCAGACCCACAGCACCCAGACCAGCGCCGCTCCCAGACCAGAACCACAGCTCCCAGATCCTCAGCGTGTGGGTCTGGTCTGGGTCCTGTGGGTCTGGGAGCTGTGGGTGTTTGTGGGAAGAAGAAGTGTATTTTGCCGGACGCACAGCTGCAGTTTTCAGGTCATTAGATGTAATGTAGATTGACCGGTAAATCGAGAGCTTTTCTTTCGATTCAGCTCTTTCTTTACCACAACGGTCTGATACAGCGCCCGCATCACTGCAGACGCTGCACCGATCCGCCTGTCAATCTCACGCTCCATCCTTCCCTCACTCATAAACAAGACCCCGAGATACTTGAACTCCTCCACTTGAGGCGGGGACTCTCCACCCACCCGGAGAGGGCAAGCCACCTTTTTCCGGTCGAGAACCATGGCCTCGGATTTGGAGGAGCTGATCTTCATCCCAGCAGCTTCACACTCGGCTGCAAACCGTCCCAGTGCATGCTGCAGGTCCTGGCTTGATGAAGCCATCAGGACGACATCATCTGAAAACAGCAGAGATGAGATCCTGTGGTTCCTAAACTGGACGCCCTCCACGCCCTGACTGCGCCTAGAAATACTGTCCATAAAAATTATTAACAGAACGGGTGACAATAGGCAGCCCTGGATGAGTCCAACATGCACTGGGAACAGGTCTGACTTACTATGCGAACACAGCTCCTGCTCCGGTCGTACAGGGACCGGACAGCCCTTAGCAAAGGGCCCCGGATACCTTCTCCAGATCCACGAAGCACATGTGGACTGGTTGGGCAAACTCCCATGAACCCTCGAGCACCCGTCCACGACCGGGACAAAAACCACACTCCTCCTGATTCCGAGGTTCGACTATAGGTCGGCTTCTCCTCTACAGTACCCTGGAGAAGACCTTACCGGGGAGGCTGTTTATATTTTTCATAATGTCTAAATATCTAAATCACATTTGTTCCCAGGGGCTGTTATGGGGAATGATCTTAAGCCTGCGATTACATCACCACATCACATCAGCCTTTATTGGACTATACGATTAACAATATCCCTGATCTATTAAAACATAAAGTAATGTGAAGCTGCAAATTAATGTCATAGGTAACCCGTTTATCTTCTCTCTCTAAAGTTTTTGTATCTTTTTGGCACAGTTCCAGAGAATTAGGTGACATATTTTATTATAAAAACAAAATCAACAGAAATGTTGAGCATAAACTGCAAATAACAAACCACGCTCTTGCTGTGCTGCACTCAAATGATGGAAGAAAACAATAACAGTGATCGCTTATAATGGATTGAACGCTTTTTGTATATGAAATCTATTCAAAAAGTTATGCAAACATCATATTGTGAAAAAACAAATTAGCTGCACTTCCTGTCTCCAAACCACTACAAACATTCCCTCATGTCACAACCAATCACAAGCAACAACTATTGGTTTCAGAGTTGGTTGCTTTTCTCTTAAATGTGTATCTTCGAGTGTTTCCATAACTGAACCCTATCTGTGTGAGTCCATGTAACGTCACAGTTGTGGTCTGCTGTCTGATTGCCTGGACATATGAAGCAGAGGTCCCTCCTCCAGGCCCTGCGTTCTAATCCTGTGGGTCTAAATTATGCTCCTCGTGTTGTCAGAGTGGATGAAACACAAAACCACTTAGCCACGTCTTGACATTGCGTCACTTTGACAAATGCAGCTGGTCCTTAGCAGAGAGATGATTGGGAAGGACAGGGCAGGAGTTCATGAATTCTCGATGTGGGAGGCAGAGAGAAAGAATAAATATGAAATGTGTTTGAGGAGCACAAGAGGAGACTGGAGTGTCTGTGTATGTCTCAGGGTTTATTATAAATGTTTAAACTCCTCACAATCAGAAGGGGGGGAAGACATGAGAAGGACACTGACAAGGACGAGCGCTGGGGGCGAGTGATTTGTGTTACCGAAAACAGATTTGTTCAGGGATTGCTGCGGTCTTCTAAATGTCGGAATTTTGAAGTGTATTGACTTTGATATTTACAATAAATATTTGATAACATGATATCTAGTTTTGTATGGTTCATATTTTGTTTCAATTGCAAACCCTTTTCCATCTGCAAAGCTCAAAACCACCATTTGATCAGTTTAATCGCCCCCAGTTTAAGAAAGCCCTTGATTTTCAACCATGAAAAATTTAAAGAACCAGACAGTGGCACAGACATTATTTACCATATTTTTTAAAAATAAGTGGTCTGGTTTGGTCATGTTTTTATTGTAGTTGGTGTGCTGTGGTATCATTTCAACCCAAAAAGCGTGCCGCAACTGAACAAGGTTGAAAAACACTGCCATAAGCCAGAATCAGAATCAGAATCAGAAACGGTTTATTGCCATTGTCAGTGATCAAAAATTCACAAACATAGGAACTTGCTTCGGCGTGAGGTGCAACATAAAACAATGAATAAAATATATAAAAGAGGCATGCATAAAATTAAGAATAAAATAGACTAAGATAGATAGACTAAGACTATATACAGAAATGTACTCTCCTGCTAACTACCAACTTCAATACTGTTTACTCCAATGTTAATTTTGTCCTCTTTTATCTTTTTTAAGACAAGACAATAAGTTCTGTCCACTGTCTAACAGTTCTGAAGATGGCTCGCAGTTTGTTGCCAAAAGATGTCCACAAGGTAATAACACCTCCTAACTCATTGTCTTTAAATAGAACCTAAGTTTGTGGTTAACTTCTCAAAGCAGTTTGTTTAAATAGGTAACTGTCTTGCACGTGAAAACAACAGCAGTTTCTCAACTTTCCATTTTATGAGTGAACATGTACACCTCTGAAGAGCTTGTTACAGTAATTTCCATTGTCAGCTTTCAAGATTTTTAACTAACATGAGAATGAACCCTGTTTGAGGCTCGTTGATGTAGGGATCTAAATGTATGAATAAATGACTTCTCATAATGTACTGTGCACAGAAAACATGCTTTATGTTAAGAACCAGGGCACAGCACATCGAGACCATAAGACCATAAGAGATTAAAATCCTTTGTGAGTCATGTCTACAGTTGTGATGAAAGTGTTGGGTGGTGGTGAAAGCTTGATTTGATTGATCTGAAAGTTGTTTGTGAGTTGTACTTTAACAAGCTCTAAATCTTTTGTTCTCTGATTATTAACAGCACATATGGTTTTGCACTGATTGTGCCATACTGATGTGAGTGAGATGTTGGTCCTCTAATGGCGGGGCACATGTTTGGCCTCTCTTCAGTTCTTGACAGATGTCTTTCTTTTAGAAGACTGGAGCACTCAGGGTTTTGCACATAAGAAACATTTTTACAGGAATGCAAGTGCCGCCAAGTATTTTAGAAAGAGAAATCCTCTGAGAACAATCTGAGCAGCTGCAGCACATATACCAAGTAATGGTATGACGTAGCCGGAGCTCCTACTGGTTTAAAAAGGTACTACAATTACAACTGAAGGGTCGCCAGTGCCATAACACAGAGGATAAATACAAATGTTTCTCATTCTCAGTATATAGACAGGCCATGCCTCATGTTCAGCTCAGAAACTTCAGAATTCTGCACTTGCACTGATAAATGATGCTAGATGCTGGGCTTTAGTGACCATTCAGCATCAGAGAGAGAACAAATGGGTTTAAACACACTGGATTTAGGCAACTGGCCCAAGTCTATCCTGCTTTCTCATTGGACTATCATCTTGACAACTTAATCAAAACTGAAACATAAACAATAAAGTAAGAATAAGTCAACAAAGTAGATGTCAGTAAAAGCAATATTTGATTTCTCAACTTTATTTATAGAGCACTTTAAAAACAACAACGTTAAAGTGCTGCACACAAATATAACAAGACACATAACAAATTTTGATAAAGAAAATAGTCAACCCTCAGAGCATAGTTTAGCTCTTTGATTGTGGATTTCGCTGTCTCTGACCAGAATGAGTGGATGTCATCACCAGGAAAGACGTTTTTCTCTGGAACTGTGCTAAAATTGAACATGGAGCAAGCCTAGAGTCTCCAAAACTCGTGGTAAGTCCTGTTATCACGTCGTATTTGCTTATAAAGAGTGTAATTTAGACATGACCTGCAGGGGCGCTGTTTTAGCATACGTCCATACGCCTTGTTTGGTCATTTTTTGGGCTCTAACGATCGAATAGGTCGTTCTTGACATGAGGGCAGTGTCATATTTCACCTGCCTTTGTATATTAACTGCACATAGTTTCTCAGGACAACTGTCAGCTTCACTATCACTCACCATCCTCTGTACATTCGTGCTATTTCTCTTTCACAGTTGTCATAAAAAGATCAAGGTTAACACTTGGGAAAAATCCTCGTGTACATTGTCTATCTTGCAAGTTTCGTAATCCACTCAGATATCTGGCAAGACAGAAATGCTGGAGTGTTAAGTGGAAAGTCAGATGTTGGTTTCTCTGTTATATACATATGGCACATGCAAAGTGTTTCATAAGAGCCTTGGCGCTTATTTAAATTTAACCCATTGTTACAATCGACCACTATTAGTTTCAACCATGTTTTTCAGCTACTGTAGACAAGTTGGTACACGGTTGTCTCATGGGGGGGGAGGACTGTTGAGAAAACATCAAGCAGAGTTAGAAATGTTACAGATTTGCCTTTTTCAATGTGTGGATCCATCTATCTTACGTTCACTGGAAGTTCAACAAACAAAGATGTGTTCATGAATGCTACAGGGCTTGCTTTATAACAGCCATATTGTCAGTTGTTTGAATAAATTCTCCTAAATAAGGCTTTCATTGGCCTTAATTGTTTTCATATGTCATTCTTATGCTGGATGACTGTTTAAATGCATTGTTTCTGGAGTTCTGGACATTATTTCTCTTTGGCACATGTGGCCCAAGCAATAAAGGGTACATTTTAATTTAATTTGGTTTGGGGACATTTTTAGGCAACTGAACACAGCAAGGGGCCTCTTTGCAGACCTCGACGTGCTCTGAGTCCCAGTTTAAATTGATTAGAGCCTGACCTGAGCTGTTGAACTTTTCCCCACATACACGTTCACCGAGTCTTAGTGAGGCATGACCCTAAAACTGACCACTGACCACTAATGGCTTCCAGAGATCCAGGGGGACCACATGGGGACACAACTTGTGCTGAAGACACAATATGGACTGTGTGGATAAGCGTAAGGAAATCATTTAAGTCTGTTTGTTCTGCTCTAAGTGCTCTGAAACATGTCAACCTTTAAATGCTTTCCTCTGAGTTTATGATATTAAGGTCAGCAAAAGCAAGATCTCAATATGTTCGGTGAAATTGCTACAACACTACCTTAAAGCTCTTTTCAAAGGGGCTGTTTTAAGATGTTTTATAAGATGTTGTGACATTTGGAATTTTGGCAATTAATGGAAAAATGTTGGGTGTTGGGTTGAATTCTGCATTTTTCTGCAAGTACATAACTCTATATCAATCAATTGAAGGAAATTCTTTTGCAGGATGAGCAGGTGAAAGATAAGGAAATATGAAATCTAAATATGAATGAGCCATATTAGGATTTAAACCCCCAGAACGTAACTTTTTAGCCAAAATAGAAAGGTTTTTTTTTTTTTTTTAATGTTTTTATTGCACTTAAAAATGTTGAAAAGCATGCATTCTTACAGTGGGCTGTTTGCAGCCCCACAAACCTGACTTGTACTTGGCCTTGGAAATATCGTTCTTTCAGCTGTGATATTCCACATTATCTGTGATTTTATCTTTCTATTTCCATGGAATCATACTGGTGAAGTGCCTCCTCCAGGAAGTGTCACAATCTCTCGTCTTCTAGATGTAACAGATCCTGCTGTGCTATTGTCCTTGAAAGAAAAATAGTCCTCTGCTTTTGATCCACTGCCACATGTGGCCGTCGTAGACATTTATGTTCACTGAGTACACAGTACAGGGCCTATTGGAACCATATTCTGATCTCTAGGAGTAGCAGGGCGAAGAGTGCATGTTTCAGGGGGATTGTGGGAACACGAGGAAACATGGCCAGACACTGTGAGAACAAGCAAACTGCAAACACCACAGAGTCACCATCTTCTTACTGTTTATTCGCCCAATCACCTCCAGACCAGGATTCATATCAATGCCCACAATACAGTACAGACAATCTGAGGTTATGATCAAAATTGAGAATTTACAAATATTGGTTTCACGTCATCTGCTTATCCATTTGCAGTCTGAAGGAAAGGGTTATGGTTTGGCTGGAACTGCAAATTTCATCTGTCCACAATGTTTTCAATTTCTTTCAACAAGGCAAATTAAAACAATGAACAAGCCGAGAGTGTGAGTGAGTCATTTTGACACAGCCGTAGCCACCAGCCTCTGTCCCCAGTGGATCTTATGTCATTTCCTCAAAGGTCCCATTTGACCCTTCATTCACCGTGGCTCCTTCCACACACCACAAAGTTCTAACTGTCCGTCCACTGTAATATTTATCACATCCTGATCCTGACTAAGCTGATTTATTTCTGCCACGAGACTCAACCACATTCCACCACAAGAGACACGTCAATGTGGGGAAGCAGATATTGAAAGTGTGACTTCATAGATGGATTTTGTTTTCCCTTTAGTGAGTAAGAAAAAGTTAAATAAAGCCTACAATTTTTAGTATAGTACATTATTAATTAAACATTCTTTCTGTGTTTTATTCTCATAACCAACCACAAATATTAAGTATAATCTCGCATTCATCTTAAATGCGTGCATGAAATCTTTCCAGTAACAGCACATAAATTGGAGATAAGGTGAGCTTCTTCAAACATGTTGAGAGCAGAGATACACATGTATTATAGTCTGTGTTCCTGTTTAAAATCCCAGTTGAGTAATAAGTGCTGTCCTCGCCTCCCTGCACCTCATCTAAATCATTGCTCCTCTCCACAGTCAGCACCAAAAGACTAAAATGAGCCATGAGTCCTTATCTGCACAGAGACAATGTACAACTTATGTTAATGGTTTGTGGAGCAGCTCCTATGTGCTCTCGGGTCACGTAGAGTATATTTCAATGCTTTAAGAAACTATGAGGGGCCACTTTGGTTCATAATGCTGTAATGTGAAAGGTCTTTCCGGAAAGAAAACGTATTGAAACAATCATCATTATATGGTCATAAAGTTAAAAGTCATGAGCAAATGAAACGGCTGAAGTTAGAACATGAATTGATGGACACGGTGTTCGGATATTTATCAAATCAATATCATATAAAGGAGAAAAAAAATCCCTTACCTTTCTTCAGTCAAGGTTAAAGTTAGGGTGCACTTCGTATACCCTGTCAGAGGCAGTGGGCACAGGACACACATTTAGTTTTTACACAGTTGAACAGGAAGAGCAGCCTCTGTTTGGCTGCCTTTCTTTCTGCCTTGTTGTTTAGGCTTGTGTCAGGTTAGGGTTAGGCTCTAGTTGGAAAAGTATTGTATTCTTTTTATTCAACCTTTATTTCACCAGGCAGAATACTAAGGTTAGGGGAAAGGTTTGGGCCAGCCAGCACGTTCAACATGATGATGTTTAAGATTTTTCTTAACATTGTGTAGCCCAGTCTAAAAATGGCATTTTAAACTGACCATGACTAAAATATAAATAAGGCCATCTGAATAAATAACAATAAATAGGACAGTATGTATAAGTAATGTGTTAAAACATACTAAAAATGACACATAAAAATATAGTATAAATAGTTAAAAATGTTATAAGCAAACATAGTGTGTTTTTGTCCATTTTATTTGATAAAGTTCATTTGTTTTGGAACAAGTTTGTTAAAAGTGTACGTGAACACAATGTGGTCTGTGTACGACCTAACATTAGTTCATGTCAATCTTTTGTTTTCTGTATTTTCATTGGATGATGTACTTTTGAGATCCAATCAGTGAGCAGTGGGCGTGAGCTAACATCAAACATGCGTGAAACACCTAGCTCCTGTCGGGACTTGGCTGTAAGCAGTGAAGAGAGGCAGACGTATAAAGCTACTAGTCCGGTAAAATAGTCACAAATAGCCGTGGATGCAGAGTCTACTGGTCTTGTGTGGGACTGTTATTACCTGGTGTTATGTGAGTATCGGATGTATTTTATTTTGAGTCAAAACGGCATGTTTTGTCAAATAAAGTTGAATGCTAAACGTGAATTAGCGACTTAGCATGCTAGTGCTAATGCTAACCTCGTGTTACATTCTGTATGCAAAGTATAGAGGTTTTATTTGAGTAAAGAAGCTAAATAGAGACTTTGTAATGCACAGCGGACCAAGGCCACTCTCTTTGGACCCTGCTGTGGATACTGGTTGTCTCCTGCCACCGTGTATTCTGCTCCTGGAAGCCCAGATCCTGCGCTGGCAGCGTAGCCCGCCCTTGAACAAGCTCATGGACATGAACGCACCGCCTGCTCAGCCTTGTCACCGCCCCATCGATTGAGGTGTTGTGAGTACCATTCTAAAAACCGTGCACGTGCTTTCTTTTACTTTATTTCTGGCTTGCTCAGCAAGTGAAGCGGCCACCATTAGGTTTTAAAGGCCCCCACGCACCCAAGCAACATCAGGCCTGCAACGAGTTAAAACTGAACAGAACTATTGGATAAAACAAAATTTGGTTACAAATTGAACAGGGAGAAACCCTAGGGTAGTACTTTTGTTTACTGTGTATTGGACGCTTATGCACATTTGAATTTCGACCGTTGTATTGTTTTATTTATTTGAATATTATTTTATTGACTAAATTACATTTTTTTTTTTGCATTTAAAAGTGTTGTGTTGTCTATATAATCAGAGTTTAAAAGCTAAATTAATTTATTCTTAGTAGGTTAAAAACAAGTAATTTACAATATTCCTGCTAAGTGGAGGCACCGTCAAAACTTTATTAGAAACTCAAGGATTAGGTTTTTATTTTTTATATGTATCTCCTGTTTACCCAAGTTTAAAATTCAAAGTAAAGGGACCCAGGGCCCCACCCATAGTACTACGACCACATTGACAGAGTTAATACATTAGCTACATGGGATGGGTGTTACAATTGTGCCAATTTGTCCCCAGTTTGAAAGTTTTTGTAATGTTTATAATGTTACTTCCTGGTCGGTCATGGGCAGCAAATATGATATAGTAAGAGGTAATTCCACAACTGTTACCTAGCAACCATTTTGAAAACAAGGGCCATATAATAATCCATATAAATTATAGTTATGATACGATAAATAAAAATACCTGATTTTTGTTGAAAATGTGTCATTTGTGTGTAAATTGTCTGTATTTACAATGGCATTTTTGATGACATCACAGAGGGATTCAGTTTTCTCAGCTCTACTTCCTGCAATCATAAACTTTTATTTATCAACATTTCTTCACAAACAGCAACTTCACAAATGTAATACTATTTACCACAGGTGCCAACCCAAGTCATGATTTGAATATCATATGAACCTGTCACATAGACTTTAAGTAAACTGAAGGGAAAGACTGTGTGGCTTTTGTATTCTTGAGTTTAAAGGAGATATATTGTGCTAAATATTTGTTTTTACCCTTGTTACAATGGTGTTTCCTTATCAGTGGTTCATTTGAAATGTAATTTTTGATTTATTCTTGCATGTTTTGAGTAACCCTGTATTGTCCCACATTTGAGGCTTGAGTGCTCAGAAAATTCCTGTTTTCACCTACCCCCTATCCCCAATTATTTGAAAAATTAGACTCCAAGCAATACAAGCTGCTTTCTAAAATTTCTCGTGGCCACTTTTCAAAAATAAAAATATTTTTATTTATGAAAAGTTTTGAAAAGGAAGTCAATGGACCTGTTTCCATTTTTAGAAATTGTAGATCCTTTTAAATCTGTGTTGCAGTTTACATTGAACAAACTAGGTGTCTTTATAGGTTAATGTAGGTTTGAGGGTGGCAGTAGCTCAGTTGGCTGAGTGCTCATCTTCTAATCCAAAGGTTGATGGTTTGAATCCTGCTCCCGGCATAAACATCCTTGGTAGGCCACAGGTTGGAAGACCAATCCCATGCTTCCAATGAATAATGTTATTGTGTCCTTGGGCAAAACCCACTGTTTGCATGGATGGTGAGTGTGAGTGGTTCCTTGATGGCCTAAAGCTGAAGTCCATCATGGTCGATGCCCTTTTCAAGGTTTTTTAGGGACAAAGTCTTTACTATTTTGAGTCTGACCACACGCCAAGGTCATGACCCCAGATCACAGGTCACGACCTCTTGATGTGGCTGATGTGAATGTGCCTGCTGTTACTTATACACACACACTATATGTACACACATACACTGGTTCTGGCTCTCTTCTGTGACCTCTGACCTCTCCATCATGCAGCCCATGTTTATTTGTTGATTCAGACATCCAGAAACACATCCATCATCAGCGTCAGAATAGGGCAGCCCTGTGTGGTAACCAGGAGTGAAATATGTGTGTCAATATTTAGTCATCATAAAGACAGACGTGTGTGGCCCTGTGTGACTGGCTGCGTCACATTTCAACTACACCTTTTTTATGACATGTTTTTATTTAATTGATGTGTTGAGGAAATTAATGAAACAAGACAAAAGTCCGTTTGATGTTGACAGATGGAACAAACGTCCAATCTGCACTTTCTCCCTACCTTCAAGCTACATGTGTCCTATAAAGTAACCTCTGCCCTATATCTTCACCACGAGAAGAACCATCAGCCTCCTTAGCCTCTCCGAGCTCCTTTTTTAAATTAAAAACTGTGGGATGTTATTTTAAATACATCTTTATGATTGTGAGAAAGAGCCATCTGTGCAGAGATTTACATTTCTAAATCAGGGTTTCCACATTTTGCACATGGCATGACATCATTTTTGTTTTTTCTTGATGGCTTAATAGTCGACATATCTTAACCTTGTTTTGAGGAGTGGGTCCAGACCAAACTGAGTAAAATTATCTGAGTATCAAAAGGATGCAATAACAATGTCCTTTCAGTAAATGTCCTTATTTAAAGGAGATGTATTATACTTTTTTCCATCTTCTTATTATTAAACTGTAGCGTACAAAGATCATGATTTTTACATTTTGCTTATTGTAAACTAAAAATTAAACTAAAATTGTGATCTAAAATGCCTTTGTATTAGAAATTGGACCATTTACTTCCTGTTAAAAATGCAGAATTTGACTTTTCATAGTTGTTGTTGGATATACTTGGTTTGCTTGTTGAAAAATGGCCACAGAACATTCCTGAACCGTATGATTGTTTATGACTCTTTTTTACAAACATAAGTTAGTCAAGGGGCTGGTAAGAAAACATATTTTGAGCACTCAAGCCCCAGATGCATGAGAATACAGGATCCCTCAAACATAACATTTTGAGTAAACTATTCATAAGAAAACACTATGTCCCCTTTAAGGTCATTCAAATGAGGGGCAAACATGATTAAATTAGGTTACATTGCACCTTTTGCACAACTGTAGAAACAAGACAGAAACACATGTTGATCTCATTTAGCGCTGCCACCTTTACTGCTCCCACAAGACGATCTGCACTTTCCCCAGAGAACAAACATTCTTTAGCGCCCCCTTAAGGCCCCTGAGCAAATACAGAATTTTGTACAAACACTAAACTCAAAAATACAAAATAAATGACTTTTGAGTTAGTTTCCTGATAAACAACTGCACTTCTGACATGTTGGGACTTCAAAATGAATGTTATTTTACAAAATAACAAAATAAAAAGCAAAGAATGACCAAATAGTTTTCCTCTTATTTGGTTTTTTTTTTACATGTGTTTTTTGTTTACAGTCACTTAAATACCCCTGGCTGCCCTGGCTTTAAGAAAAAATACTTGGAATGTACTGCCCCAAAGATATTGCCTATAATTTAAAACATTGAATTCACGTCTTTACATTTGATAGACATTAACTTAATATACATTAACTTGCGGGAAAGAACTCACCGTCCAAGTATTTTTGAACCAAAACCAAAAAACTTAATAGTTACAGACATTGTCGTACACATCAATATGAATGCAGAAAATCTTATTTGAGTAATGCAAGCCTTAAACTTCAAGTATATTTTATCAGATGGCACATTTTCCAAAAGAAACATCTAAAGTGGATTTACTGAAATAATATTATAGTCACATTTTGAAGCGTAACTTTGAAAACACGTTCCAGGCATCACTCATGAGCCAACACAATCAATCCTGCACTACCCGCAGTGAGTACTTCAAATACCTCACTGAAGTATACACTGAGCTACAAGACAAATACTGCAGTACTGCGTTTGATGCCTGTTATGCTCTAAAGGTGGCCTGTTTAATGTCTCCTCATGGTGCAATGATTTCCCACCGATGAAAGAAGAGTAAACATGGTACCACCTTAAAATTTATGACACATTAAATTTCTTTCCATTGAATTCCTGCACATCTGTCATCATTATGGCTTTTGTAAATAATCAGGGGCCTGCAGCTCAGCTCTGGTCGAGTCCGTGGAGACCAGAGGAAAGACTGTGTTAACTTCGGGCATGTGTAAATAAAGAGGAAATAAATTATATCACCAAGCCATGACTAAGCCCTTAATTTACAGACGCCCATCCACAATGTTTTGAAATAATCACTCACAAATTTGAGATAAGTATATGTAAAATATGTTTCAAAATGCAGAACTTATCCATACGTGAAAAAAAATGCATTATGTTATACAGATTTTAAGCTGTATGTTGCTCTGATAAAGAGAGCCCAGTTTTCCTATAGTCTTAAAGGTTCAATACACCCTTTAAAATGTGATGTCTTAAGAATATTCAAAATTCCAGAATGGAAGTGACTAGAGGCAAAATGACTGTAATACATTTTCAATTAATAAATTGATCCACATGCTAATAATTTTAAATCTTTCCAACAAAAAATAAGCAACAGTTTTGAATTTCCAATGTAGAAAACAACTACTATTATCCAGCCTCAAAATGGTATTTAGCTTCACAAAATGTGCAGTTTGGAGTAAAGTTTGTCATACATCTTTAAATAAAATGAAAAATTGTGAGGTGATGGGGCCTTGACCATAAATACCATAAACAAATAATGTAAAGTACAACTGTAAATGTTTAAACTCAGGCTTTGATATCACATGAAATCACCTCACAGCTTTAGAAAATGTGTAAAAATGTGTTGTGTCTAGTCTGTGCTTTTAGTATTTTCTATTTTAATTATTTTAAGTATTGTATCTCATTGATTAACTTTGTGGTCATGTCATGTGCATGGACTGAGTGTTCTGTCCTGATGCATCCATCAGCCTTGGGAAGCCAATGGAACTACAGATGAAAATTAGCCTCCATGGGTAACTCTATGGGTGCATTTACATGTTGGACTAACTGTTCATTAATGTGCACTGTCCCATATTAAATAAAATAAACAAAACCAAAAATTCTGATCTTAATCCCAGTTTCTCCAGAATTTAGAACATATTTATTTTCAAAATGTTAAAGCGTTCAATATTGTCAACTCTCATTTCTCAGTATTCATGTTGAAAGTGTTGTCAAACCCTCCCTTCCTTCGCAATGTCTGGGATTCCTCAGAAAGTCCTACAGCTTAACTGAGTAATGAAGACAAGTTTAACACTTCAGCTGTGTCCCTCCTCTCCTCTTTACGTTTGAAGATTATCTTTTGGAAGCGGATATCTTCAAAACAAACGAGTGCATCTTGTAATATATAAAAGATAAGTAACAGCTTTATGTTTTGAACTACAGCTCCACTCCTTGTCTTTATCAGTTCCTCCAAATTCCTGAGTCTAGTTTTACCTTTACTCTTTATCTCTCCTTTCATCTCTTCTCTTATTCCTCGTGCCCCTGTTGCCGCTCCCCTCGGCTCCCCCTCTGCTCCCCCGGCCGGTCCTGTCTGAGCCTCTGCACCTCCAGCAGTAAACCCGCTGACCCAGCCCGCTCAGGTGAGGCCGCACTGGGATCTCCGAGACGGGACAGGCCTGATTAGAGTGGACAGAGATTGTAAATCACTGGGTTTTTGGGCTATAATGGGGCACATCTCTCTTTCACTCATACATACCAGTGAAATGGATCTGAGTTTGGCTGGATTGGTAACATGTGGTGCCACAGATCAGGTGATGGGCCATGACAGAACAACAATGAATGTGTTTACCCCTGTCAAAAACACAATGGTGAAATGGGCTTGTCTGCATTTTTTTTATTTGGTTGATTTGGTTTCAGTTGGGCAAGATAGCAGCTAAGTTTACTTTTTAACGTTGTATGCGACATAATTGTTTAGATAAAGAATTAAAAAATATAATAATATAATGTGTTTAATTTGTAGGCTCTAATTTAAAAATGAACTACCTTTCTTCTAAAATGTCTAATATAAAAGTGAAAACAGGTTGCTGGGAAACTGAATATGATATTATTATTATTATCATCATTATTATTATTTTTAGCATGAAAACACACCCCGACATTTGTGGAAAGTAGCACAGTATATTGTGTTCCTTTCATTATACCAGTAATTTTTGTTTAAATCTGATTCCAAGTAATACTATGACAAGTATCCCAATATTGATCCAATATCAATACCAATGAGTTTTGTATTAAAATGCATTTGAAAGTCATTTGTCTAAAAAGCATTTTAAAATTTTCTTGCCCCTGCCCAGCTTGAACTTATCTAAAAATGTAATATGTTCACATAAATTAAAATCTAAACGATGTATTTCAAAAATTGACCAAGATTATATAAAAACAACAGTGATTTTTGCAGAAATTCTCAATAGGCCTATTTTATAGCATGAGAATAAATACATTTCAATGCTTCTGTCAGTATCAATATATTGATATTTGGGATGGATCCGCCCACTTTTAAAGTGATCTGATGCCTAAGCAAGCATCACAAGGAGCATAGTTTGGGTGGAGAGTGGAGATGGGAACAGTTTGGGAGTGTTTTTGGCCAAGCCTGTCTGATGTGGTAATTAGGGATGGTCATTGATGTTCTGTAACATTTTCCTAAAACTTTTCCTTTGAATTCTGTTTCCTAAAGAAATGCCAAAATAGTGGTGAGTAATAAAAACTTGGATAAAGTGAACCTTTTTAACTTTTGAAGCGGTAACAATTCCTTACTGTCCTGTTTGCTGTAGTGTTGACCTCGGTCCATTTCCATTGGCCTTTGTCCAAAGCCATTGGACTTTGACTTGAATAAGACTCACACTCTGCTGCTCTGATCTCTGAGGCAGAAACATAAGACTGAGGTGTGGCTCCACTGGGCACGCTCCGCAGCTCCACTGTCCAGGATTTAGAAAGGAAAAGTATTCCACACTTGACTGAAACTCAGTGAAGCATCACGGCTCTTATTTCAACCTACATGAGACAGACAGAGGAGGATGAGAAGTGGGAAAGTGTAACACGAACACTTTCAAGTTTATTTCTCCATCATAATCTCACATCAGTTGTCCTCATGGTCATTAAGCACCAAAAACAAACCTGACCTTCACAATGAGACCTCTGTCGCCGTGGGATGCAAGCTTAAGGCTGAAAAATGAAGGAAATTTCAAGTGCATTTTTTCATTAAGTCGGATGAAACACTTATTCATTCATTTATTTTTAGTTTTTCATGTTAATTGTCCTTATCGTGAGTACATTTAATTGTAATTGTGCGACTTCATTTGTGGCTTTTTCATTGGGCGGCTCAATAGCTGGTAAAAGGTTTACTAAATTGATTCCTGAAGTGAGCCTATTTGCCAATCATACACATTCTGGTCATACTTTACCATTTTAATAGCCCGTTTTCTTTACGTACCACATGCAACTGTACCTCATTATGACGAAAAAAGGGCACACAACAAGTGGGACAACAATCTCCTGATGCTCATTCAGTTTAGAGAGGCTTTTAAAGCTTCATTAGTGGTTTTTGAACCTCCATAAACACATATGCATGTTTTCAAAAGCACATTTAGTGTAAAGTAAACCATCAGCTTGTGACGCCCATTCTAACATAAACATCTGATATAATGAGTGGGTTTTAGCCATAAAAAACATACATATGATTTTAATGAAAGCGTAAATATAGGTTTGTTTTCTCAGTAATTTTGTCACTTCTTCTGATCCTGCTTTTGCTGATGAAGTCCAGACTGCTCCTTTAATCCTCCACACTTTGCCTTTAAGATAGGTTTTAACATATGCCAAACATAACTCACAAAGGAACTAAGGGGTGTTCCTCTTAACGAAAGCCGTTTAAGCACTATGAGTGCATAGATCCATAGATTATAGGATTGATGTTCTCTTTTGATAAATGTGTTGGATTACATGAAAACCGGTCAAAGCTGATTTAGGATGTCGGGGATAAAGACGGAGGATGTCTGAAAACATTCTTTTTTGTTCTTGTTGCTATTATACCTTGGAAGGGTTGTACCCTTTTTTTAAAATATATAAATCTGTTTTGCTTTAGGTGTGCACAGCTAGAGCACTTGTCTCCCAATAAGGAGATTGTGGCTTCAAATCCCGGCGTAGACCAACATCACATAATCTCTCTGGAGTCTGCATGTCCCCCCTGTGTTTCCGTGGGTTTTTCTGTCCATAGAGAATGTATGTGAGAGTGAATGGCTGTCTGTCAATGTACATGTCTCTGTGTTAACTCTGCGACTAGTTGGCCACTGTGTTGTCAAAGCACCCATAAACACATTAACGTGATTAATAAATTGGATGTTCAGAAGGCAAGTGAGCGATACATGTGGACCACGACAATTCTATTTTTGCTGTTTTTGTTTTTAAGACTGTAAAAATCGGGTACCAAACCTGTCAGTCCTTGACTGTCAGCCCTTGGCTATTGCGGCTGTTTAGCCTGCAGACGGGCTCTGCAACCTAAAATGTTGATTTTGATCAGCTTCTAGTGTCAGCTGTCAGTCAATTTGAGTCGGTTACTCGCGTCATTCGCTCTCTGATTTCACCAGCTGCTTCCAGTCCCCTGTTGTTATTCCTCATCATGCTTTGTCTCCAGGTGTAGAGTAATTATTGTCTGCAATTTCTTTATTGTGGCATTAATTGAGGTGTTGCGGGGTATAGTTTAAGCCCATGTGTGTTGCAAGCTCCGGGATGTTTGGTTGTGCCGGGTGGATTGGCTCCTCATGTGTCTGAGCTGCGTGCTCCAGTCCAAGCTGTGTAATGCCCAACCTCAGGTTCATGTTCAAAGCAAAGCCTACTGTAGACTTCAACCTGGTCAAAATACTAATCCATCTTTAAACAGGGTGCCACTGAGATATCGCAGGTGCCGTTGTTTGGCTGATTATGGTTGTCTGCTACACTATCCAAGTGTTTAACAAGGTCACATCTGGTCCTCCCTAACATTTTTCTTATTTGTCTTTGACCATTGCAAAATTGCATTAAGTGTTGAGTTAAGTGTTCGTCAAAATTATATAGTTCACAGCTGATATCCTTCCTGATGAATCCCTTCCTTCCTTTTTTTATACATACATATATCAGTATAAAATGATAATAACAATGAAATTGTATGACAATACAATAAAATATAAAGTAATAATAGTAACAGCACTTCCCCCAGAAAGTAAAAACAGAAAAAAACAAAGCAAGAGCAATCCTCTCCTTCCTTCTTGGAGCTTGCCCAATCTTATATGACACAAATGTAGGTGTTAAAGGTCCCATAACATGCAAAATCGACTTTTCAGAGGTTTTAACCTTCCTACAGTGCTATTTGGGCCTCGTATGTGTGCCCAAAGTGGTTTTTTGATTGATTCCCGCATGCTTTCGCTAGAGAACTGTCTTTTTTGTCCCCCTCGGCTGAGCAGGCAGACGGGGGCTCATCCCATGGATGACGCGGCTTCCCATGGATGACGCGGTGTTTAAGCCACGCCTCCGGGAAGCGCGCAGCCGCAGAATAAAAACAGCTAATGCTAATGCTACACAGTAATTACACGATGGATACGACAGATCGAAGAGTTAGCTTGTTATTTACCAAACGGCAACGTCCGTCGTCGAGGTACTGGAGCACGTCAAACTCCAGGTCAGATCCAGGACGTAGGACTCAGCACGACGCACCGTCAGGACGGATAAAAGGTTTATTCCCGTGTTTGTGTATCGCTGTTTACCGGAGCACACGGCGCATGCGCACTATCTCCGCTCTAGGCTTCGGCACGAGTTGGGAGGGGGAGCTGCGCGGGTTAGGCGGGGGAGGCAGCCTGCTCTCTGTTGAGGGGTCAGATCTCAGAGTGAGCCGTTTGCTTTTGCAAGGAGGGGGGCCAGTCCAAGAAATGGGTGTTTTTTTGGAAACTGTTATGTTATGGATATTGCACAACGCAAAATTTTATCAACAAAGCCCTTAGAATAGACTGTGTAAAGGGCAAAATAGCAGAATATGGGACCTTTAAAATGTATTAAGCTTTGTGTGTCTGTTCACTAAGCTGTATAAAGAATGCTCAGTCACCCACAAGAATAGTTAAAATTATTCGTAGAGTTTTCTCCCCACTGTTTGAGGAGGAGGGTACACCAATTTTTTTTATTTTTTTTTGTCTTCTCGTGGGTCTTATTTTGGGTCTAAATCTGCTGCTAAACATTTATAGCTTTAAACTTGAACGCGAGCAAAGTCATAGGTCAAGAGCCTCATTACCCTGACAAGCATTAATTTACTCCTGGTACTTATCGTATCGTAACAATGTCAGATACTTACGTGGATGGTACTGTAAACCTTTGGAGGCATCATAAACTCAGTGAGAGTCCATGTTGCCCTGCAGATCCTCTGAACCCTGTCAAACATAATAAAACTCAGGTCTTCTGCTCCAAAACGTACTTATTTCCATACATCCTATCCTATCCTAATCCCAGGTGATTATTGATTATTTTAACATATAAGACTTGCTGAAATGCTGTTGTGTTTCTCCACCTTGCCACTTGTGTGACTGTTAAGGTATGTAAGTTGCCCTCAAAAAAGCTGTTGTTCCACTTCCTGAAGTCTTAATCCGGTTAGAAAGACTCTGCATGAGAGTGAGGACAGCTGCTTGGAGTGCACAGCAGCTCCACTCAAATATAAAAGCACCGCACACAAACTGAGACCGAGAGAGCTGCAGACTCCAGGGGACAAGCAGATTACTCACCCAGAGCCCCTAATCCTCAGACCTCCTCAGAGTCCTCTTAGAGTCCTCCACAGAACAGCACATGAACACGGAGACCCAGGACTATATGGACTCAGACTTCCGCTGTGTTTTTGGCCTTTGCTTGGTTTGGTCTTGACTGATGATATTACAACTTTTCAGTACCTTGGCCTGCATGATCAAGGCTACTATACAGGAAAAATATTATGCGAAGACGACTTTTAAGAGCTTATAATAATGTGAATAATGTGAAACAATGGAGCTCCCCTCATTATCCTATATTCAACGCTCAATTATATCATGTCCATTTTTTGATGTGCAAAAGGTTCAAACATTGTTCCAAATAAAAAAAGAATCTGCCCTTTGCTACAGTGAACAGCATGATGTTTAGAATGACGTAACGTAAAGGAGCCAGCGAGAATCAGCTCTGAACAGGAAGTCAGGGTCATGTTCTCCTTATCATCATCATCATTATCATTTAAATCAATAATAATAATCTATTCCTGGTCCAACACCCATTTATTGTGTACTGACTGTGAATGTAAAGGAGAAATATAACACTTCTGGATCAAAAGATTTAACACCAGAAAAGTAAACCATAAAAGAGTATTAGAGTATGTGTTTAACAAGAGAAAACCCTCTCCACACCATGAAAACTTCCCCATCAGAACCTGGCGTCCTCCCAGTGGCCATGCTAACTGCGGCGTAACTAAGACGAGGTCACAGGGTCAAAGGTTAAACCCACATCGGCTCCTGCTGGGAGATTTGGTTTCTTAATGTGTTTCTATGTGTCTGTCCCGCTGACCACCAACTCAATAACCTGAGTGTTCTGGTATGTTTGCTGTTCGTCTTGAGCGTTCTGCCTGCGTGCATTCCAACATGCCATTCAATCTGCAGTGCTTTTTCAACAAGTGATGGCGATGTGAGCAGATAGTTTTGAAAGTTTTACATTTCCCTTTAGTTTGTGTAACAGAGTTAAGTTTGTTTTCATGCATTTTGACTTTTTCTCCCTTGCAAACTCTGTGTTAACTTTGCTACTGTTTCTTTGGATTTGTTTGACAATACGTCCTTCTGCCTCATCTTGCTCTTTTCACCTGGTGTCACTTTTAGCCTAATGGTAGCGCTGCCCCATTCCCCAGATGCCAGATCAGGAGGAAATACTCATGTCCAAACCAAAAGCAGGTTACACTTCCCTCTTCACATGAGTAGATTAACGAGAGCAAGACCACTTTCAAAGGATTACTGTTCTGAGCCCCAAAGCGAAGAAGAGAGCCGAGTCCCCTTCTGCAAGATTAGCTTTCTGTCCCACGTGAACTTTGGCCCAAACGGTTTTAAAGTCGCCCGACAGGTGAGAGTTTACAAAAACACTCAGACTATGTTGTTTCAGGATTATCGCTATTGTTAATCTCTGTCAGGGTGTAGTAGGTGGTCTAATCTGTCCAGTCCAGGTGAAACAATTTTCTGGGAACATGAAGTCATTTGCTCAGCGAAATGAATACAACTTTGTGAATTTGAACAGCAGAACAAGTTGTATATTTTAAATTATATGTGACATTTAGGTATGCTTACAATTCATGAAGGTTGTTTAAAAATGTACTGGTGTGATGGTGAGCTTGTAAAAAATGTGTCCTTACATACTGTCCAGATGTAGTTTATTTTTTCTTTCTTTTGTTTCTGCACACAGCACCAAATTCTGGGCCCCAGGTACAGACCTTCTCAGTGGGCGTCTAATAAATAATTTTGTATACGATTTACTTATCCCAGCAAATTTGGTTTCTATTGTTGTTTTTTCATTCACTTTTTGAAATGTATACCCTATATTTTCTACATACACGTAACAATAAGTCCGCCCCTGCGACGCGTCTGTACCATATGAACCAGTATCATAACGAACGACAAACATTCTTAATAACTCTTAATCTGCTGTCTCTCTTGACACTGTAATATTCCTCTCAGATGCTGCCAGTAGCCCCGTGTACACTCTCTCGTGCAGTGTACAATACAGCTCAATAATGAAGTCATGTGATGAGCATCTGTGAATAATCAAGCCCTCTATAGTTCAGTGTTAATCAGATGAACATAGAGCCGCTGCCACAGAGGAAATGGATGTTTCTTATCACGTCACTAACAGCCTGATTGTGGGATACAGACGTCTGAGCGGCCATCTTTAAAAGCCCAAAGTACAAGACTGATTATGATTCTGCTTCAGAATGATTGGAACCAGAAACTTGTCTCATCCTGTGGCGATGGGCAGATGAGGAAGACACAAATAAAGTGATTAAACTGTTATAAAGTTGTCATTTTGAGGCGTATTAATGATAAATATTGAAGGTATATATTAGACAGTAGACGAGGAAGTAAAGTGAAACAAAAAGCGCCAGTCATCTTGGGTCATTGAAACTAATACAATATATTAGCCATTGGGTTCATCTCCCAGATCTTATTATACTTTGGCTTTATAAACTCCACTGTTTGGTAATTTAACCGTCCCTCTGAAACTATTTAGATGAAAAACACTCATAATATTGGAATTCTATGAAAGCCAATCTCCTCCATCTCTCCTTTTCTCCTCTTTCTCAAAGTTGTTTTGCTTCATGCCCTTTTGTCTTTCCGTTCTGTTTCTCCTCTTGAAATCCTCTCCTGCACATGTTGGAATTCATTAATCCAAAGTGAATTTGCATAAGAAAAGACTGTCTTGAGTCGGATTCCCTTTGGAGTTGATCCGAGACGGTTATTAATGATTAAACAGTGATTAGGGCTGCACCCGCCTTTTGACTTTGTTCTCTTGATGTGGCATGAATAAAATACTAATCTCAGGTGCCGTCTCCATTGGTGAATGTAAATGCTGCTCTCCAGTCTGACCTTGATTCAGACTGAACTACGTAAGGATCATAAAGTTCAGTTGCAACTTCACTTAAATTTTTAAGAGATGACTGAAAGAAGTAGATTTTAGTTTTCTATTAATAGAACAAACGATCTGGTGAGCATGAACTTTCTAATCACTAAAACAAACAGAATAATACTTCATCTTCAACTGCTATCTGTGCTTTGTGGAGGCTGTAAAATGTGTTTTTTCTCTAACAAATCAAAGTGTAGTCCGTGCAGTGTTTCAACATGGAATACTGTATAATCTTCTTAGTTGAAGTATGATTTTGAAGAGTTTCACAGAAAAATTAAGGGTTAAAAATAATAGCCTAGAGTAACGGCAAGAGGATCATGCACTTATATTTTGTGCAACACGTCTGCCAAAACATGTCCATTGCTATGTGAACAGTGATCGATAAAATGCTACCAGATCATGTATGTTTATCAGTGCTTCAATGTAACCTTTTGGTGAACCGTTTCCCAATTTTACAGATATTTCTGTATTTTTTCTCTAACCCAAGAACAAAGCTGTAAAGATTTGGCTTCACATCCCGTGCCCCTCTTTTTGTTCATGTCTGTTTTGCCCCTGGTGCTCCCCTTTGGCCCCACTGGTGTGTGTTGTAAGATTCTTGGGTGTTGCCTCAGTGATGATAAGACCAAAGAGGCCGGGTATGTGTTTTGTGTTGGTCTGTGAAACTCACCACCATTCTCCTATAGTGTATTATGCCAATTTATTGAAACAGCATTCATTATCACCTCATAGCAAACATACCTGCTCAGCCTGCTATGCAAAAGTCAAATATGATAAAGTCCACAATGCTCAAATACAGTCAATTCTGTCAGTTTTGTTTATTTGTCACAAACTGGGTACATTTGACAAGGATCAGGAGGAGCAGGTACGGGATGAGAAATCGTGGCAGGCACTGAGCAAATTGGCATCATCACACAGTTACAATATAAAAGCACAGCAAAAAGCGTGTTGTTGATCGCTCCAATAAATGAAAATTGTTGGACCCAAAGGAAAAGGTGATTTAAGTGATTTTTTGAAATGGTTGTTGGAGCAAAATTTGAGAAATGTTTGGTAATATCTGGATCTATGAAACATATCATCCACAAAAAAGACCAGTTTGAAGTAAAGACAGTTAGCTGTTGTGACCATCAAATTTTCATTTCAAGAACCTATCTAAATACTGCTGGATACTGGTATTGGATACTAAGACCGCCATAACAAAGAAATGGATGACACAAATTTCATCAATAAAAGACTTCAGATCTGTTGTAAATGGATTTATTTGACAGGTTTTGGCTTAAATCTGACATACGCGTAGAATATATTTTGGGAGTCTTGTGCCGCTTTTGTCTGTTTTGGACTCTCTCTGTATCATGTGCATTTTTTTCTTTTTTTTCTTTTTTGAAATAAAATCTAATCAAATCAAATCAATTTATTTTTATAATGCCCAAAATCACAACAACAGTTGCCTCGATGGGCCACAGGTAAAAGCAGTTCAGATAACTGTCCCAGAATGCCCCTGTCCTTTGACCCTCCTTCGCGGCGAGGAAAAACTACAAAAAAACCCATGGGAAAAGGTAGAAACCTCGGGGAGAACCACAGTGAAGGTAGATCCTACTCCCACGGACGGACAGACTGCAGCTGAACTAGGACTGACGCATCCACTTGGACTGTGGAGCCAGAACCACTCAAGAGGGAGGTGGCTTTAAAGAGTTCCTCCAGGCGGACGAGGAGCAGTCCACCCAGTGTAGAGAGATCCTCCAGCAGGAGATGAGGAACAGTTCATCTAAAGTAGAAGGAGTTCTAATTAATACTTACAATACAAAAAGTGCAATGCCTTTACTTATTCACAAAAGGTACATTTTCAAAAGGTACATTTGAGTGTGGCATGCTGATATAAGACTGTTTATTTCAGGGGACTGACTCTAGCCCTGGACCCACATAAACCGCTCTGATTCGTTGCTTTGTAATGGATGTGTCTTCACTTAGGGGTCAAAGGTCAATCCCACCTTTAGAGTCGGATCATTGGACCATCAACATTAACTTAAACACACACACACATGCTTGCTATTACAGCCTCACAGCTGCGTTGTTCCTATTACACAAATTAACCTTTTTAAATGCTCCAATTATCTTCTGTTTAAACTCCAATTTTAACAAATTTAGTTTGAATTGGTCTGAACAAACCGTTTTAGTTTTATGATGGAAGTCATTTCAGTGAGATATATTTACATTTTACAAATTGATCTCCAATTTGCAATAAAGTAGGCCCATTTCTCAGTCTTAGAAGGAAGAACACAGTGTGCTCTCCCACGTTTATTTAGTTTATTTTTTATTTTTTCTAGCTTGTTCCCACTGATCAAGAATACGAATGTCTTTGAATGACAGCTTCCAAAAAAGACCCACGTTAAGGAATGTATCTGCAGCTCAAATGCCAGGCTATGCACCAGCGTCAGAAACATCCCTGGCCGGTGAATGTCTTCTCCTACTCTTATGGCACATTTGACAATTAAATCTAATAAAGCCTGTTCTGGGCTAAACATATCAGCAAATATGAATTATTAAATGAATAAATTGGACTAAGGAACACATTCAGAAATGGTTTTGCGTAGTGTGCACCTGGTAAAGATTTTAACTGTTGTTTTTAATCCCTGCACACTTCTTCTTCACATCTTTATTGTCCTCTAAAAGCCCTGTAGACGTTGATGTGCTGATCCCAGTTCCTCACTAAAGACATATTTCTCTGTGTCTCTAATCCACATGTGTGTCCTCACTTGACCCTCTTCACCACCTGATCCTCCTGAGACAAGTCCTGGTCCCATCTTTCAGCACAGTTGTGATTTAAGGTGCAGGTGGAGAGGATTATTGAAATGTATGTGGGCCTAAATTGATTGTTTTTGAGAAAACGGGTATCACATTTACTTTTGGGTTATTTATTTTCTTTGATTAAATACTTAAGTCCTATTTTCACCAAATACAGTCTATTTTAAAGAAAGCCTGTGTGTTGTCATTCACACACAAGCTCCAAAGCAACTCAGTCTCTTTTGATTAAACACTTTCATTGCGCTGATAGCATTAAACAATAGCTCAACCACAATTACTCACATAAACATCAGAGAATTGTAACTCTAGGCTTTACATTAACATATTTGAAGCGGAGAGACACACAGCGGTGGTCAGTTCTGACAGAGCCATTCTGCCTGTAGGCTTGGAACATTAATTGTATGTCTTTATCATAACACAATAAGATGAGATTGAGGTTATAGTTGTAAAAAAAAAAAAAAGGGCAGATTTAGCAGGAGGCTAGAAGGTGAATTTGAACGAAAACTAACAAAAATGTTAAAACTTGTGCTTGAAATTGTGTCTCTTTGGTGTTTTTCAGCGCAGGGAATCGGTTATGCCATACAATGCCATAATTACATTCTGTCCAGATATTGTTCCAAAGCAAAAAGCCTCAGAAATGTTCAAGGGTTAATTTCAGTGAAGCAAATTGAAGTTGACATCATGAGCCTTGTGTAACGACATGTCCCTTGTAGATTCATATGTCCCACATATACGTCCACGTCCCGAGGCATGAATCAGTCGAAGGATCATTAATTCAGTGTGTTGGACCTCAATACCACCAAACAGTTTCCAAAGTCTTTGTCAGCTCGCCTCAGGACAGACGAATGGACGGAGGATTGTTTACGTCTGAAATTGATACCATACACGAAACTGAAAGAAAACGCATGATATGTTTTATCTTGTGAAAGCCATAAGTAACACAATAATGTCGTATTTAAACCATCTTATGTTAAAATAAGTCATAGAGGAGTCAAAGTAAACATATTGTAAAAAGTTACATTAAAAGAATTGAATATTTATCGTGTGTGCTTTTATAGAGTCAAATCCTACTACGACAAGTAATAGTTCTAGTAATAATGTTTCTAATAACAGAACATTTACTAAACTTTACATTTGTTTAGCTCCCACATTCTACCCGCCTAACCCAAACAAACAGAGGCTGGTGGTTCTCAGTGTTTATGTAAATGCTATAAGAGCTTAAAGCACTCTGCGGTGGAACTACGCTTGTATTTGGACAAATCTCAGTCTCTTGACCATTTCAGATGAGAAAAAATGACCTGCCACTCCAATGTATGACCCAGAGCTGCTTCTGGTTCTAAATGCAGAGGGTTTTGTGGGAAATGTCTGTTTGAACTTTACCCTTCGACGGTAGCTGGACTTTTTCTCATGCAGACTGCGTGACATTGTTTGTTATGAGACAATCGAAAAGTGCTTTTGTAAGAAATGATGTAGTAGATAATGTACTTCAAAATATATATCTATGAGAAGGATTGTGTTTGGTTTGTTGCAGCAATAATGACAAGTTGTGACAATCAGTGTTATAGTTTTTACTCTGGAGGGCACATAGTGATAGAGATGTTAAATGCAGCTGTTTTGTTACGTAAGTAAAAGTACAGATACTGAGCACAAAATGTGAGTTGCACATGAAAAAATCGACTTGTTTTAAAATGCACATTGAGAATGAACTGTTAAAGCATCAAATGGGGTGATTTTGACAAAGAATTGTGCTAAATTTCCATCAACAGCAGCAAAAAGTGATTTGTTTTTTATGTATATATCGATGTTTGAATGAAAAAAAGAGTGCTCCTCTGACTGTGGCACTGAATGGCAGAATTATAAAATGAGTTCCTTTGGTTTTTTTTGGCCTATTTTTTGTCCTTGGAGCTTTTGTTCCGCTCAAATTAACTGTATACGGTAAAATAGAAACTGAAAGTAGTTTCTCTGTTACTATGACTGCGCAGAGCTTAGCTTGTTTGCTAACACCAGTTGAAGATTTAGTACTCTCCAGTTGCCCCACAACAATTATTTTCCCCAACGAACTGACTCAGAAACATATTATTTAAGCAAAGAAAGGTAATTCGGTGAATTGTGTTTGATCCCCAAAGTCAGTATCAGTGATAAATGTAGGCGTAGTTGCAGTGTTCCTGTTGTTTATCTGGTTTTCTTCAACTGTTGACTTGATTTTCTTCGTTTAGACTTCGGCTACATAACTAAATATTAACCACAGTTGTAGATGTTTATGTTTGTCATAGACTGTAGCAGCTTTTGCAAATTTTCGTTGTGTTTTGAACTTTCACAGGTGAAAATGTAATTACTCACTATTAACTTTTGCGCGATTTCACTGCTAAAATTCCAAATGCTGTGGTGTCATCTGCATAACCTCTATTACATATTATAAAAGGTTTACAGTTTGCTTCGTTTTTTAAAAGTGGGACACGACTTGGTCCACAGAAGTGTCCCAGTAAGAGAGCAGATGTAGAAGTGCTGCTTTAAACCATTACAGAATCCTTCAGAGACCTGTCTTCACCCTCCATCAGGTCTAACTGACGCTGCTCAGTCCTGTTCCCCTGTCGTCACCTCCAGAACTGAACCAGACTTTGTTCACTGTGTTTTACTTATGGGACGCCCCGCCGAGTGACAAATCTGTTCACTGAAGGGCCATCCGTCAAAATCAAGTCCAGCATGTTATGAAGACTAAACATCACAGTAGCTTCAAATGATGTGAACATGTTTAAATTCTCAAGTTCAGACCTGCACTCATACATTTTAATTATTATCTACAGTACCACATGTGTAAAGAGAATAACTGAGAAATAATTGTAAAGTACTTAGAGTTATCAAAGAATGTGTGTGAAAGCAGAACATATTTGAGTTAGAGTTAGAGAATAACCAGTGTCTATGTCGAGGTCAGCCTTTTTGAAGTGTTATTCTTCCATTTTTTATTCCTTTTATAGTTTGTGCAAAACACAACACAAAATAAGAACAAACAAAACAACACAGAGAGAGCAAGGAAGCAAAAGTCTGGCATATGACCCGATTTGTATCTGTCCTAATTTTGTACCAGTGTCAAATAAATGTGTTCATTTTCAAATTCAATGCAGAAGTTAGTCTATCTATTTAATAAATGTCCAAAGTTATTTCAGCCCAGTGCTTGACCGTCGGCTCCGTCCCTGTCATCCATTTTGTTGTTATTGCTTTTTTTGTTTTGCTGCGCCTAACAGTACATTCCGCAGGTATCTATTGTTTCCATTGTTGGAGTTTTGCGTCTAAGATACATTGTTTTAAGATAGTGCTAAGCTATTTGACAGCCATAGTTTCGATTTCTCTCTAAATAATGTGCACTTTGACATGGTGTTATGCAATACTGTGACACATTTGTCCAACAGAATTCTTTCCAAACATGAGATTTTGTGCTTCTTCATTGGTATATGCTCATATGCTCCCTTCCTTTTACCTTCGATATACCTAGTTATGACGTTTTTTAATCGGGTTTATTGCTTTTTTACATTGTATCATCAATAACAATTTGTAAGGTTTTGATCCTCCTGGTCTGTGAATTGCAGTGATCCATTCCATACAAGTGAGTGATGGGGATGAATGCGGCCCTTACATGCCTTTGCCTTCAGCACAAACACAGTGTATAGCTGGAGAGGAGCGCTGAGATTTGGTCCGCTCAGCAGGACCACTGTTGCCCCAGCAAGGTTCCCATGGCCCGACTTTAAAGGAAACATCCACCTCAAAATGCCTGTCCGGTCCCACATGGGTGAAGTCTGGCATAGAGGCCAACACTGCGGGTTAGGTAGAATGTCCCGCATCAAGAGGCCCTGTGAAATGTGTCTGTGGAGTCTGCAGCCAGTGAATGGTATAACTAACATGCACATGCGTCAGCAGCAGACTCGCTTATGTTGGTATGTGTGGCATCAATTTGATCTAAACCTCCTACAACAATGTTTCCCAAAGTGGGGTCCGGGGCCCACTGGGGGGCCTCAGAGGGACTGCAGGAGGGCCCCCAAAGGTTTCCAACATAACAAGCATAAAAGAAAATTGAGCTTGAAACCCATTTACTATATTTGCTTACATGCTCTACTACTCAATATTTAACCTACAATAATTACAATTTCTATTTTCATTTGCAAATTATAAGAGAAAAACCTTACGTATTCTTTTGAGTATAGAGCGATTTATTATTGGGGGGCCCCAAGGGATCGTCGAGTTGATAAGGGGGCTGCGACGCTGCAGAGCTTGGGAATAGCTGTCCTACAAGAATGTAATGCAAAAAAAACCCTCCTTTTTAGCCACAGTAAACCACAATAAAAAACAAACAAATACATTCACAGACGCAAAGTAATTTATTTATAGTCAAAAGGAGTAGTAAGTCTTACCTTGAATTCAAATAACAAAAGAGAAAAATATTGCTCTTAGATCATGGAAATGAAATTTGGCATGCATATTCAAATACACAGACTGAATATACCACATTATGGTAATTTTCAAAACAGTGTTTGTTAATCTTGAAGTACAAAAGGATTTACTGAAATAGCATAAGACTATTTCAATATATAATTAGTTAGAATGTATTCATATATTTCCTGCATTTGGTTTGGCTTTAAATAGCTTTTTTTGGAAGCTGGTCCTTCAAATTGTCTCTTTTTTTTACCTCCTCATATGATCCTTTTCCAAAACTTACAGTTGCTGTCTTCATAACCTCTGCACAAACCCATGACATGAAATTCTCTTGACAACGAAAACGGCAGAGAAATAACCTCCAACATGGACAAACACAGATGAATGTGAGGGTCTGGTTTTGTTTGGTCCGGAGGCGCTGACCTTAAAATGTGGGTGAAACGCTTCAGCTCATATGATTTACAGCACCATCATCAGTCTTTCCATTCAAACAGGTTACAGCGGACCGTCCAGAGGTTAGGACAGAGCTAATGGAAAATAAGAAGTCATTAAAGAATATATTATCAGTTTTAGAGTCTACACTATTGCACAATCGCAACGTCTTAGGGTTCACGTCTCTGAAAGAAATAAACTTCTCCTGCGTCAGATCTACAGCGTCATGCCTCTTCTTCTTCTCGTGCTACTTCAATTTCATCTACAGTCATCAAGTTAACAATGATTCAAATCTAAAATACATGACACATTCATTTTGACACTTTAACACATTTGCAGATGCAGATGTTTATTTAAGTTTTATTTACAGTGGAAGAAACGTGGCCGTTCCATGAGTGATCACCTGGAGAAGAACAGCGAGGACAGAGGGAGTAGTGGAGATGGATGATGTTTAGACACACGTGAACCCCAAGGTCTCAGGTCAAAGCTCTGCATAGAAACAGGTCAAATCCACCAGCACAACGCTCAGCAATATATGCATCCATTCCATACTTTTGTATGGCTTTTTGTGCCCAGTAGAACATTCAGGATCCTATACATTACTTGGGATTGCATTTTTTGGTATCCAAAGTGTTATATCGCTTAAAATGATGTATACCTTTGTTTGCCTGAAAGTTGGTTATACCAGTCAGCAGGGGGTGTTAGGACTGCATTTCCAGAAGTTACTGACAGTTAGGGGTTTACTGTCGGTCGTTCATGTCAGAGCAACAGATTTGCACAGGAAAAAAACACTACTGTTTAATAAATGAACAATGTAATTTTAGCTCAAATAGATGTGTAATGTTAGATTTTGTAAGACGTGAGCGGAGTGATCTTATTATTGATGACGTAAAGATTTCAATTTTCTGAAAAAAAGCACATGAATGCAAACCTTGATGTCACGTTTCAGAAACCCGAGTTTCCGAGGACCATATGAAGGCAGCGCTAGTTCTAGCGAGGTAAACAGTCTAAATATGGAGATATGGAACATGCACAAAACCTGCACTTAAGAAATGAAAATATGAATTAACAAACGCATTCTGGTCATGCTCTGCATCATGGGTGATTACATTTGTGTTTTTTGTTGTTTTTTTCAATTACACAAATACCACTAAACCTTTTTATAAACAAATGGCAGCCCTCGGTGTCTATTACAGCAGTTAACAAACTCAGGGTTAATCTGGAAACATTTACATTTTGCCTAAAGCTGCACTCAACAGCTGCTTATCAACACCTCCATCTCAGGTGTGTTGTTCCATTACCCTTGTGATAAATGAGAAAATGTCTTTAACAGATACATATTACAGATAGTACTTGCATAGGTCTATGATAGCTTTGGGAATTAAATGCTATTTGGAATTTGATCAGTTTTAATTAGGAATTCCAACTTTACTTTGATGGTTAGCAAAACTTTCTTACTGTAATTAATAGCATGTGTCTATAGGATTGTTAGTGTGTGAGAAATAATGAGTAAAATAAGCGACCCGATCTTAAGTTCCGAGGGGTCGATGGAAAAACTGTGTAATAGTCCAGTGTAAACTATTTCAGAGTGATGTGGCGCTGATTGTCGCACTCTACGTAACGTAAGCGCTCACATCCGACCACAGGGAGATGACACACTTCACTAACAGGAGAAATATATTATACACTGTGTTACATATGGGCCAAGACATGTATGACAACATTCTTACACAGAGCAACCCTTATCTTCAGATTGTGGCCCATTGTTTGACTTTGTTGAGCGGGATTTATTGAATATTCATCACAAGGCGTAGAATCTTGTTTTATCTTAAAGTGCATTTGTTACAAAGACAGTACAGACATTCCCAAGAACAACAGAAACAGAAAGTAAAGAAGGTGCAATGACACAATTTTGATGCACAATACTGGACTTTGGCTTATCGGAGACACGCAGAACTGATGTCACTTTATTATAATTCTAGCAATATTTCAGAACCAAAGTGTAAATACTGTATCTTAACGCTGCTCAAATTTTAACAGTGTGTCTATAACCTCATTTTGACGATGTTCACATACAGCATTACAACCATATTCAGGTACTGGTGACGTCTCCGGTTGTATATCTGCCACCACTCCCTGCGTCTGCTCTGTGTCCTGTCTGCCTTCACTCAGACTAGACCTGCAGCAACGCATCTTCACACGGGACAACGTAATCCAGCATAAACTCCCTCACCCAAAAATTTGAGCTGGTCCATAACCGTCAAGTCCCGAATGATATCTCTGTATTTGTCGTACAGTTATATCAGTCTGGTCATCACCCCCTTCATCGCACCGTGAGCCAAACTCAGACAGAGCCGTGCAATCAGAAATGTTTGTTTCAGTGTGATGTAAAATAGTTCACTGGACATCTATCATTTAGGACTAAGTCAAGCTTCTCTCACCTAAGATTAACAGTTTCGTGCTTCGTGCTGTTTTGTTGATGTTGTGTGGATGTTGTGGATGTTGATATTACTTCCAGGCAATCAAATAGGTCCTTACTAATTGCTGACTTAAAAATCTATACACAAAAGCAAATAAAAGAACAAAAGGTTTCCGATAACAATGACAACGGATTTTCCCTTGTTACCACAGGTGAAGCAGCATTCAAAATTACTTTATTTCAGCTCAAATCTAAGCATTGCTATGGTGTGACCCAGAGTTTACAGCTCAATGGGAAAATATTGAGTGCAGTGTGATTCCAGAGGGCCCATATAGACAATAAACGAAACAGTTGTGTGAAGAGGAAAGTCATCAGCCTGAAGCTCTAATCTCGTTTTCTTCTAAAATAAATAGACTGAGTTAAATAAACTTTTGGAGAGTCCAGGAATTTAAATGTGTCATTTTGATGACCATATCAGCAAATGCTGTTAATGTGTTGCATTGACTTAAACATACAATATTTTGTTGTTTTTTAAATGGTTTTAATTATTTGCCATGCTTAGAGGTGGTTAGAGGGGGTTTATTGTTGGCACCACCGGAGTACCCTGTTCCTTCTCCTTCACGTCTGCTTGTCCTCACTCTTCTTCAGAGCCTTCTTCAGGCCCTCCGTCTCTATTTTTAGGCGGCAGAACCTCCTCTTGTGACGCATAGAGCCTAGAGGTTATCGCTTTCACCTTCTGGTACAGCTCCTTTTTCTCTTTGGTGCTGTTGCAAGAGCATTTTTTTTGTTTGTGTTTTGCTGTCCCTTTTGGGGGAAAGGTCTTCTTCTCCTTTGCCCTTCTTCTCTGAGCCCCTGGTGGTGAGATGTCCACAATCAAAATCACTAGCGGAGACCTCTGCCACACCACATCCTCTCGCCGTCTCTGTAGCATGTGTATGGCTTTGTCCTGGTCTTCCAATCTGTTTGTGAGCCTTGCAATAATAGTATTTGCAGAGGCGAGTTCTTGTTGCAGGTTGGAGTATAGACCTTTCTTTCTGCAGCTGCGTGACGGTTTAGAGGAGACTGATTCAAGTCCTGACTCTGGCCTATGAAAACTGTACAGACACTCATTACACTGTTGCTAGTTTTTTGTGTGTGTCCGTGCGCATGTGTTAAATGTTGGGACACTTGGAACTATAACGTACTTGTTCAAATGCATTTCACTGACTTAACGTCCATGTAGATTTAAATCGGAATGTGTTTTTTCATAATATGACCCCTTAAAGTGTAGCTTCCCTTGACACCAAATCTTTCACTATTGTACTCAACACTCCTTTGAAGGTTTTTACAGAAGGATGACATCTAATGCCTGAATTGTTGAGGTCTTTACTAAGAAAACAAGGCAAAAGTTGATTTCTTGATGTCTTTCAAAAATATGTCAAATGTCAAAATATATTCTACACATGCTTTACTAAAAACATCTCCAACATCCCCTCTGTAAATGTCTACAGAATGGACCAACAATTATACACCTCACTGTTCAGAATATATAAAACATACATTTCTTCTGGCCGTTTTACATAAAATTGCTTGTTTTTTTGTTTTGTTTTATTAAATCTGAAAATATTTAATCGTAGAAAACATTGTTTCTTACATAGAAACTACATATTGGTTTGTTTCTTTACTATCTCTAAAGGCCCTAGTTGTTTAACACTCTACTCTTAACTTGCATATCAAGAACATTAACATAATCGAGGGAAGCACTGTTATTTGAGAAATGTCTGCAGGCATTTCTGTGGTTTCATGTTGTATGTCATGATCTGCCTCTGTCTTATTAGTCGAGTAAAGGCGGCTGACCTCATCACCTCAAAGTTAAAGCGATGCCCCACAGCACGAAGGTTGGTCGTGCTTGATTTGGGGCAACAGCACAGAACAAAAGATTAACATGCAGAGGTTTTAGGAGAATTTGTGACTCTAGATTTGAATGAATGAATGTGTCTGTACCTTTTTATGATGATAATGTTTCACCGTAGTCGCTGAGCTAGACTACCGTCACAATCCTGTTTAACATAAATTGGTAACGTTACAATTTCTCAGCTGTATTTTTCTATTGCAACCCCCGAGAAACCTTTAACACCACGAGTATTGTGTTCCCGCGTGTGTCTGGGGCTGACTTCGGTGAAAGCTCTGCCGTTCTTCTCTAAGGCCGTGTCAGAGTTGAAATATTTAGCATACCTGAAGTGCAATAGCTTACTAAATTACACCATCCATACGCTCTCCTTTTGAACAGTTAAACCAGCCTCCATCTGTCAGACGAAATAAATCAGATGCACTTCACACTGTTGACCCTCTGGAGTTCATGTTTGGGGTAAGAACGGCTCAAGGCAATATCCAATCAGAACAGCACAGACCTTAGTGAATGTCTTTGTGTTTTATTGTTACCGTTTATGTTATTAGCCTAGTTTCTTTACATGACACTAATGATAATAACATTGCACCTGTCTAACATGGAGCTCGGTACACAACAGCTTTGTCAGCCATTTTAGCAACAGTAACTTGATTTTGGGATTGGACCACACAACCTCACTCCACACATGTCGCCACTTTGCCACTCTACCAATCATGGACCACTTTGACACTATTGAAGCTTATGAATACACTAGCTGCATACTTTTATCCTGATTCTATACTGACTTGTCAATCTCAAGTTGTTATTTTACCTGGGCTGGCCATTTTCCTCTAGCTTCATTTTTGAGGGAGGCGTGTTTATTGGGTGAGTGTTAGATAACAAAACTTAAAAGGCTAAAGGTCACTACATTTCAAAAAACACTCCAAGGACAGACTATCCACCTATAGCTCCTGGTGTGTCCCATCGATTTCAAGACTACTTTTTTTGCATATGCAGCAGCTTTCCCAGGTGTCTGACGTCTCTAAATGTTGGCAGTGGAAGACTTTAACCTCTGAACTTAAGGAAAGTGCGTTTCATTTGTCACAATGAAGCTGACACACACATACAGTCACTACAGTCAGGAGCACATGAGCAATGATCACCTGTGGGACTCCGCTTTACCTTCTATCCGCTATGTCCTGCCAATGTGATTCATGAGTTTACGCAGCATGGCCGGTTCCCTACAGGCACCACACTGACCTTTCACCTCTGCAGTGGCAAACAGCAGTTGAGTTTTGGCACAGGCAGGTCGTATCTGCGTAGTCGCCTACCTTCATCACTCCTCACCTTCTCATCAGCATTTTACCCTCACTTACACAGTTGAAGTTTGAAAGTACGTGTTTTGGGAGTTATACCTTTTGTTTTATTCTTAATCTCCCAAGACAAAGTGGTGAATTTGTTCACATTTCCACCGCGGACGAAACAACAAATCTTTATTCTCCTTTGTTCTGCTTTAAAAGTCTTCAACGGGACTTTAAAACCATGAATCTTGAATTAATTTTTCCTGCCAACTGAGTTCTATCCTTCCAAGTATGAATCCAGAAAAAAAAAACGCCTAAAGTGGCCTGTGTCTTTTCCTTCTCATTCAACTAAACTGTGTTTGAGCTTATTTGACTCCCAAATTAGTCAGCCACATGCTTGACACATGATTCAGAGTAAACAACTGTTTAACGATATTGTTGCTGCTTCTATTTGCATTTATTTCTCCATATTGGTCCAAGTCACGTACAACAGTGTTGTAATACATTTATGTCTGGGTCCGGAGGTTGTGTGCGTGACCAACAATGTGTAGATATACATAAACCACATATACCTCTCTTCTGTGTTGACAGTGGAACACCTTGACATGACGGACACCTGGGCCTTATTTACTCACTCTTTAATTTCATAGAATTCAGGTCCACAAAGAGTCCGTAATTTCTTGGTAAAGCTGGAATGAAAAACATTTTTGTTGTCCAGTGAAGCTATGATCAATCTTTTGAATCAAGATTCTCAAACGACTTGTGTTTTAGTCGTGTCTTTGGTGCCCTCTAGTGGCTGGCACAATTAGAGCAACAACTTTCAAGATAGAAATGACGTGATCAACAGTGTCAAAAAAAAAAAAAAAATGTTAATAGCATTTCAGAAGTAGATTTGGTCATTTGTTAACACAGGCAGGTTAGCCCCATACATGCACTATACTCCTAGAGCATATTTTACAAACAAAGCTGTTCCCAAAGTACTTCACACACTTTCAGACTTTTCAAACATATTCAAACTGTAAGATTTAACAAAAGTCTACAGGGAAAATTGTTTCAAACTTTCTGGAGATGTGGATGAGACTGTTGAGCCCAGATTTCTCCCTAACCTTTATGCTAGCCTCCAAGCAAAAAGAGAGGTAGTGCCTAAAACTAAAAGACCGCGGCGGCAACAGTGCAATAACCTTTTGCAATTGAGTTTAGAAGTTAAAACAACTTCTGTTTTTCACACAGTTTAATAATTACACAGGACATTTTTAAATATTTACATCAAGAATACATTATGCCAGTTGCCAAAGCAATGAGAGAGTGACTCCACAATGTAGCCCAACTTTTAAAGGGGCTTTTATGAATAAGTCTTGTACTTCAATACAGTGATCCCTGTGGATGAGTTCAAGTGCCTTTAGTGCATCTTCTTCCAACTGCTGCTGTATTTATTCATGAAGTCGCTATATTCTTTTCCTTATAAGTAGCCATCATCTTTTTGATTTCTGCAATTGCCTTTCCTGGATTTAATCCCTGTGGAGCAGAAAGGGTTACTAATTATATAATGTAGTTTGAAATCAGCAGTTTCCGTGGAGATATGCAAAAGTGTGCCAGTACCTTTGGGCATGTTTTGGTGCAGTTCATGATGGTGTGGCAGCGATACAGAGAGAAAGGGTCCTGCAGTTTAGACAGTCGCTCCTCAGTGAACTCATCACGGGAGTCAATCATCCAACGGTAAGCCTAAAGAAAACAGACACTCATCAAATAAACTGTGTGTATTTTGATGATTTATTGATTACATTGTAGAGGAGGGCAATATATTGAAATTTCGATAATATTGTGAATGCAGTTTTGAATATGTGAAAAATTTGAATATGAAATCGTAAAGAGTGCTACAAAAAGGGCCGCTTAAAAATGAAAAAAGTTATGTTGTAAACTGTATAAGGTAATATGGTACCACTTTATAATAACTACATCTTAATTTGCTGTAACAAAGCATGAATAAAGACTTAATTCATAATGAGAATATAGTTTTTTAAGCATGATTCAGGATTAGTATCTACATCATTAAGGTTAGGGTTAGCAATTATGCTTAGAGTATTAGTTAAATAGCCTGAATCATTCATAATAAATTATTTGTTTACTATGAATTAAGTCTTTGTTCATGTTTATTGAGGCAGGAATAAGTGTAGTTATTAGTGTTACTGGTAATATTTCTGTACTTTTGTGAACAATTTTACAGACCCACCTCTATTACACTGTTATACAATTACCACCATCAGGAATGAAAGCAGTTATAAACTCCCAATCAGCAATAGATTATTTATTAGTTATTTGTTAGAAGATGTGTTGGTGTTGAGCAATCCTATCTGGCCATAAATAGTTGCTCAGGAAATAAATCAGAGCACAACCTGTTTGAGGAGAGACCATGTTTACCTGCATGAGGACGGCAGGGCCCAGGTACTTGTCTCCGTTCCACCAGTAGCTGGGACAGCTGGTGCTGCAGCAGGCACACAGGATACACTCATACAGACCGTCCTGTCATTCAGAGCAAATAAACAGTCTATATAATCACAGTATATACTTAGTGTAATACTATTAGTGTTATAGTGAGAGGAGTCCACTGTACCAGTTTCTGTCTGTCCTCCACTGACTGGTAATACTGATTCTTCCCCTCTGCACTCTCATCCTTTTTCTTCAGGTACGGTTCTATGGATTTGTATTGTGCGTAGAAGTTACTCATGTCCTGTTAGAACGATTCAAGAGAAAACTAAATATTTACTATCTGTGAAATATATCTAAAACGTTTTATATTAATATGTACTTACTGGTACGAGGTCCTTCACCACGTACATGTGTGGCAGAGGGTAAATCTTAGTGGGTTTGCTTGTGTTAGTGTCTATTTTGTTAAGACAGGCTAACGTGTTGCCTCCATTAATGTTCATTGCGCAGGAGCCACAGATTCCTGAAGATAATCAAAAGTCTCACAGTAAAACACAGATGTAGCAGGAGGAAGAGGATCGGCTTTAAGTTTTCGGACATTACCTTCTCTGCAAGAGCGCCTGAACGTGAGAGTCGGGTCCATATCATTCTTGATTTTAATGAGTGCGTCTAAAACCATTGGTCCACAACTACATATAAAAATAGATATTGTGTTAGATAATATCAAAGTCTGGATATTTCCTCAAAAATCATACGGATAATCTTACGTGTCCAAGTTGATCTCGTATGTCTGCATACGAGGTTTGTCTCCAGGAGTGTCGGGATCCCAGCGGTAAATCTGGAACTTCTTTATGCGCGGTTCAGGAGCTGGAGCTGCAGCTGTCTGAGCGTATCGCACCAGCTGGAACAAGACAAATAGAAAGGTTACAACATGGCGGTCGAATTTTTTATGTGCAATGTGTGAAATCTAACTTTAATCAAGATTCATACATTTCTAATTGTCAGTGACCTGCTTTGGCCTTTTTAGTCGAGAGGACTACAGCGAATCAGTCAGCCAGTAACAGCCTGTGGTTTAGAGCAGAATTCAGACTTTGGAGGAAAAAATTGGTCTGTTTTCTGGGTAACATATTAAAAGTTTGTATTGTTTATGTTCAGGAAATTCAAAATGAGAGCTGAAAATTAGCAAAATCAACATTGATCAATATAAGGGAAATAAATCTTGATTCATTTGAGTCATATTAACCAGCCCCCACAAACTAAAAATAAGAAACTTCCGTTTCAATAATACATATACTATGTTTTGTTTTTCTGATACCATTTGAGAAATCATGGTTTATAGATTAGGCTTATACACTATAGTTTTGATAGATCTATATTTATCAAGTTAAGAAATATTTTCCCTCGTCCAAAACAGAGACATACGTGCAGCACATATCAATAAAACAATTTTACTTTCCCCTGTTTTAATTTTCGTATAACGTATGAGATGTTATTATATTATGTATATTTTTATCATGGAGCGTACATGGTTTTTATCGAGGGGCTCAAAAGACGTGAGAAGTGATCTATCTCCATCTAGTGGTGAAACCTTGGTATTACAGCAGAACGTGTTACATCACTTGACAATGAGCGTTACCTAACTGACTTTTACTGACTTTAAATTATCAATATAGATTCATGAGGAGGTGGGTATCTAGCACACATATCGAGTATTTGGACAGTAATCTGATTAATACAGCCCACATATCAAGTTAACTTACACAAGCCACATAAATCAGCGATCAGCTTGCCTACAACATAGAAGCTTGCTTTGTGAACAAAAAAACAAACTTGGGGGAAATGAAATCGGATGATAGAGTACTGAGGAAAACAATCACACAGATAATATTGATGCTTAAATTTAATCTTACTAATACATTGTTGTATATTGTATTGTTGTACATTATTTCCATTACGCAAAATGACATTGAACTCACCATAATTGCCCCAGAGTTCCGAAAAGCCCAGACATTCTTGCTCAAAGCGAAACAAGCCGCAGACATGATGTTCTTACGTCGAAACTGTTTTAAAAAGTAAAGAATGGTGTTGTTTTCTTTCTGCCACCCCACAGTCTGAGTCTGTGCGCTCCTCCTCAGTGCGATTGAAAAATGAAACTACACCGCCCTCCGCAGACACGTGTCTCATGAGCGTCAAGTGCGTCACGATGTGTTTGCTGTTTCGACGTAAAACAAACGTCACTGAAGAAATATACGTTCAAAATTAGTTTGACATTGCCTTATTTAAACCCTTTAACCGCGATGGAATAATTTGAACATATTTTATTATTACTTATCCAATTAAGTTTCAATCGTTTGTGTCTATTGAATTATTTTTATATTTAGCCGGGTAGTTCAAAGGAATTCACAGGGCCTTTGAATGAAGCGTTTGTCAAAAGCAGTTTCACAACTCTCACTGCTGTCAATTTTGTAAGCGAAGTAGGGGTCGAATAACCCTTTTCTATAACGTCAATGAGTCTTTACGTAAAAGTGTCTAAGGTCAAATTCAGAATTTGTCCTAGATAAAATAAACCAAAGAACCTTGACAGAAGGAGCTGATTCAGCTGAACAGTGTAAAATATAATCATTACAGTGTGAGAAGCAGGGGTAGTATCAAGTAAATCAATGTCAAAATAAAAGCATGCTTGTTTATTTTAAAATGCCCTTTATAACTAAATTATGGTTGGTGTAGGTTACACTTGGTGGAGGAACTCAAACTCACTCAAACCCAAATGTTGGTGGCTTTGATTCCAGAGCATAGGTGAGACCTTGTTTTATCCATATTCATTTCACTTCTGGCTGAGGACTCATATGGCAACTTGGTTCTTACATCTTAGAACAAATGTGCAAAAAAAACTTAACTTGGGCGCAGGTTGGCAGTCACTCTTCCATTTGTTTGCCGCAGGGCAGCTTTACTTATCCAATTTTAAAACCATCACTTTTATTATACGTTTGGTTGTTTTGTTAAATAATTAGTGATGCATGCTATTCTTGTACAATAGGGGGCAGCATTTATTCAAGTTAGCCAAGCCCACGAGGATTCCTCCTCGTTTGCCGGTAGTGCATAACATTAGGCTTAATATTTAATATTATCACAAGAAACAGTGCAGCTGTTTTCTCCAGAGAACTAGTGGTGAGTGTTTCTTACTGAAAGTATAGTTTTGCCTAATGTTCCAAAGCTATTTTACATTCAAAATGTGTTTTAAAGGTGGACTAAGTCACTTTTCTGGGGGTAGGGCAAAAGGAAGCTTAAGTACTTCAGTGTATGAGTTTATACATGTGTTGCTTAATAATTTGTTACTTGTGACACAAAGAACAGTGCATTGGAAGCAAACAGCGTGTTTACCGATTTTTGTCAGCTCATTTGTTGTTGTTGTTAAATTGCATTGCATATTGCATTTTTAACTATATCATTACTCTTTCAAAGTAACTTCAGCACTGTCTCAAGACTGTTTCCTGAGCTTCAGTCGGGATCTCGATCAGGAGTAACTTGTCAGAAGATTAATTTATGCAGGTTTTAGGTTAACAAGGGAAACTGGAGCACACAGATGAAACCCATCCTGATACAAGAACACAGACAGATTCGAACCTCAGACCTCCGTGCTGTGCAGTGTTTTATTTAACTTGATTTACAACGTGTCAAATGCCTTATGTTCAACATAACCTTGAGATGCCATTCTGTGTATCCTTCATCAGCAGTTCATGGCTTGGGGGTTGAGCTGTCTGTCAGGGTCATCCCACAGCAGCATATTGCTCCTATGTTCCTGTAGTCATTGGAGCAAGGCGTTCCCAGGTCAAATGTCAACCAGGCCATACATCAAGTCCACTTGGCTTTTTAGTGTATTCCAATGGAGTGGTCACATGGGAGCAGGCCGACTTCATTTATGTCGATGGAACGCGCTGAATCAGCTCTGAATGTGTCGCAGCAGAGGTTGACAAATATTAAGCAACTGCCACCCAAAATAATTATGGGTAGAGATGGGCAATATATACAAATTTAGATAAATGTGTGAATAAAAATGAATGTTGTTTTGAAGATAGGCAAAATAGGAATATTGCGTATATCGTTTTTGGCTACAAGAGAGATGATAAAGAAAAGTTATGTTGTAAACTTAAAGTTTCTGCACTTTTGTGATTCATTTTAAACAAACATGAGACATTTTTAACAACATTTTTGTTTGATTGACATTATTGCCTGACTATTTCTATTTGAAATATACATATCGGGTATTAATTTTTGTCAATATCACCCACCCCTATTAATGGGTCACAGAACTTCAGGATTGTTAGCACTAATTAACTAGGCCTATGTTTTGCAGTAGCTTATCTTCTTGTCTTTTTGTTAAAATAAAGCGATGGGTGAAAATATTGGTTTATTAAGTGGGTTAGGGTTTTACAATCAACATTTTAAATAGCTTCAATGGTTATGTAAGCTCACTCGGTCCCAAAATGACAAAATATAAAGTTTTAAGCTGCATTGCTGTAGCTGTTATCAGAGCCATCTGTTGCCATGGTAACAGATAAAAATGTACATTGGGGGTTACTTTCTACCACAGCCCATAGCTACAAGAACATTAAGAAAGATGTCTTCTGTGACTGTAATACACAACATGCTTTGATTGGATTACATGTACTTACCGGCTAAAACGATTGTATTCTCCAATTAGTCATAAATGCGTGGAGGAGCATGTCTGATGGAGCAGCACAGACCTGATCGGAGTGCAGATCTGCTGATAAAAGCTGCTGACAAACTGCCCTTGAATCTGAGAGGTGATGGTCAAGTGACTTCAGGGCTTCCTAATCCTCCATGTGAGCGGATGCTGTGTCGTGGTGTGTCTCTCAGCTGTCTGAAGCCATTAAAGGCAAATCCACTGAGATCACTGCAGTGCTCCAAACAGGACAATCACAGCTTCACCAGAGGGAGGCTTAGGGGAGGCAGCGGTCTGTTTGGCAAAGTAGCCTTGATAGTTATAAAGTTGTGATGCAATTTGGTATTTGTAGATCTACACAGTGTAAAAGTTTTATATCACATGTATGCTTCATTCCTCTATTTTATCTTAATTTGTAGGGTGAGGTGTCCAGGGGCGCAGCACCAAATTCTGAGGCCCCAGGTACAGTCCTTTTTAACTTTTGCTAAATGTATACTCTATGTTTTCTACATACACCTAACAATAACTCGACAATTTATAGACATTGTGGAGCTCCCGACTTCTGCTACAGAATGTTACAGTATGTTTTTGCAATAACTACCAGACCAATTTCATATCTCGAAACATATTCTTCCAACAATAAAATAGACTAATTGTTAATTATAATCACTAGTTTTGTTTGTTAAGAACTTGGTTAATATGTGAATATGGGATGTGGCGCTCAGATGTCGTGCATGATTGTATTTAGTCTATTCAAGACTTTACTCAACAACAATGCATTTTATCACAACAAAAATAGATTAAAGTGTAGAAATGCACTTTAATCTGACACCACTAGAGTTTTTTTCAAATTTGATGCATGCTCAGCAGTATCCAGATTATTACTAATTGACATTAAAACTAGTATCTAAACTAGATACTCATTTGAGCAAGTATTTATACAAAAAAATCGCATACTGTAAATTGGACAACATCTGACCTTTCTTGAACAATTTTAAAATTATCTTGAACTTTTATCAGAATTAGTATAGGACCACATGGTAACACGAAGAAAGAAAACTGTTAGTTTGTGTTGAAAATGAGTCTATTGTGTAAAAAAAAGAGCATTTGTTTTGTAATCATCATCATCTTTATTACACACTCGTAGTCCAGAGTTAAAAGCTGTGTTCAAAATTGATATTAATTGATATGAAGCCTATTCCCATAGTATTGAATTTAAAATATTAGTTTTGTGACACACTAAATTGTACAACGTAACCTATTTTGACTAAGAAATCCAAGTGGAACCTCCGGAAGTATCAGACAATATCAATAAAATACATCATGACTTCATCTCTCCATTAAGTAATACGACTAAAGTCCCCTATTATCTAGTCTGAATATTTATAAAGGCATCTCCTTTTCCACAATTCTTAGCCTTTATTGTTTTCTTATTGATCATGCGTACACACAGGCACACATAGATAAGATGATAACATTTTGCTGACTTGCAGAAAATGTCCTCTTTTATGACTGTTGTTTGCAGATAAAGCTGTTTTCCTGCAGGTTCATCCACAGAGCTATGTGCAAGACAGTGATGCTCAGGGCCTAATCACATATTCAGCAGTCATGATTTTTGCATTACAGTAGAAAATCTGCGAGCCACCAGCACGCTGCATCTCTCTGTGGGGCAACAGGTCTGCTTGTGCATTATTCACAACATGATGGCCTTGCCGAGGTAACTGCTCAAATACCTCGCTGTCTTTGTGCCGGGACAGACGGCTCGCTCATGAGTGGGAAGAATATAGGTCATACGTAAAGAAAACACTTTTTACTGTAGCCTATGCATTAACTCAATATGGAATGTAAAAAGGCATGCATTTTATTAGGCTATGTGGAAATGTGTCATATTTTAAGGGTCTGAGATATGAACCGTAAGGCAATGTCAACAAATCTGAATTTGAATTGAATCTGAATTCTGACCTTTCTGCTCATTTTTATACTATATTTATTCTACATTCTACATAAACACAACCTGTTATTGAGCGTTTGGCCATGTTAAATGTTAAAAACATGTTACAAAAACGTTCCTGGAGTTGTGTTTAGTTTAATTTGTATCCGTCTATGTAATCCCTCATTCGTCCAGGTGTGCTTCATCGTAGAAAAGGTTTCAGACGTTTCGACTTTTATTATAAAAGTCGAAACATCTCGATCTTCAAACAGCGTCCGGATGACAATCCCTGAAACCTTTTCTACGTTTAATTTGTATCCTGAATATTTGGACCATGTTTCTCTTTAGAGTTAAACCTCTCTGTTCCACCAGGGAGTCATTTCAGTGTTTGAATTGTTTACACTAAGCAGTAATTGTTTTAAATATCCTTTGCATGGCTTCACTCTTTCTGCAGATATCAGAGCTGAATAACTTTGTGTCTATACAGACTCCACTCGGAAATGCACAATGGCCTTGCTAATAATCAGTGTTGGGCTATTTTTTTAGCCGTTTATTTCAAAATGATTCACCCACTTACTTAATGTATTGCAATCTGTTAAACCTTCTTGGAACTGCATTGTTTAAGACACAGATGAGAGGTTTCCAAAAAGTGTGAGAGGCTCATTTGGGACTTTTCATATTCCCAATGACAATGAGAGCCCATTTAAAGCCACACTGTATTGACCGGACTCATAACACTCCGGTGGAAGTGTGTCTTAAGTAACAATCGCTGCAGCTTCAGTCACCTTACATCATTCCCGAGGGTCACTCTGCTGTCTGCGGTTACATAACACTGATCTTAATGTCTTTAGGACAGACTGAAATGGTGTGTCCATCTTCCTTATTTCATTTAAAGCTGAAGATGTAGAAAGAACCTGACATGTTGCTTATAATGTATTATTTTTAACCTAATTCAAAATATAATATACAATAAACCAATGGCAGTACACACCACAAATCAATACATTTATAAAATCCTATCCAACACACTGGTTCAGCTAAGCCTGCACTTTGACACTGGCTGATCCAAACTTTATAGCCTATATATTCCTCCATATCATTTGTAATGTGTGTTTTATGTTTTATATCATGTTCATCATTTTTCTTAAGGAAGGGTTTGTTTCACAGATCCTGACACAAGCCTGATATAGGACACTCATACTCCCCGCTGTCAGAAGCTCAAACCGGCCCAGTGAAGAAGGCCCTCTCAGAGTGACAGTGCAGGGACACTCTTCCAGCCCGGTCGTGCAGATGATCCTGGCCTCTCAGGGAGCTCTGATGGAAATGCATTGTGAAGGAAGATTAGCACTAACTCCCAAATGTCAGAATCTTGTAGCAGAGTTTCTTTGACAGGAAGGCCTGGGAAGTTTTTGCCTGGCTCCCTGCCTGCCCTGCACTTCCCCGTTTGGGCTTGCATCACTGTAAATAACCTCACACAGGAACAGTACTTATTTAATTAAAAGCTGATGATTTGCAAAGTAAGTGCTATATGTTAAACTTAATGAGATGTATAAGGTTCTGTAGTCTATAAGGTGCAAAGTGTATTTCTATTTTTAAAAAAGCTCTATGGCATGTATGTTTGCCATGGATGTGTCGGATATTTAACAGTCAGGGCTATCCCTGGTATTCAGTGGGACTTTAGCAGAACCTACATACCCAGGTTCAACTATTGGTAATTCACGTGCATCAAAATTAAGAGATCGCTGTTACCACCTCACCTCAAAATACGGTAAGCCCTTGCTATTGCAATATAAATATGTGGTAAGCCCTCGTTACAGTAGTAAATGTGCATGTAAGCCATTGTTACTTCAATGAAAAATGTTGTAAGGTAACCTTGTTACCTTAATACAAACGTGTGATAAGCTCTTTTAACAGTAATATAAATTTTGAAATTACTGCATAATTACCCCCCCCCCCCCCCCCCCACTTTTTATAAGTATGTGCTAGGTGGCCAGTGAAACACACTAATAAGATCAAAGTACTTTTCTAATGTGGAATTGGCAACAACATATGATGGGTAGAGTTAATACAATGTGCAGAATTATCTATCATAAACACACCCACATTTATTCCACTAAATAAAGATAATACATTTGCAGTCGCCACAGTGACTGTCCACCCCAGAATGGATTAGTAATCTTTTCCCCAAGCATGCCTCAAAGAGTGGATTTATTGCTTGACTTTTTCATGTAAATGCAGCCATTGTTTACCATTTGACCAAAGTGTGGGTTCAGTGGTGACTTTTACCCCCAAAAAACTCAATCAAACACCAGAGGTCACTGTTGTGCTTCAACAGCACTTTTAATAAAACAGACATTTCATCCTCACAACAGCAATGTCTGGACAGAGAGGGTAAGGGTGGGGGCACGACCAGGGCCGGGATCTCAATGCTGATAGGCTGGTTGCTCCTGGTACATGAAAGGCAATTGGTTAACAAACAAAACCATGTGGAAAGTGTGTGGCAGATGATGTATCGTGTTGACTCATTTGTTGGCACCTAAATGATGCAGCACAAGGAACCCAACTGGTAACCCGCCCCCACCTTTACCCTCCACATATTTACAGGGAAAAGTAGTACATTCAGTTAATTCACTAAGTAACAAAGCTAAATTTCGTCTGTGTTTTTGAGCAGAAATCACACGTTTTCACATCCAGTTTTCAGACATCTTTTGATTCCATTCCTACGACAATCTGCTGTTAGATTTTTCTATCAACGACACACAATAAATAACCCCGTCCCCTAAAACCCAACGTGCCCATATATATAACTATTTACACAAGCAGCAACCTGTCAAAAAACCCGCCCACTTTCATCAAGACCCTCCCACTTCAACCAAATAATAAATAAATAAATAATACGAATCATCCAAGTTCCCAAACGCATCAAGCTCTACTCACGTGTTACCCTCTTCTAAAAGAGCATGCCAAGTTACAATGAACACAGAAAATGTCTCTATACAGATAAAGAAAACACTTTAAAAATGTCTGTTTGGCTCCTCCCACTTTGGACAAGACATGATTCCAGTGGATTTGGGGGTCTTCCATTGGCTGTGCTAATAAAGTCCTGTTGCAGGGAACTTTGAGGGCAGCTTCCCAAGGTCTTTGATGCAGCCATTTTGGAAGTTTTAAGGGTGAGGAGAAGGGTTAGTGTTTGGTCAGTCAGAGGTGGCGGGGGCTTGGGTGACCATTGTGGTAGAGCTTCTGTTTGATGTGGACCATGTTTCCGCTGGAGTCGTCCAACTGTCGGAGCTGGGCGCGTCTACGGAGGTCCCGCAGGTTACAGAACTGAGGAAGCCACGACCAGGAAGGAGTGTCTGCAAAGAGGAAAGAACATATGTCAGACCCTCAGTGTGTCCAAAGAAACCATAACCTGACACTAATCAATAATAAAACTACCACTGAAACTTGACACTCAATTAAACATGTAAAAGCAAAAAATGACATAAGTAGGGCAGCAATGGACCTTTCCTGAACAGTTTCCTCGTTATACACTGGCAACACAATACTTCACTCATCTATTATTTGCCTACTTTTGTATCATAAGTATACATTATGTAACGTACAGTCTCACATTGTACTATACTATATATCCTCTGTGTTCAACTGATGATTAATAAAGGAAAAAGTTAAATAGCAAAGCCTGATACTATTAAAATGACTGTAGGACGGAAGTTAACCTTTGAAGAACTCTGACAACATGATAATATTAAAGAAACCATTCAAATATACCATTAAACTACTATTTTGTGTTGAATCATCATTGTGGTAAAGATATCTGGCCACTACCTTAGTATCAAAATAGATTTGAGGAATGTGGCAATATTATGTCTGATTTTTATTATTATTATTTATTTTACTCCTTTTACACAACTCAATGCTTGTTCTTGGTACATATGTGGTTTTCTGCCCCAACAATAACAAAATGATCAAGGCTATGTCCCGTTAAAAATATTTGTAATTAGGACGATATATATAATTGATAAGATCACCAGCTTCTACAATTATTTAAAGCCAATCGTAGCAACACTTTGGAAATGTCCATACAGTTTACCAATGTGTACCTATTATAGTGCCCAAACACTGACCAAACCACTTGGTAAAAAAGCATGCACAGAAATGTACATCATGTTGAATCGCATAACACATTTTTTTCCAAATATAAATGACAATACGTGTTAAAAATGGTCTGAGACAGCAGCAATATGGTTCCTTTCACACAACAGCCAGTCCGTGTATATTCAGTTAGTGCTGCAGGAGGTAGTGAGGTGATGAGCACGCTTCCTGACAGAGTGAGCCAAAGGGAGGCGTGTGCACGGAGGAGCCCTGGCGCTCTGCCTCAGCTCTGACAACATGGGGCCGTGAGAGAGGGAAGACTTAGCCTAGATTACAGCAACATGCAGGGCTTCTGGACATCACTATTTGATTCAACAACACTAACAAACTTTACAACATTATAAACTACTGCTTCTGCCTGTGCAACGACTCAAACTACCTACAGTTATAATTAACACAATGACATTATTCAAGGCTACTACTGGTCAGCTGCTAAGTCGTGCAAAAACAATAAACACTGACAGATCACAGTGGACAACGAGCTGTGGGTGGATCATGTCACTGACAACATGATACAGACTTTACAAATCAAGTCAGTACTTCACCGGAGGACACTTCTGTGTTTATAAAGGCAAGTCATAGAACTATAATAAAACCTGGAAGATGAATCCAAGATGGCCGTCCTGTTTATCCCTATGGAGAGTGCTCATTGGCGCATGACCCCAAAAAAGTTTCTTACTTCCGCATTTACTTCCTGATACGGCTGACATCTTTGTTTTACTTCCTGAAAGCGATGGCTGCCATCTTTGTTTACTTCCTGAAAGCGGAGGCTGCCATCTTTGTTTTAGGGCGCCATGTGACGACAATCCCCACTTCATATAAAAAGCGGTAATTTTGGTGATTTTAGAAAGCGGTAGAAAAGAACATTTCCTTCTATTTTATTTAAATACCGATAATAATTCAGTACTGTCCGCAATTATAATTAGCAATTTTAGAAAAAGGCTGGTTCCAAGAGGCTGCAGTACCTCACATGGCCACAAATCAATCTGGGACCACAGACAGAGGGGGCGTACCTTATCCAGTTCATTTAATACATCCATGAGGCAAGTCTATTTGTCTTGATGCTAAAGCTAATGCTAATTTGGGAGCCTAATAATTAGTAATGGAGCTCACCAGTGACCGCCTACCCCTTGGTTCCAGAAGGAAATTTTCCGTAAATTTTTCTCGTAAGGATTTAAAAACAAAATGTATATAAAAGGTTTGAAAGCTTGCTCAAAGCTAAACAGCTATGTTGTGAGTAATGGGCATAAGACCAATAATTCATACAAAATCTGTTTCTGAAACTTTATAAACCGCTAAGTTATTAAAACATTGTGCAGAATTTAAAGTTTTATGTGGGTTTTTTTGGGCTGAAAATAACCGTGTTAAGGACATTAGTTGCCACATGGCTGGTTAGCTTCCGTCATGCTGTTAAACTTGTAACATTTGAATTGTTCTAATTCCTATGGCAAAAATTAATGAGAAATGTACTTCCTGATCCGCGGCTTACATGTGGGCAGGACAGACTGGTGAGCTCCTTAATGGTAGTTATTCAGAAAATCTACTTTGTTTTTTGTTGATTATTTGATTTTAGCTCACTGTCTGTTGCGTGATCGGTCAGTATTTACTGTTTACTGTTTACTTTTCATAGGAAAAGAATTGGGGCAGAAATGGCCATCATAACCAGGCGCCGTTGAGCACATGCAAAGAATTATAGCAGGGGTTCTCAAACTTTTCCAGTTGGTAGCCCCAAAATAAGCATGCAACCAGCCCAGGCCCCCACTGCAAAATTAAATCAACGAGTCTGCAGTAATTTCAAAATGGAAAACATTGTGTATTAGGTTTAAAAGGGAAAAAAAAAAAGATTTAAAAGTTGTCATAATTTCATGTTCACCTCACAATGCCCAGCTCAGTGCCTTGCGAACCCCTGAGTGGTCTCTCCCATCACTTTAAGGAGCCAATACAGTGAAGTACTGAAAAACATTCTCCACTGCTACTATGACTACATTACAGCACTCTTATTCAACAATATTTTGCCGTTTAGGTGACATCTACTGCTAAAACAGCTTCAACAATGACCACTGTCACTGATTCTGTTCCTACTGCTCTCAATTTGAGTCAACATTAACGGCAACACAATAGAGCAGGTAAACAAATGAAACTATCTCGGACTCACCCTGGACAATCATTTTACTTTTGAACATCACAGACATCCACGTGCACAACAAAGATTTCATGCTCTCCGTGCACTCGCCCTCAACATCACCCCCCACCTGCGACTGTAAGAGCATCATCTAGTCCATCCTACTAACTATACTGCTCCTCCTGTTTTTACATCAATCAGTTTTCAACAAAAACAAACTCCTCAAATACACTTAGAGCATCTATCTATCTGACTACCTGTCTGTCTGTCTAAGCCTGTAATAAACATTATTTTTCAATAACCACGGTATGCTGGGAAGCACAAGTTGCAATAGATGGTGATACACAAATATGGGGGCAGTTATTTCTGTACCAAGTGTTCAGAGTACCACACAGAAGGCACTTTGGCCACTTCTGGTTTACATCTTTTATGTGCGGTAGTTTCTTCTCAAAAGATGAGCTGTGTCTCTAGATAGATAGATAGATAGATAGATAGATAGATAGACAGATAGATAGATAGATAGATAGATAGATAGATAGATAGATAGATAGATAGATAGATAGATAGATAGATAGATAGATAGATAGATAGATAGATAGATAGAAATAGTCTTTTATTAAACTGATCAAATGAAAGCAAACCACACTACAGAGAAGAGACCCTGGTAATTGGGGCATGTCACAATCACAGAAGGGAAAGTTGTCACATAAACCCCCTTTGCAAAACAAAACAAAACAAACCAAACCCAATTGTTTATAAAGAGATTTTTTCAACTGACAATGAGTATATTTTAACAAGAAGCTAGAACTTTAGATGCCCTTATTACATTGTACAGTGAAAATGATTTAGTAATAATTATTGTTTATAAAGACGAGTGTGACCACCTGCTCAAAGGTCACACTTACTCCACTGTGAGGCGTCTTGTCACACTGTTTGAAAAAATGGTGCCAAAAATTGCCAGTTTTTTTAATATTGATATCGCACATCCATAATCATAATCAATCTTTGTTTAAATATTGCCATCATGGGTTAGGTCCTGTTTTGACCATACAAATTAAAAACAGACACACTAATGAGCATAAACAAGATCTTGGATGTTCACCAAACGCTCTGAATGTTGTCTGAGCCCTGTACACGTGTATTACAGTTGTTGCACAAATCCCAAAATACTTTCCACCACCAAATGGACACAGATCAAAGGCAGTGAACAAAACTAAATCAAGAAAATTTTTATTGAATCGAATCATTTATCAAGCCCTTGATAAATCTTATGATAGGTGGATCAGAAAGTAGTATTTTGTTAAACTGTACAGTGCAGTGGGAAACAAGGTGAGGCGAGGGTGATTTACAATAACAAATGTTTATATGTTGCACTGATAGCTTGGACTATTTCCCTACTACACACTACTAACCCAAGCATATTCATAGTCTGTCTTGACCCTCATTTGCGTGTCCTCTCACCTCCTCTCTTTCCCATAAGCACAACTCCACACTGTGCCCCATGTTTACGGCCGACCTGCTGTGGAGCACTATGAGAATGTGGGGTGTGTGACATCTGTCCTCATCACAGCCCAAAGTGGAACTGGCGAGGCGCAGGCAGTGAGGATGAGGAGCAGGACAGCCCCAGACAGGGCAGGGGACAAAAAACAGAGCCCCCCCTAGAGGCTGGAGGGGGTGGAGCGGCGGAGGTAGAGTTATTTATAGCCGTGAATGGGCACGATGTTCACAGAGCGCTCTGAAGGGTATCCAAAGAAAAAAGGCCGAGGCCAGACACATTTGAATAAAGCAGATGGAGAAAAGGACAATGGCAAAGGTTTTATGTGGGAATTAGATCAAAGAGTGGAATAACATAAAATGATTAAGTGCAAACTTTTTTTTGAACAGAAATAAATCAATAAAGAGATGACCCTGGTCTAAATGTGTGTCTTGCAATATGCGTTTGCAGCTATGCCACTTTTTTGTTGTCTCGCTGGATTGGAGTTACAGCATAAGAGCTTTTAGGGATTTTTGGATTGGATTTGATTCTTAAATGCGGTGTACACATGGAGAACATTTAGTGAAGAAAGTCAAACGTCAAATCTCCATCTGTCTTTGTTTTTAATGAAACTCTTTACAGAATATTTGTGGTAATATTTGCGCTTTAGTAAATAAGTTATTGACATTTCCTGTACCATAATAAAGAAAGCTAGAAATTTGATTCGAACAGTAGTCTTACAAGCTTGATCTATAAAATTTTTTTAAAAAGACCAAAAAGCATATTTAGAAAATCCATGGGCATGTTGGTGTTTTTTTGTTCTTGGCTCTCATTTGTATTTTCGATTTACATTTGGTTTCTTACGATATTTAATCAAATGCATTTATTCATTCAGGGTTAGAAAACTGATTGCACAATAATTTAACAGGTTTTTACTTTTGATAGCCGTTCTGTACATGTCCAAATATTGAGACTAAAGTGGATAATGAGGGTAAAGGAACCCAACAACAATAGGCACTTGGAAATATTGTCACACCTTTCCATTTTCTGCTCTATTGTAATGCTGAATGTTTTTGAAATGTTGAAATTGGCTGGCTATCATATCAAAGTTCGAAGCTAATTCCCATTCTATAGGGACAGCACTGTCATCAAGTAATGGGACCTTTCTATGATCACGAAAGCCATTCAAGGGTTAATAGAGAAGACATCATTCATTGTTTTCAATTTCCTGATCATTTTTATGGTTTTCTACCTCGGCAGCGTCACAAAGAGATACAGTGACGCACAGTGGTTTGAAAAAAAAACCTGTCACAGCTCAAATGGCCAGCAGTTGATAAATGAAGAAGTGCATGATGGGATGGAGGCGGTTTGGGGGGGGGTGGAGGCGGGGCTACCGACGGAATCACGAACATCCATGTGTCCTACTGGCTTTCTTGCTTGCCATTCCAGATGCTCCCTTGCCTGCTTCTATTTTTAGCTCCGGTGATGGTCGGGGGGAGAGGGGAGGGCAGCGGGGGGGTGTTGGTCATGTGACGGCAACGATTCCCTGCCTCGTCAGCCCTCACCTTCACTCCTCGTCGCGGCAGGGCTAACGGCTGCGCCCTAGCGTCAACGTCACAGGCAGATAGACAAAAGACAGGGTATTCCCTCACAAAACCAGTGGAGGAGGAGGAGGAAAAACGCTGAGAAAGAGGTATTACTGGGGCTGATGAATATGGATGGGCCTCCTATGGGCAGGTTTATGGTGTTACAGTGAAGTGATAATACACTGGAGACACATGCTGCTGCTCAACCTTCCACCTACGGCATGTGTGAAGATAGATGCGCTTATGTTAAACGCCTGATCCATGCAATGTACTCCACTCCTGCTCCAAGTCAAATCAAATTGGATGGAAAATGTTGGTATATCTTTCAAGCTACGTGACAATTTGCTGATATCTCTGTCTGCCAATCGCCCCCAATTTACACTTTCATCTGTCCTGCCCAATGAACCCTACAGGCCAAACAATCTTATGGAAAAAGTAGCCTATACTATTATACTTTGGGCCTGTTATCATGGAAGTATAATAAGAACTGGAAGATTAATCAAATATGACATTATTGGTTTTAATGGCCTCTGTCATATGCCGAATGAGGGCAAAAACTCTATTCTGCATTACGTCGTCATCTCCTGTCCAGCGTCGCTCACCGCATGACGTCAGAAATGTGACTGCATGATCAATCAACACGATGGCAGAAAAATAGTACAGCTATTATATGGTGATTTTTAAGATTTATAAAGAAGAAAACGTTTGTGAAAAGGGGGAAGAATGCAAGAATCCTTCCAAATCCTGAAATTTTTGGGGGCCTGAGTTGCAGTACAGTGGAGTGGACACTACTCAAACTCTAAAACTTTAGATCCACCTGTAATACTTCCAACCTAAACAATCACTTTGTCATAAGTCTGTAACATTAGTCAATGCTCAATAAGAAGGAAGGAGCTCGCAGTAACCAGGGCAGTTGGTGTTGAGTGATCAGAATATGCTGTACATAATTACAGTGTATGCCCTGAATAATTGTTGCGTCTTCCGTGTCTGTAAGGAGTTTTCGGCAGCACAGCCAGTTTCCAGGTCACACTTCACCTACTTTTCTCCTAAATCAGAGCATCATCCAGGGCACCTCCACTGCAACGGCCTGAGCCTAGCCACAACTGCTCACTCAGGACACTTCTCTTTGGATTAGGAATACTTAAGGTAGATTTAAGGTAATAACTAGAGTGATAAATACATACATAAAATAAATTAAATACAATTAAATAATAAATAAACATTTAAGGAAACGCCAGGGAACCACCTTTAAAGATAGAGGATTCATTCATGTATAACTGTGTCAAACTTATGTGCAAGCTATTGGGGATTCAGATTTGACAATGTTTGCAAAAGATTAGGCTGATTTTTACAGTGTAACTTTGTTGTGTTGTTGTGTAACTCACCATGACCACACTCAACATTGTATGAATAATCTTTTATCGCACATGCATGGTCTATTTAGACAAAGTTTGATACAAACAAAATTCCCCCCTTTTTTTCAAAATTATAGCTCAATATTAGTATTATTATGTTTGCTATGTTTGACGTTTGCGATTTTCGGGTTTCAAATATAAATTTGATTCTTTGCATCCCGCTCCTAATACAGTTTTAAAGACTAAGTACCTATTTTCATATGTGGCGTTAAATATCTACAGATGAAGGTACCTCAAGACAAAAGGCATTTAAGGACACGTCAAAAGTATTTATCTCTGATGTCATTATGAATGACAACCAATTAGTGACGAACGATCTGACAAGTGAGAATGATCTCTATCAAGTCTCATTACGTCAAAGGTACATGTTATACTAAACATACAGATCTCACAGGACAAGATCAACGTTTGAAAGAAGCAAGATCTTTCATTTGGATATTGTGGGGTCTGTTCATAGATTGTTTACCTTTCTTCATCTACTCATAGCAACATAACTCTTTGGTCATGCACCCTGTTTCTACCCATGCGCCAATTGTGATGTAATGAATGATATAAGAGCACGTGTTTTTCTCAAGTAGCGCAGCAGTAATGTTGTTAGTGAAATAAAGCAAAACGAATGCACATATGCTTCTTTCAGACTCCAGGGAGACAACAGTGACTGAAAGTTATGGACTTGCATGCCGTCATTTGGCCTCAACAGAGCTGCTATATGTCGAGTCAAAGGTAGCTCTGGAGTATTAGTTTGCAGAAAACTAAAGTGTATAACGAGCCACAACAACAGCCCAGCAGTTAATATCTCTACAACTACACTGTACTTTCCATCAACACGATAGTAGTATATTTTAGAAAGTATAGAGGCCATATTTCCTTTCATATTTGTTCTGATTGTTTCATGTAGGCCTGCATTGTCCCTGGTGTTGGCAGGAAGAGGCACACAGAGCTGACAGTAATGAGAGCAGGCTTCCTAAACTAATTACAATTCTCAAAGGAACAGCACCAAATTACCACCATCCCCTCTGTCTGTCAATCCTGCCATCGATCTACGTAATTTTAGGTCAATTTTCCAGTTCTATTTGGGCTAGGCTAATGCTAATGCTAATGAGCTTGAATACTGCTGACAGTAGTAAGGAGGTTTCATGAGGATCCCAAGTGCCCTGTCATCAGAGAGCCAGTGGTGCATAGAGTTGTTGGGGAAAAAACACATGCCATAAAATGCTATTAGCAACTTAATAATGATAATGGTGCGTTTTCCCCAAATGATAGTATATTCCCTGTCAATACAGAGAAATAGGGCTGTAGGACAAGACAGCAGAGATAGTGAAAATGCTGTTTACATAATTAAACACTGTTCATTATGCCATTTTAGCAAATAGAACGGGTTCAGTTGAAACAGCACTTTTTTTGATAAATGAGCGGGTGTCAAAATCTTGTTCAGTGCTTCAGTGGCCACGATCTGGTGGGAGATGCTGCTCTTTGTGGAATCTAGCATTTTGAGGCCATAGCAGGCCAGCATAAAAGAATACATGATATTTATTCAAATGAGAATCAAATTATAGAGGTTAGTGTTGAATTACTCACAGGTTTCAGACCCGTGTGATCCACTTTCAAGAAATATGCAAAGGTGAAATACATTCTCAGAAACCTTTGCACTGCAGCTCAGTCAGTATAGACAAGTGAGGGAAGCCACAGCTGCCCTGGAGTAGACTCAGAACCAATCTGTGCCATCACCTCCTCTGTCCACCACTAACTACTCATGCATGCACATACTGGTATGGCTGGGGAAGTGTCTTGCCCAAGGACATGACAACTATAGCGTTTGTAGCTTAGATTTTATAAACATGACTTATCTGTAACAAAAACATTGGACCTCTTTTATGTTTTTGGTTCTTAAGCTGATTATCCAATCAGAAAGCAGAATGAGCCTCACAGGAGCCTCTTATTTGGGTTGCCAGTTACTGCAACTAAATCCAGTTGGTTTAAACCTAAAATGCTTCTCTCTGATCAGAAAGGTCACTACCTAAAGCCCAGCACATGCACCAATCATGAATGTCCATAAATTGAGAAAGTGAAATGTAGTTGAAAGAACTTACTACCTTGGTTCAGTTGTGATTGTAGCTTTATTTATTTATTTATTTTTTTTAAACCAGAGCACAGGCTACATCCCCTACCTACCTAAGTTTATGGTAGAAAAGGTATCAGACATTGTCATTTGGACAACTTTTTAGAAATCAAGACAACAATTCTGTAGTCATTTTCAATCTGAAGGCACTTCTCAGGGTTGCCAGATTTTATGAGCGCAACAGGCCTTTGAGAAAAAGCTCTAAACAAGCGATCCCAGCCCCACACACTTTGCTAATGAGTGCTAATGAGATGTGCATATGTTAAATAGCATATATGACATCATATCTTTTATGAGCTGAAAGTGCCGTGAAGTGCAAAGGAAATGCAAACCATGGTCAAAATTTGCAAGTGACTTTACAAAGAAAGAAGCCCAAACCGCTACAAAAAAGTGGACGTGGCAACTCTGGTCTGAAGAGCTACAATGTATACAGGCCTAAGAGAGGAATTATTCACTGAAACTTGCTCTGGAAGTAGTTTACTTGCTGGAATGATATTGGGTCATTCTAACCTATTCTTTCTTTGAACAGAAATGGTGGGATATAATTTAATACAAGTCACCATCTGTTTACAACAGTCCTCTCAAACCTCGTCAGAAATTAAGACATCACCAGTGCTAATCTGCAGCTGTGAGGTAAAGGTTGGCAGAGAACAATAGGACAGAACGACCTGAAACTAGTCAAGCGAGTAAACAAACTGCAGCGCAGGCTTTGGGGTATTACTCCTCCCTTAGGGCAGAACTAATCTAGATCCCCTCACCGTAGGGAAGTATCAATTATAGATCCTCAGTATCTTCACATTGAAAATGTCTATCACATGGCAGTCAAAACGTCTCAATTTTTAAAAATGTCCAGATAATAGACCTTTTCCACAATGGACCCCTCCTGGACGAGTAAGGCATTACACAGGCTAGTATAACTACATATGATAAATTAGAGATGCAAGCACGTGGATGGCATCACATCCCTCCCAGCCCTCTCTTCCTCTCCTCTTCATGTTTGTGCATTCAGAACATATGAGTGTGTGAGTGTGGAGGTGAGCCCAGCAGGTGGCTGCTCTGTCCCTCTGTGTGACCTTCTCTCCTTCGCTGGCTTACTTCCTCCCTTATCTCCTCTTACAGCTTCCTTCCTACTGGCCATTAGTGCACATCTAGTAGACATCCTCAAATAACATGTATTCATTAATGTACAGCACTTAATAAATTGAATCCTCTGGCTTTAGATGAAAGCATGTTAACACAACAACAAAAAAACATTTGTTTTCTTTTCCCTTGGACTATCTTTAAACAAGTCAATGCTTCAACAAAGAAACAAATGAATGTAACAAATGTAATCCTTTGTTGCTTTAAAAACGTGTTAATCTGGGGGTTTGAATGGCCTGATGTGCAAATGTGACCAACATAATACATCAGGATATACTACTGGCTACTACAAAGTAAATTATTTCAAATTTAAGAGTAAACAGATATAACTGTTCTGTGCTTTGTCCACAAATGTTTGCAGATAACATATCTGCTTCAGGGTTGGATTAACTGCCTGACATATAAGGTATCATTACTTGACACTACAAGCCTTGCGATGGAGTAGATTTGACTTATTGGTAAAAAATATTTTGGACAAGAAACAGAGTCATTTGCCGTGCATCCAGACAACATTCCTCCGTATCGAAAGAGAAGATGAGTTTAGCCATTAATATGAAACTACAATATATTGTGGATTTTCTTGAACCCTTAGCGCTACTTTTTCTTGCATCCGTTCTATGACTATGTAACAATGATGAGTGAGTCAGTCACTAAGGAAGCTTCTAAAAAGTATGCAGGCAAATTAACAAAATATATATATAGAAACGCAATATACACTACAACTACTACCAGATTAGATTTGGTTGTCTCTTTAATTTTCTCAGTCAGCAAGGAACGCTACATTGGGCTGCTTTACAGATCTAAATCATTTATGAAAACTTTGCTCTGATGTTGGGTGTTGGAGTCTCTTACCATAATAACGACTAGACCTCCAGGCGCGGACGGCACAGTGTAGCACCCCGTCCAACCACAGCAGCAGCCAGCTGATGCAGAAGCCCAGCAGAAGACCCAGCATCAGGTCCATCTCCTGCTTGGTCACACTGTCACTGACAAAGTAGTTCTCTGAGGAGTCCACCAGCGAGTGGTCCCCGTCGTATGGAATCACATAGTGGACATGATGTCTGTCAAGAAATAATAACAACATTTTAAGGCAGTACTTAATTAAATTGTGTAGACATTTATAATGGGGAATCAGTGAACATTGAAATGTTAAAAAATATATATACCATTCTCTTCTATTTTCAGACTAGTTGCTAGAAATCCATAGCCCAATGAGTTAAATGAATCTACTCAAAATGGGTCAGTAACCAGAGCAAGGCCATTGTCCTGCCATGTTTCAGCTTTCAGCTACAGTGCATCCCAATATAGCATTTCTAATTCCTCAGACAAACAACAAAAACTAAATAAAACATAACTAAAAGTGCCACATGCTACATGAATGGGTTTGAACTTTTAATACTGGTGCAATTGGGAGAGCATTGGAGATACTAGGCTACTTGCTCTGGTTGATTAGTTTTTTTCTTGCTAAATTTGCTACAAATACAGTAATGTATCCTTACTTTTTTCCCCAATAACACAGCATAGAGCATATGAAATAGTCATAAAGGTATTTAAGCACAGTGTACAGTTTACAGGGTGTATTGGCTTCTCCCAGTCTCAGAACAGCTGTCAGAGCAAGGCCAGCAGGAGCTCAAACCTCACTCTGTCACTACACAGAGCTGCTAACAAGGAAGCGATGACAGAATACAGGAATCTTCCAGGAGAAGGCGACGGGGGGCTCTCTCTGATTGGGACTATACTGCACCTCTCATAGCAAGCCTCGGGATCTGGAGGAACCTTAAAGGCATTCAGCCTTATAATAACCTTAGAATTTGCTGATCAAGGCATATACCAGATGTGAACATATAACTGGGCCATAAACTAAACATAACAGGCGAGTCACCCCATAAGTCAGTTGCTGATACTCGGTTGAGTTAGGTAATACATGTGAATTAAAATTAGAATTACATTTAAATTAGAATCAAACATGTTTTTTATCATTAGCCATTGCTTTTTCCCCAGATATTACTCTGGTCTTCCCTGGTCCATCTTTGACGTCTCCTGCAGAGCCATATTATTTAGCACATTGTGGTTGTAGTAGCTCTGTGTTAGGAGGAAGTGGAGACCCACATGGGGGATTAGCCTTCACTTCAGACCCTTAACCCACTACAATTAAATGTAAATCAATTTAGGGCTGACCGCACACACAGCACCTCTGTGTGATATGTCAGCCAGATATTTCACTGCACTGACCAACAGCCACATACATCTGATTTCACAAATTATAGCAATATCTATAAAGATTTTTTATTTTTTTTTTGGAAAGAGTTAGGGGGTGTATGTTTATGTATTATATTGACAATAGCTGAGATTTTTAAATGGATTGAACTTTTGAAGACTAGATAAATTGTAAGCCAGTGGGCCAACCAACAACTCTTGAAAACTATGCCCTCCCTCCTTCCACTTCCATGCTTCTATTTAAAGCCAGAAGGAGAAAGTGCTTTTCAGTGATATAAAAATAATTTGAAAATGAATAAATAATTCACTGCACTTTCCAACGAAAATCTGGATCATCGTCTAGTCGTCCCATCAGCCGTTGTTTTAGTGTTGCCCTACAAATCTGCTCCAAACAAGACAAATCCAACCCATAATCAACCAATACCTCTCCACATTGTGAGCTCTGGCATGATCAGGTCACATCTGGGGGTCAGCAGCACACCTCCCAACTCACTCACTCACTCCGAGATGGGAGGAAAGATGGCCTCCACTGTTGTTTCCAGGTCACTTCAGACACAGGCCCCAGCGTGCAGGCCTAAATGTGCAATAGCTGTAAACTCTGGGATGGTGTGCTATTTCTCTAATCACTGACATGGCATGATCTTTCACGGAAGAATAGAGCCAGAATTGTCAGTGTATAGACATGAAATCGGACTAATGAAGTTGAGAAAAACTTTGATATTAATGAAGTTAAACAAAGAATATCATGTATTTTACTTAATAGAGATATTAATAGTGGTATCATGTCGCCACACATCATGGACTGTTCAAAATAAATGCATTCATCAGTAGTGACCCAGGAGCTTATCTGTTTGTTCCATAGCTCTTTTGTTTCCTTTTTTTAAATAATATGTTGGCTAATGAATATCTACGGGTGTTTCGCAAATGTTGCCAATAACGTAAAACTTTTGATATTTGATCCCAAGCTCTAGAAAAGGCCTTTTAGTTGAGAGGTCTAAAGCCAATCCTCTTGATTTATTTGTATTTATTTATTTTGTGTCATGTTGCAGCTAAATGACACAAGCCTTTTGCTGAGATCAAATAAAAGATCAAAAAGGTAAATACAAGTTGTTCATCTTCCTCAGCTCTTTCACACTGAGGTACACGATTTAAGAGATTATGTAACAAGCTAGTTATGGTTGACATCAAGACACACAGACAAATATTCACTCATATGTCTAAGGGTGGTGGGAGGAAGCCCATAGGACAAAAATAGTTGTTACTCACTAATGTTCTCTACCTACACTAACAACTCCCACATGTTGTCTGTCAGCTGTCAATCTGCTGAAACTCTGATGTTCTGTGCAGAAATCAGTTGGATATTAAGATCATAGTAGCCTACGTTTTGAGATACAACGGGAAAGGGCAGTGTAAAGGGTATAACTGCACCAGACTTATTTTTAAGGTAACACATTTTGACCTGTCTTGGTCATTTATAAATCGACGTACCATCATTGTGGCTCAATATCCTAGTACGATGAGATCTGAGCAGCAGAGGCTCGAATTAGTAACTTCAGTGACTCATATAGATACTATAACTAACTTCTTAAAGGCGCTGAGCTGAATTTATACTGTCTTGGAAATGTGAAAAGCATAACTCATGGTCCAAACTTCTCCTCTTTCCTAACACATTCTACCAATTATTCACTACAATGAGTTTATAACAATATAACAACAACTGATAGGCTAACAGCGCACTTCTAGTTTGTGGAGTATAAAACATTCTATATTCAGATTCAGATAGCACACAGGGGTTTCATTTTGATCCTAAGAGATGCTTTTATGATACAGCTATAGCAAAACAAATTTAAATTTATGACATGAAAACATTTTGTATTATTGTGACAGGCCTCGTAACACTGTTTTTAATTTATGTTCTTATTTCACATTTTGCAGTCTGACTCATTCATGCTAATGAACACCGAGCTCCATATGCTAAAATGCTAAAGATGGTGAATAGTGATACAAACTTAAAATACATTTTTGGAAGTTTCGTCTTTGTAAATAAATAGATGTGGGCATAGACTATGTTCTAAACAACGTTTACCTTAACTTTTGCCTCTTACTCTCAGAAACTCATCAACTTAAAAGCGCCTAGTGCCCTTGTTACACTTCTGATTAAGCCCAACCAAGTGTTATAGTATAGCTCGGGTGGTCTGTGGAAGCCTCTTTAGCCTTGCACCAGTAAATAATAATCTAAAGACAATAAAAATTATATGTCACTGAATAAAACCAAGTCCAAAAGTTTCAAGTCTCTATAGGATCTCCAGAAATATGTAGTCGGTACAAATTAAAGTTACACAACATTCCTCATTGCTGGAAGCCTTAGTAATTTGGTCCCACATTCTTGAATCAACACTGACTCATCCTGCTTCATGACTTTGCTCTGTTTGCGCCTCATCATTGTGTGCAGGTGTTTCTGTCACACCAACGGTAACAATCTGGTCAAATGGCTCTGAGCGCGAGGTGAGGATGAGCCAATCAGAATGGAGCATCTGAGGACCAGAGGAGTCAGCCTGCAGCCTCCCCCCAATAACACTGAAGGCATTTTGTGCGTTTCATTCTGGCCACATCACCAGAAGCAGCAGGTTGGAGAGTGTGTAAAAACAGTAACAGTACTTTCCAAACAGAAACCGTGCCACAGAGTGAACGACCGAAACCACTTGATGTTTACCACTGTTTTGGACGGCCTGTTAGCGCTCGCATATGATATGTACGCCTCTGAGACAGCACCGCGTCCATGCAGCAGGCAGCTTCGACGCGCCGTGCCGTGCGTACTGGAAGGAATGAATGGAGGGAGAGTGGGAGACAGACGTGGGCCTGTTCCAAAAAAGAACATGAAAAAATAAATAAATAAATAAAAAGCGCTTCGTGAGAGCTTACCTTCCACAGTTGCAGTGACAGACGCGGTCCTCGCCTCGCAGATGCGGCAGGATGTAGTTGTGAAAGCGGTCTAGTAGCGCGTTCATGTCCATTAAACAGGCGATCGCCTAAAGAAGCAGAACATATGGGCAATTTAGTGGTATACGGACACTGGTACACCTCTTAAATTCAACGTTATGGCGTTAATAACATTAGCCTCGGTCTTACCATAACAACTGAAGCGCCCAGAATCATAAAAATCATGGTGGTTGTGATCATATGCATCAACTCTCAGAAGCGAGCGGGCGCGTACCGTGGCCCGGGGGCTTCAGCTTGAGCGCGGCGGTGCATGCGGTGCCCAAGCCGCTCATGGAGCCGCCCGCCGCCCTCCTCCTCTCTTACGGCTCTCACTGCGCCCTCTCCATGCAAAAAGAAAAAAAAATCAACCTTAAGTAGTCGTCAGTGGCCGTGTACGGTGGGTTACTGGTGGTTATGTTCCCCCAAGAGCGATCCTAATGTGCGATGCAGAGTGCTGTATCCATCCGGGACAGAAGCCTCGAGCAGCGGGGGGATTCCTACCAAGACCTCCTCGGAATCCAGTGCCTTAAATCGCCAAACCTTCCTCGCTGTCGCTCGCTGCAGCACCTCAACCGGCTCCCGCCTCTCTCTTCTGTAGATTCCGGTCGAACTCGATTTAGACCCACATTCCTTGTTCGTTCCAATATAGTCCAAACCGAATCCCACCACAGCTTCACCAACGCCCGGGAACTCGCCTCTCACGCGTGATTATCCCATCGTGAAAGCAGCGTCCAGCAGTTCAAGCGTTCACCCATCCACTCCCACCAACTGTGCGTGTGCGCGTGCCCGAGCCCTAGGTAAGTAGGTAGATATAGGCGAGTGGTGTGCGAAGCGCGGGCCCTGGCTCGTGTATTTACAGCCAGATACCTGCAGCAGCGAGCCTTAACCCTGTGTTATACAGCCAGCAGCTGAGGCGCTCCTGTGGACACCCCCCACCCCGCTCACGCACACACGCATACTCACGCACGCCGCACTCTCTTTTTCGCGGAGACATTGCAGCGCTGTGTCGGATTCTGCGCAATGCCTCGTTTATGTCTTTAATGTTGAGTCTGTGGCTTTACACGTTTTTAACAGGCGCGGCAGAAACGGGCACAAATGGGACACAACAAACCTGTTAGAGTTGACTGGAAGAGGAAGCATAAATACTGAAGGGTATACTAAATTTGGGAGCGAGATAGTTAAGCAGAGCCGGTTCTACAGACCACAGGAGTGTAAACTAAAAAGCAGGCCCCAAAGCACACTTAAAAAATAGAGAAACAGACCCTGCACACACAGGCTTGGAAGACAGATGAGCGTCATTGGGATTGTCAACAACGGCTGAAACAAAATTATATCTTATTCGTTTGTTTACTTTAGATCTTATGCTTTAAATTATTTCAGACTAACCAAGTCTCTGGATTGTGAGCATAATAAACATATCTGTTTATCTGCATATTTTGCAAATCAGTGTTTTAATTTTATACGCCAGGCATTATAGCCCACTTTGTTGCAACCTAAAGAAAAGTTAAACATTTAGAGGAAGGTGTATCACATACATGGACCAACAAATGAAATGGTCTTTTAAAGTGAAACAGCAGCCATAATAAACTGAGCAACAAACTGCTATACAGTGAAATGGGCTGTAGCCTTCAGCTGTGGTGGACATGCTTTCATCAGCACTATACAAATATGGAGCATCTGGACAATATTTGAAACACAGCGGTTAGCGCTCTCGCTTCACGGCAAGAAGGTCCTGGGTTCGACTCCCGGGTGGCACGAGGCCTTTCTGTGTGGAGTTTGTATGTTCTTGTGGAGTTTGTATGTTCTCCTCGTGTCTGCATAGGTTTCCCCTCCACTAAAGGCATGTACAATAGGTGTGTAAATGAGAGTGTGGCTGGTTAGAGTGAATGCAGGACAACGGATGAAAATCAGGCCATGGCTGATTCCGGCGTTGCATGTTGATTATAACATGTACTGTCCTGACCAAATAAACAAATCAATTATAAATTATTCTGTTACACTTGCAACAACATAAAACAAACAATGTTTGAGGAGGGATAAATTCAAAAGGGCTAGTTGTTTGTTGGGATTCATTTCAAATTGTGCAGATTTTCAGCACCATGGACAGCTACTAGCACAGCTTCAATCAATGCTCATTTTAGGCCATACAGAGAGATGTGGTTAGAAGTGGTTAAAACAACATTCATTCTTCATATTTTCTTGAGTAAAGTCAGGAACTGCATTCTCTCTTCTTCCTCACAGAAAGGCCCCAGCATCCAACTCAGACCATGATCAGACAAATTCCCCTCGGGGCAATGAAGGTTTCATTCATCTTTTGGTTGTTGGGTTGGCATCTTGCTTGATGATCATGATCTTGCTTGTTTGATCAATGATGCTATTTGCATTGTCCATTGCGTCTTCGAGCAAAACACAGCACGGACTTTATCCCATTCATAAAGTGAGAATGAGATGCAGCTGCAGGGTCCTATAATATTTGAACACTTGTGTGATTGGTTTACTGTGGCTTCCATGAGGGAGCTGTCATAAGGAAATAAAGATCATGTTCGTTCCTTCAGTATTCAATTCACCAATTCATGCATGTCTTTTGTCATACAACAAAGAGTCTGTGGTCCACAAGCCATATTTGTCCCTTTACTTGGCCCTACCCCAGTGCAGAAGGACAACCAGGCTGGACTTTGGTCTAATTAAAAACTCCAGGGGGTATTCACAGGCTGAAGTAAATAGAGAGAGTCTAAAGTTGAACAGATGTGATGCTGCAAACGGCTCCTCGGTTAAATGTACTGTTTACTAATGACCTTCTGCTGCCTGCCTTCCTCAGCACTTTAACACTTCAGAAACATAACTTTGTATTATTGTGAATGGAGTTAACAATATCTGCAGTTCTAACAAGCTTTAGTTGGCTCATTTTTGCTTTCACTTTGGCAATTGTAAATAAAATTGATCAACATAATTCCATTGTAGGCTACCTATTCTTAAGAAATATGTCCCTTGTCTATTAAATCTAATCTTTTGCTTCATTTAGTGAAACAGAGTTGACTGAAACAGGACAAGACCAAAATAGAAAATACAAGCATCTTGTCTTTGGAAGTAGCGTACTGTATTGTTTGTGAAGCCGCAATGTTATCATTCTCAATGCTTATTTTAAATGATTTGTAAAAAAGTAGGCCTACTTTCAAAACTTAAGGTATGTATAAGGCAAACACTTAAGAACTTTAAATTGTGAGTCGCCTTGACTGAGCCATTTTACATTTGGAGTAATATCTGACTGCACGTATCTATACATTTACGAAAGTAATGAAATGCAGTCTTTCATAACCTCTGCACATGACCATGCCTACAGTATAAATATGTCAGTATCTCTCTACAATATTGTATTTTACATAATGAAGTTGCCATTCTCCTCCTCCATGGCATAGCTGATGTCCCTGTCTTTGTCTAGAGCTAAAGTGTATTGATTCAGTAATTCAACTTCTCTTAACTCACATTTGTCTTTTTAAGAGTTTCCGTGTAGAACATAAAAATTATATTAAAACAACAACAACAATAATAATAATAATAATTACTATTATAATTACTATTATAATTACTACTAATACTTTTTTTTTTTTTTTTAACTTCCGTCTTGGAAATCAGAGGAGTCATATGCCATCATAATAGTTTGGCATTGCTAAATATAAGCTTTTATACGTTTTTTTTTTTTCTGTTCATGTATTTGTTGGCACTTGAAGCACATTTAAATACCATAAGCAGAACAATTTTGTATCGGACGTCCACGTTTTTTGTGCGGTTTAATTATTGAAAATGTCCTTCCCTGTTTCCGTCCACGCTGTCTTTAGCGGAGCTGCGTATACGGAAGTAAAATTGTAAACAAAAAGTGATAAACTGCCTTCTTTAAAAAACGAAAACATAACATTTCAGTCTACGCGAACTGGTCCTTTAAAAGTATGTAATTGTGACATTAATATGTCGTGTACCCCGGATTCTTCCTTTATTTATGTATCGTTATAGATTATTGAGAAATATGTGTATAAATTATATAATAGTCAGCATTATCTTGGATGCTAACAAGTTAGCATGATGGCTAACCGAAAGCGATCATGTTTAGTTTTGAGGTTTTGATTTAACACGCAATTATCCAAACCAATTGTATTTGTCTCGTGCTTGTGATTTTTTTGTTTTGTTCCACATGCTTTTACTACTTTAAAACTACCAAATACAACGTTTGTTGTCACAATACATGTCATTGCAAATGTAAAGTGACAACGATGTTTAACGTTAGCGTTAACTTTGATTTTAATGATTAATGCCTTGTTTATATTGGGATGAAAAAGGGGTATTTGTTGTACTCAGTTATACCTTTACTCAAAGTAACCATGCATAATGTAGTGTATATGTAGCTACTATTGATTTAATTTGATTTAGTTTGTATTACTTATAATAAGCGATAGAAGGGAAACAGACACTCACTTTCTTCAGTCATGTTGCAGGCTTTCAGATGGCATCACAACATTTAGGGGGACCAGGTCAGAGGTCACACACATGGACTTTCAATTAATGCAATGGCCTTTTAAAATGAAGTAGCAGAATGAAGTAGAGCTACAAACTGTTGTGCAGTGAAATGGGCTGTAGCCTTCAGCTGTGGACATGTTTTCATCTGTACTATACAAGAATGGAGCATTCTTGTACTGATTAGCTATAATACATGAGTCAGACTTTTTTGTTTTTATTTATTTGGGTGGGACCGTGCATGTTAAAGAACATACATGATAGACATGCTGATCACTGCACATCTCAACAATGTTTCATGCTCCCTGATCCACTCACTTGCACTTTGAGCCTGATTCTGTCATGATCATTCAGAATAGTCTGATAATCAGCTTACTGAACAATTTCTTTGTGTCCATAATGTTACTATTATACTATTATGCTATTATACAATTTGCCTAATTTGGCTAGGTCTTTAAGCTTGGAAGATCGTATTTTCCTTACCTATGTGTATTGGAGGTTTATCACAGCACAGCTAAAACATCCCTATTAAATGCTGTAAATGAATGTATTTACTTTGTAGGAGTGGAAGATTATTAGATATATTTGGCAGATTAGGAGCAATAAAATTTGGCTGATTAGGAGCAATAAAATGTGTTTTCCTCAGGAATGAGACTATACTAACTACTAACAATTACAACTTTAAACACAGGGAATGTTTACCTACAACTCAACGTTTTATGTCTGTTCACTGATATGTTTTGTTTTGTGTTCTAGGTCTTCATCTAACTGCCATCACGTTTCTGTCAGAAGATTTAGTTCATTGTCAGGGCTGCCAGGTACCTCTGCAGCCATGTCGAGGAAGCAGACCCCAAAACCGGTCCGGAGTAACAAAAAGAGCGAGCTAGAGCGCAAGAGAGACGAGAGGGCAGCACGTCGCGCTATTGCAAAAGACCGCAAAAACAAAGGGCAGGATGCAGATGATGGAGCAGAGTTTCTCAGTTTCTCTAACCAGCTTCAGGCTCTGGGGCTAAAACTCAGAGAGGTCCCTGGTGATGGGTAAGATATACAAACGTTTTATGTAACTGGTAGTATTTTCTCTTTGAGCAAATATTACAACTGGGAATCACAGGGTATGTCACAAATAGGGATGCCATAATATTACATTTTTGTCACTATTATTGACACATAACAAAAGTGAAATCCTTAAATTTCTTTCATTGCACTATTCTAGTCTAGTCTATTTACTGTTGATCAAGTTATGAAATCAAATGTTCAGAAAGATAAAGTAAAGTTAACACAACCAGATAAAGACATCAATTTTCAAATCTAATGTTATAGGCTTGCGATTTCATTCATTCATTCACCTAATCATTTTTACTGATTAATCAAATGCTCCAGACATCCCTAGTCACAAATTTGATATGTGATACATGGGTCACAATATCATACCACCATACCATATACCATTATTAAGCATTTATTAGCCTACTCATGACTATTGTCAACAACATAAAGAACAATTATGTAGGAAAAAGATGATGTGTAGACCTGGTTTACAAATATTTATTTTTAACTTTGGTGTATTGCCATTTTAAAGAATTGGGTTCAATCGGGATTCAACCATTTCACCTGCATTTTTGATCCTGCGCAATAAACACTGTCATTATTCTGAAAGGTAAAGACACTAAAAGTGTGTATCTGTGTGTATCTCTGTAGGAACTGTCTGTTCCGAGCTCTGGGCGACCAGCTGGAAGGTCACTCCCGTACTCACCTCAGACTCAGGCAGGAGACGGTGGACTACATGAAGTCACACCGACAGGACTTTGAGCCCTTTGTGGAGGATGATGTCCCCTTTCAGCAGCACTGTAAGTACACCGCCTACTGACTGACAGCACAGTACAGGCTAAGGAAATGCATTTACTGAAACTGTCAATGTTATTAGTGCTGTCAATCAGTAAAAAAAAATTGATTAATCATCACAATTGAGTAATTTGATTAGTCACAGCCAATTGCATAGCGCCGATCAATATTTAAACATACCAAAATGTGTTGTTTTGCACATTTTAAAAAGTTGCAAAAGTTACAATGTTGCTTGAAGGTGCAACTGGCTCATATATGTTCTGTAGTAGTTCAGTGAAATATTTGGCCCATTTTACTTGTTTTATTGCTTGCGCATGAATATTTTTCTCATTGACCACATGATGTTCAATTTAACATCACTCCAACATTTTTTTGTTCTGTTGGGCACAGATTAATTTAGTTCTTTTCTACTCTGTGCTTGTAAACATCCGCTGCCAAGTGATTTGCGCTCATCTACATGAGAACTGATGCTCCCGAGAACCAATTCTCCTGTCAGTAAACCTCCCAGCCAAAATAGACCATGCGATTTTGCATTAACTATTTTTGGGATTAATCGCATGATTGAACACATCAACTAGGCATTGTGTACTTAAACCCCTTAAAATCCTAGACCTGGAGCCTAAAATAGCTGCCAATAACTGTCACACACAAATACAAAAAGAAAGATTGGTGGATGACTCACACGTAACACTACTATCAGAATTTGAAGTTGTTGGTGGCTGGGTTAATAAAAAGTCCTAGAGGTCACTAAATATGAAACTTTTATTGTGATACTTTATTGTAAATGTTTCTTTCTTTTCGTACTACCACAAGTAATCCAAAGTTCTTAACATATAAAATACTTCAAAGAGGCAAAAAATAATATTTTTACATAACTTTAAAGAACTGATACTAAGAAAGATTATAAAATGGTTCACTGATCTGTAATGAACTTTATGAGTGGCAACTTTTGAAACATTTGTAAACGAAAGTAAGACACAATAGGGATGTCACGTAAATAAACAGCATATATTTGCTATAATTTATTATTATCATCACCACACTATTATGTGTGTATAGTAATATATACTATATGTATTGTTTTTCTACAGTATCCAACCTGTCCCAGCCTGGAACTTTTGCAGGTAATGATGCCATTGTAGCCTTTGCTCGTAGCCAAGAGGTTAAAGTGGTGATCCACCAACTCAACACACCGCTCTGGGAGGTAATAACAGATGTCTATGTTTTTTTCTGATTGAACTATATTTGGAAACAAACAGTGACAATTACATTTTGTCAAACAGATTAATGGTTCAGAAAAGCTGCCTTGTAGAGAGATGCACATTGCTTACCGGTATGGAGACCATTATGACAGTGTGAGGAAGATTGGAGACAACACAGAGAGTCCTGCTCAGCTACGGATAGAGGTAGACACTGCATTATATGATGTTAAACAGTGAATGGAATGTGGATTCATTATTTTTTTATGTATGCAACAATACTCTTAATAGAGTTATATGGTTAATTTACAATTTAAAACAAGGCAAAGAATACTTTTGAATCTTCGTCTTACTTCAGTTGTTGTTTCCAGAATCTACAGAAAGGTCAAAAGCGAGAATTTGGTGATGGTCAGAGAGACAGACAGAAGAATAGTTCCCCTTCTGATGAAGAAGATTTCATCCTCAGCTCCGTCCGGAACAGAGGCATATCAGGCAAGAATCACCATATCAGGCCGTGTATCACACTGTATTTTTGTGTTGCATTCATTTTATGTAACAAGTACAAATACATTTCTGAAGCCTTGGTGTGCTATGGAAAGCAAAATATATTTATTCCTTGTTACAAGAATGTGGACTGGCAGCCTGGCTGCTTCAAACCCAAGTCTGACTCAAGTATTTTTAAGCATAATTACAAATCTACATACATATAAAAGCAGAGTGACTTTTGTTCACACATATGTGCTAATCAACTTCACACCTTGACAACAGGTGCAGATAAACAAAGGGTTTGTAAAGTTATTTGCAGGGTTTCTTCATGTTGATGTATGGTCTGGTTTCCATCAGAAATTCACAGCCATTAATTAAAGACAGATCATAAAAGATAATCTTCTTAATCAGAACATTAATATCAATGCATTTCCATCACACCATGTTGATGTGTTTTTGTGCAGGGGATGAGGAGAACCTGCTCCAGTTGAGTGCTGCTACCATCAATGCTGAGTGGCTGCTGGGTGCTCAAGCCTGCCAATGCTCCTCCAGCTCCTGTTCAAACTGTTCAAACACACCTTCTGAGGAAAGTGAGCCCAGACAACCAGCAGAGGGCAACAATGCACAGAAACTTAAGGCAAGGCACAATTTAGGACCACCTTAAAGAAACTGTTCAAAAAATATACCTGTTAAGGTATTCCTTTTGTTTTATAAGGAAAATACTTTTTATCTCTTTTGCTAAACCCAGATTAACCTAGGTCGACTGAAAGATAAAATGTTGAAACTAGAGCAGAGAAAATACAATTATTACTTATTATTATTCATTTTAGCTTTTCAATTTCATATTATGAAGTCTGACAGCTGACATTGAGGTAAAAAGGTAAAAAATATAATAGTTTCTATGAAGTTACCATGTGATCTTGTACTAGTTTTAAATCTAAACCCTAATAGGAACCAGCCCTTCAGGATTGTCATTCAACAAGTCTTTCAAAAGTCTTACCTTGCAAGGAGGCATAGAGGAAATAGTATTAAGCGTACCCCAGTATAACTCCTATAGATCCACCTTTAAAAGTGGAGACAGGCATCAGTTTACTAATTATAGGCCAATCTCATTACTGCCACAATTTTCAAAGGTTTTAGAAAAATTATTTGTTAAAAGACTTGATTGTTTCATAGAAAAGCACAATTTGTTAAGTGACCAACAATATGGTTTTAGAGCAAACGGGTCGACATCAATGGCAGTGATGGAACTGGCGGAGGAAATAGCAACTGCGTCTGAAAATAAAGATTATACGGTTGGTGTCTTCATTGATCTAAGCAAAGCCTTTGACACCATAGACCACACACTACTACTGAACAGAATGGAGAGGTATGGTGTTAGGGGTATTGCCCATGCTTGGCTTAAAAGCTATCTGTCTAATAGAGAACAATATGTGCACATAAATAATGTAAATTCGGAAAACAGCAAAATTACACATGGGGTTCCCCAAGGCTCAGTACTGGGACCAAAATTATTCATAATATACATAAATGATATTTGTAAAATTTTTAAAAATCTCTGTTGTATATTATTTGCAGATGATACAAGTCTTTACTGCTCAGGAAAAGATTTAGATCAACTCTTGGAAACAGTTGAAAGTGAACTTACAACTCTAAAGAAATGGTTTGATGTCAATAAAGTGGCAATCAACCTGACCAAAACTAAATTTATTTTTTTTGGAAACAGAAAAATTAGTAAACAATGTCACAAAAATTGATAGTGTGGAAATTGAAAGGGTGTTCTCAACTACTAACATCGAGGCAACTGTTGTTGTGATTTTGGGCATTATAAAAATAAATTGATTTGATTTGATTTGATTTGATTTGAACAAAATTTTTGGGAATCAATATAGATGACAAACTAAATTGGAAAATGCACATAAACATACTTAAAACAAAAATATCAAAAACCATTGGTATATTATGCAAAATTAAATACTTTGTCAATCATTATGCACTTATTGTATAATTCTCTCATACTTCCATACCTTAATTACTGTGTGGAAATATGGAGGAATAATTATAAAACAATTATTCAACCAATTTTTCTGCTACAAAAGAAAGCCATTAGAATTGTTAATTATGCTAATTACTATGACCCAACAAATGCTCTTTCTATTAAATTAAAAACCTTAAAATTGCATGATCTTGTTGATCTTAACACTGCAATTGTGATGTATAAGGCACATAACCATTTGCTCCCTCACTGTCTCCAAGAGAAGTTCAAACCGAGAGAGACCGGGTACAACCTCAGAGGATCGAGTCTCTTTCAGAAAGGAAATGTAAGGACTAACGTAAAAAATAGATGTATTTCTGTAAGAGGAGTTAATTTATGGAACAATTTGGAGGAGACATTAAAAACTCTAAAAGTATTTACACTTTTAAAACAAAATTTAGATCCAATGTAATAAAAAAATATCAAGAAATTGAAAGAATGACTGTGTGAGTGCGTTTATGCAGCTCAGTAACTGTTTTTGTCTGTTTATATTATACATATTTATGTATATAAAAAGTGGTATATGTGCCTGTGTTTATAGATTTCTATAATGTTCATGTGTCGATGTCTGGCACGTTATACTTTAAGTTATTAGGGTTAGGCAAAATAAGTGTTAAACTTCAGCCTAAACCCTTTCGGTCTGTAAAATGTTTTCTTTCTTTATTCATATGCTTTTTTTTTTGTTTGTTTTGTTTTTGTATTTCTATGGACCGAAGAAAAATAAACTAACTAACTAACCTGCAGAGGTTTTGTAGCACTTGCTTTTGTACAGACTTCTTCTGTACAAAACAATACAATGTCCTGCAGTCTGTAGTATGAATATTTTTGCAAATACCACATTTGTGCTTGCTTTATAGGTGTCCAATAAACAGCGAAAAGAGCAACAGCGATTGGAAAAGAAGAAGCGCCAGGAAGAGCGTCACCGTCAAAAGGTTCTACAGGGAAAAGGGCTACAAGATCAGAATCAGAACTTGCCTGATGCTGTGACTTTAGTACCAGCTCTCAACACCCTGAGTCTATAAACCATCGGGTCCCTACTGCTGCTACAGATAATGGTGGTTACAACGCAACTCACTACATTTTGCACATCCTAAGTCATACTTAAGAGAACCCTGTAGTTTCTCTGCAAACAGTAAAAAGGTGCCTGCAAACTTGAGTGAAGTGAATGAATGTATGAAAGGGTGTTTTTGCATATGCTCATGAGATCCTTAATGCCTTTTCAAGCCGGGTTACTTGCTTTACCATGCAGATAATCACGGGCAGCCATTTTGTCCGTTCACCCCCAAGGTGTTATGTTGTTTCAAGTGGTTTTGTGTTTTTTGTTAATCAGATGTATAAGCAAACAGGAAAGGACAAAATACTGTGTCTCCTTAAATGGCAATAATTTATCAGAACAAACAAAACAAAGTAGTTTGTGTTATATGGTATAGTCAATATTAACTTTGTAATTTTTTTTGTCCTTGGATATTTTGTATTAATCTGCTCAAATTCAGAGGTAACCTACGGTACTTTCTGGTGAGTTGCCATTTGTCTTTTGGTATTACATGCTCAGAAATCTGCAAATTGTGGCCTGTATGCATGAATATGCAGTGTTAATTCTATGTCTGTTCAGGTTCATCACAAATCTATCCGAATAGTTGAAGAGTAAATTATTTAATATAGATTAACTTACTTTGAAAAATATAAACATTTGCTTCTATGCTGGAGTAAAATGACAGAATAGATTGACAGCTCCCTTTGCCTTGATCAATGAGTTGCACAATCAACCATTGGATATAGTCCAGTGATTAATAAAATGTATTGAGTTGAACAATCATTCTCATCATTTTGGTTTTTAATTAGTTTTCTGAACATGTGCCCTTCTGAAAGGAAGAACATGCAGTTCATGAATGGGCTGACCCAGTGATTGAATCCTTGCTGAAAGGTTCTCTACCCGTATTAACATGGTACAGTTTAATTTGAAGTCAAAGGTCTTTAAGAAAAAGTCGTCCTCAGTGCTATCCACTGAATTC